>CAJHNH020000719.1:0-240647 GCA_905116865.2 Candidula unifasciata | reverse complement strand
ATTTGGCTTATTTTAAATCCAGATTTGGCATATTTTAAATCCAGATTTGGCCTATTTTAAATCCAGATTTGGCCTATTTTAAATCCAGATTTGGCCTATTTTAAATCTAGATTTAGCCTATATTAAATCCAGATTTTGCCTATTTTAAATCCAGATTTAGCCTATATTAAAACCAGATTTGGCATATTTTAAATCCAGATTTGGCATATTTCAAATCTAGATTTGGCTTATTTATATCAGATTTGGCCTATTTTAAATCCAGATTTGGCCTATTTGTATCCAGATTTGGCTAATTTTTTGTCCAGATCTGGCTCGTTTTCTTAAAATCCAGATTTGGCCTATTTTACATCCAGATTTTGTCTGTCTCGTTTCCTTCTCTCCCCCACCACTTTTCCTATTTTATTTCTTGTTAAATAATTCCCTCTATTCTGTACTGCTGCATCAATTTTGGAGAATTTTTTTTCCTGTTGCTACAATATGGGCTTGACATGGCAGTGGAAGATCTGTCATGAACTCACGCCCATTCTGTCACAATCAGTCTGTCACACTCACGATCAGTCTGTCACACTCACGCCAAGTCTGTCACACTCAGGCCCAGTCTGTCACACTCACGCCCAGTCTGTCACACTCATGCGCAGTCTGTCACACTCACGCCCAGTCTGTCACACTCACGCCCAGTCTGTCACACTCACGCCCAGTCTGTCACACTCACGCTCAGTCTGTCACACTCACCCCCAGTCTGTCACACTCACGTCCAGTCTGTCACACTCATGTCCAGTGTGTCACACTCACGCCCAGTCTGTCACACTCACGTCCAGTCTGTCACACTCACGCCCAGTCTGTCACACTCACGCCCAGTCAGTCACACTCATGCTCAGTCTGTCACACTCACACCCAGCCTGTCACACTCACACCCAGCCTGTCACACTCACGCTCAGTCTGTCACACTCACGCCCAGTCTGTCACATTCATGCCTAGTCTGTCACACTCACGCTCAGTCTGTCACACTCACACCCAGTCTGTCACACTCACGCCCAGTCTGTCACACTCACGCCCAGTCTGTCACACTCACGCTCAGTCTGTCACACTCACACCCAGTCTGTCACACTCACGCCCAGTCTGTCACACTCATGCGCAGTCTGTCACACTCACGCCCAGTCTGTCACACTCACGTCCAGTCTGTCACACTCACGCTCAGTCTGTCACACTCACGCCCAGTCTGTCACACTCACGCCCAGTCTGTCACACTCATGCCCAGTCTGTCACACTCACGCCCAGTCTGTCACACTCATGCTCAGTCTGTCACACTCACGCCCAGTCTGTCACACTCACGCCCAGTCTGTCACACTCACGCCCAGTCTGTCACACTCACGCCCAGTCTGTCAAAGCTATCTTCACCATACATTTGTTACTGTACACTGCCAGCATTCTTTTTATTTAGAAATGTTCACTAATCAACATCATTAAAATTTAAAAAACTGAATCATTGCTTCTTGAGCTTCTTTGGGCAGATTTTAAATTAATTCCGCCATTATCTGACCGTTCGGAAACAGAACATACGCATCATGGGACGATAAGCATATGCTCTTTTATTCACTAGTGAGTACTTTTCACATGACTATGACATGATCATTCATGTTGAACGCATGCAACTAGGCACAGTGCTGCACGAATGGGTTTCAAATGAATGCTCCAAATACAATGAATACTCACAACTTTTTCTGTGGAATGAACTACTGGTCCAAGTTTTGAGTGGAGATCAGTTCCGCATGCCTATAAAGATATTTTACTTACGGTAAGAAGCATGCAATTCATTTCTAGTAATTTTAAAATTAAAATGGAGGCAATTTATTTTTACTCACAAAGTATAAATAGTAAAGTAAAGGACCTTTTTTCCCGCCTTTCAGGCTTATTGGGTATATAGGGCCAGACCTATATTTTATTGACAAACGGCACAAGATGGGTTATATGGTCTGCATCACGCCAGCTGCCTTTACTTTCCAGGACTGCACCCGATACCCACTCAAGGCTGGGTCGACCTGGGAGCCAAGGTCATTTTTGAAAAAAGTCAGGCTCTACCAGGGAGTGAATCTACAACCTTCTGATCCGCAGGCTAGCGTCTAGCCTCCGCCACGGCTACTCCCACAAAGTATAAATATCAGGAATTAATTTCCACTCATTTTGAAACTAAAATAAAGCAATTACTTACATACTAGAAATAAGAAGCAACTAACTTTTACTCCCTTTAAAACTATAAAGTCAAACTATTACAAATTAAATAAATCAATCAGGTGCCATCTTCACAATGAAGGTCATCGCAATGGATCTCCAACACTCTAACTCTTGTCTTGGTTGTACACTCTCTCAGACTGCTGTCTGTCCACTTCTTCATGTTGTCCTCCCACTTGTAAGGTTGTCTACCTCTAGCTCTCTTCCCCTCAACCTTTCCCTCCAGTATGGGTTTTAAACTGTATTAACAAACTGTAACTCACGGGCATAAACAGACATTTTAAAAATAACTATAAGTACCTCTCCAACTAAAAAAAGGGATCGCTGTGGTGGTCAAGCCATTTGTCTTAACACTCTGAGGGTTTGGATTTGTTTCACTAGTGCAGTTTTTATGGGCATCCCTAGAGATTGTCACTGGAGTTATGGAATATGTGCTTTTGTGATACTCTCAATGGATAGACAATCATTCTGCAGAGAGAGGCCTAGTGTATGGGCACACTGAAGCAGATCCTCGCAGCTTTAAACCTGTCCATCTATAATGGTTTTAAATAAGAAGCCCAGTTTGGTACAAAAGCCACAGTAAAAGAAGCATCAGTGTATGACTTTCATCTAATGTGATGCATTTGAAATATTAGACCAGATTTGTTTTGCACATCCAGATTGAACATGAAATAAATAATTCACCATTTGTTTGTTGTGTTGATACACATAGACATAAAGCTGAGCATACATGGTACATTTCTTGGAATAGAAGGAGTTAATTTGTTTCTCTTTTATCGTCACTAAAAAAAATAAAAAATAAAAACACACACACACACACACAAACTTATTCGCAATAAGTTAACTTTCCCAGACCAACATGCAGTGACCAACCTCAAGGCATTGTGGTGACCACTGTCTGGTCCAGATGTCCAGTAAGTTCATGCCTGTTCCATCACTGTGGTCGATCGGAGCGTAGTCACCGATGAACAGGCTTGCTGCGAAGCTGCTGACCAAGGAAATTCTCTGGGAAAAACAATTCAAAATAACCCAACTTTACTGCCCATAGTTAAGGGTTATTTGTGTATCCTTTACAGGACGTTGCAGAACCAACCCCAACAGCCCCTGGTTGTTGTGTGGTTTTTCTAGGCAAATTTATGTCCAGTAGTTTGCCATTCCTTTCTAGGCGGTCGGCTTTCTTGATACCACTATCGAAACCAATGCAAGGCGCATGGCCCGCAGCTGGGATCGAATCCGGCATCCCGGCATTACGAAGCGTTTGCATCGACTTAGCCACAGAGCCGACCACTGCCCATAGTACCACCTTTATAAGGATATCAAACCAAACACATACAAAAGTAGACCCAATCAGCTTCACATTTCATAAACACAAATGTTAAGTGAATGCTGCGGCTACACAGCCTTCATAAACACATTATATGGCAGCAATAGCCCGCATGCCTGACCACCGACTGCCAAAGAGTTTTCTGGTGTCAGGGTGGCAGAAGAAATGTCTCAAGATCTCAGTGAAAGACTTCTGTATTGATCCTAAAACCTGGGAAGTTGCTGCATTTGACCGTTCCTCCTGGCGCTCCTCTCTTCATCGAGGAGCTGTGGCCCATGAAGCTGCTAGAACTGCAGCAGCAATTCAGAAAAGACAAGCCAGGAAAGACACTGAAGCAAATCACCAGAGAGATGCGGCCTCGGTTCCCTGTCCACATTGCTCCAGAACTTTCAATGCTAGAATTGGCCTTTTCAGCCATCTGAGCAGACACAAAACCTAATCTAGTCACCACTGGACAAAAGGACTGGTCAACAACACAGATATGGCAGCAAGAGACATGGAAGAAAGAAGGATGTTCACAACATTCCAGCATGTGATCTTGTCAGTAATAGATCATGGACTTGGAAGGCTTAACACATCAAAAAGCAGCTGATGAAACTTGGAACGCATACAGAATGAAGCCATGAAGATCATTCTGGGATGTACTTCTTCTGCCTCTCAATAGAGAGCCATCAGTATAGACAATCACATCACCTGGGCAAGAACTGTCATGAAACAATTGTTGAATTTCTGATTCCACCACACCTGCTGGCCATTCCATGCACTTCTGGCCCAATGTTATTACAACCCTACAAAAGTCTGCCTGTCTGATCCACTCATCTCCTCGCCTAATATTTTCAAGCGTGCAAACAAGTCTAATTGTGTCTTCTGCCTGTGCCATCCAAGACCTTCCTCATTTTAGTCTGTGCCGCTTAGCTAAATCTAGAGCTTCGTGCAAGAGCTGTTTCTTGTCTGCTACTACTCTGAGGTAGGACCTCACTTGCAGCACTTATCTTCAACAGTCGATTCTTTTGAATGCGTTCAAGTTTTATCAGCTGACTGTTTGATATTGTAAGCATTCCAAACCCATTATCTGTTACCAGGAGAATCAAATGCCGGAACACTGCGAACAACATTCTTTGTTCCATGTTCACTGCTGCCACAATCTTGAGTGCAACAGTCCCTTCTGCAACAACCTCCATATGGACCTTGTTTTTATCAAAAGTACTTGAAGAACATGCTTTTATCAAAAGTCCTTGAAGAACATGCTTTTATCAAAAGTACTTGAAGAACATGCTTTTATCAAAAGTCCTTGAAGAACATGCTTTTATCAAAAGTACTTGAAGAACATGCTTTTATCAAAAGTACTTGAAGAACATGCTTTTATCAAAAGTCCTTGAAGGACATGCTTTTATCAAAAGTCATTGAAGGACATGCTTTTATCAAAAGTACTTAAAGGACATGCTTTTATCAAAAGTCCTTGAAGGACATGCTTTTATCAAAACTCATTGAAGGACATGCTTTTATCAAAAGTCCTTGAAAGACATGCTTTTATCAAAAGTCATTGAAGGACATGCTTTTATCAAAAGTCCTTGAAGGACATGCTTTCATCAAAAGTCCTTGAAAGACATGCTTTTATCAAAAGTAATTGAAGGACATGCTTTTATCAAAAGTCCTTGAAGGACATGCTTTCATCAAAAGTCCTTGAAGGACGTGCTTTTATCAAAAGTACTTGAAAGACAGGCTTTTATCAAAGGTCCTTGAAGGACATGCTTTTATCAAAAGTACTTGAAGCACATGCTTTCATCAAAAGTCCTTGAAGGACATGCTTTCCTCAAAAGTCCTTGAAGGACATGCTTTTATCAAAAGTCCTTGAAGCACATGCTTTCATCAAAAGTCCTTGAAGCACATGCTTTCCTCAAAAGTCTTTGAAGAACATGCTTTCATCAAAAGTGATACCCAGGTACTAAAGTGTGCTGTCTCTCTTGATGTTTCTGTTATTCACTCTGATGCTTGGGACATCAAAACTATTGTCTAGAGAATACCATCAAACAGCCACCTTTTCCTGGTTAATGACGACACCCACCTCTGACCACCAATCAGTCACCCTGTCCACAGTTGCCGGTAGCTCTTGAGCTTTCTGCTGTCTATTGCTTTCCTGTCTATGTGCAAGAAGATATCTGCATACGTTGATACCCTGCCAACACCTGGAGTTTTAGTTCTGCAATCCTGCTTGCATAAACACTGAAGAGCACTGGTGAAACTGCAGACCCTTGTGGCAGTCCCGGGGCAATATTACTTGGATTTGAGGTACCATGTACCCAGACAAAAAAGCTACACTATGTGAATGCAGGACACCTGCTAGCCAGTTCACTTGTCATGGACAGACCCTCTTTTCCATGACAGCGGACATGAAAATTTCATATCTGACTACTGTAGGCATTCTCAAGATCATGTGCTGCCACAATCATCTCCTGTCTGTTCTGGAATCCTTCATAAACATTAAAAGCAAGAGTGGCAGCATTTTAGCAACTTTCTTTCCCCTGGCCTCCCATGTGGGTTGCACAGAAATGACTTTCTTATCATATTATCAGCAGGCTTTTCACAGTGTGTGCCCTATCCAGAGCCGGCATTTTTACCTCACCTCCCAATTCTCTGGAAAAGTTTTTTTTTTTTTTTTTAAACAAAGCATAAAAAATTTTTAATGAATTAAAATGGCCTGTATCCAGATGAAATAAGCACTAATGAATCAACAATGCAAGTAACATGGCCTGATCCCACATTTATACAAGTACTTTTAAAACATACCTCTGTCTTGTCATAAGCCTGGGGCTGTGTCTGGAAGATCTTCATAATCTGGGAGCCGGTGAACCTTTCATAAGCTCTGGAGCCTGTGATGTCAGCAAGTGCCTGGAATAGTCAACCAAGATTGAGTTCATGAGCAGAACATTGCCAGGTCCAGCGTGTCACAGAGGATGATTTATGTGGCCCGCAGAGGCCTAACAAATGGTCCACGGATCATTGCTAACTGTAGTGTATTAATATGATTTTTCTTTGCTAGGGCTCCGGAATGCCTGTGATGATTTATGGTCCCTGGGTAAACTTAGTTTGATATCCCTGATGTCAAATGTCAGCTCTAAGGAAGACTGATTCCTCATTTGGGTTCAGGGGTTTCCCCACTTTGGGCAAATGGAACAGACCCATTGCCCCTCTGACAAGCATGTCATAAAAGGCTACTAATTCGGGGTTCACGGAAATAGGATGTTCTGGGCTGAAAGGCACAGATATTGCGCTCTAGCTGTAAACCAAAACACCATTTCAAGATCAGTGTTGAAAATCAGCATGCATTTAGTGTGAGGTTCATTTTTTACAAACAGGTTATATCCAGTATTGTGTGTGGTCTTCCCCTATGGGTTCCAAGGCCCCATTGTGGGGAAAACAAGAATAGACCCACTGCCTCCCCGTCAAGTATGTTGCAGGAGTCGAACCAATTGAGAGCTTCCTTCGAGTGCATCCGCCTGAGTGGCAAGGAACAACCAACTGCAACAAATAAGCCAGTAAAAGGGATGTACATGCAAAACTCAGGTCCTGGCACAAAGCCAAAATCCAAAGGGATGAACAATCAGGACCGTCGACCGGAGCTTACGGCCGGTGATCAGGAAAGAAAAAGATGAAGTGGGTGGTACAGGAAACACCCATAATCAGTTGGTTTTTATAAATTTTGTTGAAAGCAATTGGTCTGTTTTTTTTTTTTTTTTTTTACGCCTACGATAGGGCCCTGGAACCAAGAAGGTAACTACAAAAATGCATAAATCATTTACCTGTGCCCCACCCACTTTCTCTTCCAGCTGTCTACACTGTGCTGTGGTGCTGGAGTCCATCCAGATGGGAGAGTCTTCTACACTGAAACAGTCCTGGGCAACAGAAACAGAGAATGCAACATTTATATGTGGATGCTGAATGCAGGGCTAATCATGCTGGCAGCAAGTGGTGTGTGGTCATCTTGTATATATTATAAGGGTAAAGGTTTTCCCCGTCAGGGTTCCTTAGCCCCAATCTGGGGAGGAGGGGTGAGACGCGCCCCCCCCCCCCCCCCCAAGCCAAACCAGCACGCGTAAAAGGCAATAGGAGTTTTTCCTGAGAAGTCGAAGTGCATCTGCCAGATTTGTAAAAGAGAAGTGCATGCAGCAAAACTCAAATTTTGCAACAAAAATAACGTCCACAAGTGGACGAATAACCAGAATTTTATGTCAGAGTTTATAGCCTATGAAAATAAAGAAGAGGAAGAAGATAAGGTTAAAGGTTTAAAAAGTCCAGATTATTAATGTGGCAGCACTGGGATTAACCCCATAACACCAAGGGACAGAATACAAATGATCATCCAGTCGTAGTTCCCTCTGCTTCTGTACAATATGCAAACACTTCTGTCCTAATACCTCTCACTGCACCAAACTAGGGACCTCTCACCCACAACTGGTCACAGGGGGTTATAGCTAAAGCAAAGTATGGTTCTTCATTTGCGCTAACCAGCAGCAAAACCATATCTACTTAGAACACATTGCCATTCCTTTCAGGGCACAAAGATCACAAATACAAGCACACTAAGAAAGCAATCTCCCAAAGTTAACAAATACAACACACCAAGAAAGTCATCTCCCCTAGATCACAAATACAAGTACATCACACCAAGAGAGCCATCTCCCCAAGATCATAAATACAGCACACCAAGAAAGCCATCTCTCCAAGATCACAAATACAACATGCCAAGAAAGCAAACTCCCAAAGATCACAAATACAACACACCAAGAAAGCCATCTCCCCTAGATCACAAATACAAGTACAACAGAATAAGAAAGCCATCTCCCCAAGATTACAAATACAACACACCAAGAAAGCAATCGCCCAAAGATCACAAATTCAACACACCAAGAGCCATCTCCCTAAGATCATACACACAAAAGTACAACACAACAAGAAAGCCATCTCCCTAAGGTCACAAATACTACACACCAAGAAAGCCATCTCCCCAAAATCACACACACAATTACAACACACCAAGAAAGCCATCTCCTCAAGATCACAAATACAACACACCAAGAAAGCCATCTCCCAAAATCACACACACAATTACAACACACCAAGAAAGCCATCTCCCAAAATCACACACACAATTACAACACACCAAGAACGCCATCTTCCCAAGATCACAAACACAATTACAACACGCCAAGAAAGCAATCTCCCCAAAATCACACACAAGTACAACACACCAACCTTTAACTGGTCAAACAGGGTCTGATTTGCCTGCAGGTTTGTGAGAACTGTCTTTGCCCCTTCCTTCCAATAAACACTCCCATGTTGCTGTAGACAAGTCATCACACAGAAAATTATCTTCATGCTATTTACATGTTATGGCGGAGTCCTGGGAAGTAAAGACAGCCAGTATGATGCTGACCACATCACCCATCAAATGCTAATCATTCTATAAAATATAGTCTAGCCCTATATGCCTGAATGTGTGGAAAGGGTCCTTTACTTTTACTTATTTACACACATAGCACATTACAAATTCAGTAAAAGTAATGAAATAGCTCTTTAACCCTTTCACCTCACGAATGTTTAAAAAAAAAAAAGGAATGAAACCTGTAAACATTTCTTGGCAACAACAACAAAAATACCTTAACGAATTAACTATATTACAGAGGTGACTAAGAAATTATTCCACAATTTATTTAGCTACATTTCCGGAGAATGGGTTAGGGGGAATATTAATAAACATGAACAGGGTGGTGAGGAATTATATGGACATTCCCCCGGGAACTTCTTTTTCTTCACTTCCTGTTTTACCACTTCAGGTGTTGAGGAAGATATAAGGTTCTACTTCTGTCCGCCTGGACCATAGACATATCGTGCTGTTGTAGAGTTTCTCTGATGTTATCGCCCCATCTTGTTCTTGGTCTACCTCTGGCTCTACATCCTTCTTATCCTTTAGTGTATGCCTTGTATTGTAAGGCATCATAAGGTATGCTCTCTAAGTATGCAAACCATTGCTTGCTGTCCTTTGTATGTAATTTACAATTAGTTCTGTGCCGATCTTTTCTCTTATGACCTCATTCCTGACTTTATCTCTTCTGGTCACTGCCACATACCTTCTCAGACATCTCCTTTCCATGGTTACTAATTTTCTTTTCTGGTTTGTTGTGAGTGACCATGCTCTTATTTTAAAAAAAAAAAAACCATGGGAAGGAAAAATTAAGGTGAAGAGAGTGAGTAGTAGTCAAGCTCTTAAAAAATCCATGGGAAACAAAAGTTAAGGATGGGAGAGTAAGAAGCAGACAGTGATATATGCAAGTGGGAAAGTATATAAACAGAATGAGACAGAGAGTTGAAGATCCTTTCCAGTAAACTCTCACTGTGAAGATGGCACCTAACTGATTGAATATTTGCTTGAGACAGAGGTAGAGCAATAACTAACACAATTAGTTGTGTCATGACTAATCATCATTGTCCTGTTGTGTCATGACTAACTGAGACAAAATCATCATCGTCCTGTTGTGTCATGACTAACTGAGACAAAATCATCATCGTCCTGTTGTGTCATGACTAACTGAGACAAAATCATCATCGTCCTGTTGTGTCATGACTAACTGAGACAAAATCATCATCGTCCTGTTGTGTCATGACTAACTGAGACAAAATCATCATCGTCCTGTTGTGTCATGACTAACTGAGACAAAATCATCATCGTCCTGTTGTGTCATGACTAACTGAGACAAAATCATCATCGTCCTGTTGTGTCATGACTAACTGAGACAAAATCATCATCTAACTGTTGTGTCATGACTAACTGAGACAAAATCATCATCGTCCTGTTGTGTCATGACTAACTGAGACAAAATCATCATTGTCCTGTTGTGTCATGACTAACTGAGACAAAATCATCATCATCCTGTTGTGTCATGACTAACTGAGACAAAATCATCATCGTCCTGTTGTGTCATGACTAACTGAGACAAAATCATCATCGTCCTGTTGTGTCATGACTAACTGAGACAAAATCATCATCGTCCTGTTGTGTCATGACTAACTGAGACAAAATCATCATCGTCCTGTTGTGTCATGACTAACTGAGACAAAATCATCATCGTCCTGTTGTGTCACGACTAACTGAGACAAAATCATCATCGTCCTGTTGTGTCACGACTAACTGAGTCAAAATCATCATCGTCCTGTTGTGTCATGACTAACTGAGACAAAATCATCATCGTCCTGTTGTGTCATGACTAACTGAGACAAAATCATCATCGTCCTGTTGTGTCATGACTAACTGAGACAAAATCATCATCGTCCTGTTGTGTCATGACTAACTGAGACAAAATCATCATTGTCCTGTTGTGTCATGACTAACTGAGACAAAATCATCATTGTCCTGTTGTGTCATGACTAACTGAGACAAAATCATCATTGTCCTGTTGTGTCATGACTAACTGAGACAAAATCATCATCGTCCTGTTGTGTCATGACTAACTGAGACAAAATCATCATCGTCCTGTTGTGTCATGACTAACTGAGACAAAATCATCATCGTCCTGTTGTGTCATGACTAACTGAGACAAAATCATCATCGTCCTGTTGTGTCATGACTAACTGAGACAAAATCATCATCGTCCTGTTGTGTCATGACTAACTGAGACAAAATCATCATCGTCCTGTTGTGTCATGACTAACTGAGACAAATCATCATTGTCCTGTTGTGTCATGACTAACTGAGACAAAATCATCATCGTCCTGTTGTGTCATGACTAACTGAGACAAAATCATCATCGTCCTGTTGTGTCATGACTAACTGAGACAAAATCATCATCATCCTGTTGTGTCATGACTAACTGAGACAAAATCATCATCGTCCTGTTGTGTCATGACTAACTGAGACAAAATCATCATCGTCCTGTTGTGTCATGACTAACTGAGACAAAATCATCATCGTCCTGTTGTGTCATGACTAACTGAGACAAAATCATCATCGTCCTGTTGTGTCATGACTAACTGAGACAAAATCATCATCGTCCTGTTGTGTCATGACTAACTGAGACAAAATCATCATCGTCCTGTTGTGTCATGACTAACTGAGACAAAATCATCATCGTCCTGTTGTGTCATGACTAACTGAGACAAAATCATCATCGTCCTGTTGTGTCATGACTAACTGAGACAAAATCATCATCGTCCTGTTGTGTCATGACTAACTGAGACAAAATCATCATCGTCCTGTTGTGTCATGACTAACTGAGACAAAATCATCATCGTCCTGTTGTGTCATGACTAACTGAGACAAAATCATCATCGTCCTGTTGTGTCATGACTAACTGAGACAAAATCATCATCGTCCTGTTGTGTCATGACTAACTGAGATAAAATCATCATCGTCCTGTTGTGTCATGACTAACTGAGACAAATCATCATCGTCCTGTTGTGTCATGACTAACTGAGACAAAATCATCATCGTCCTGTTGTGTCATGACTAACTGAGACAAAATCATCATCTAACTGTTGTGTCATGACTAACTGAGACAAAATCATCATCTAACTGTTGTGTCATGACTAACTGAGACAAAATCATCATCGTCCTGTTGTGTCATGACTAACTGAGACAAAATCATCATTGTCCTGTTGTGTCATGACTAACTGAGACAAAATCATCATCATCCTGTTGTGTCATGACTAACTGAGACAAAATCATCATCGTCCTGTTGTGTCATGACTAACTGAGACAAAATCATCATCGTCCTGTTGTGTCATGACTAACTGAGACAAAATCATCATCGTCCTGTTGTGTCACGACTAACTGAGACAAAATCATCATCGTCCTGTTGTGTCACGACTAACTGAGTCAAAATCATCATCGTCCTGTTGTGTCACGACTAACTGAGACAAAATCATCATCGTCCTGTTGTGTCATGACTAACTGAGACAAAATCATCATCGTCCTGTTGTGTCATGACTAACTGAGACAAAATCATCATCGTCCTGTTGTGTCATGACTAACTGAGACAAAATCATCATTGTCCTGTTGTGTCATGACTAACTGAGACAAAATCATCATTGTCCTGTTGTGTCATGACTAACTGAGACAAAATCATCATCGTCCTGTTGTGTCATGACTAACTGAGACAAAATCATCATCGTCCTGTTGTGTCATGACTAACTGAGACAAAATCATCATCGTCCTGTTGTGTCATGACTGAGACAAAATCATCATCGTCCTGTTGTGTCATGACTAACTGAGACAAAATCATCATCGTCCTGTTGTGTCATGACTAACTGAGACAAAATCATCATCGTCCTGTTGTGTCATGACTAACTGAGACAAAATCATCATCGTCCTGTTGTGTCATGACTAACTGAGACAAAATCATCATCGTCCTGTTGTGTCATGACTAACTGAGACAAATCATCATCGTCCTGTGTTGTGTCATGACTAACTGAGACAAAATCATCATCGTCCTGTTGTGTCATGACTAACTGAGACAAAATCATCATCGTCCTGTTGTGTCATGACTAACTGAGACAAAAATCATCATCGTCCTGTTGTGTCATGACTAACTGAGACAAAATCATCATTGTCCTGTTGTGTCATGACTAACTGAGACAAAATCATCATCGTTCTGTTGTGTCATGACTAACTGAGACAAAATCATCATCGTCCTGTTGTGTCATGACTAACTGAGACAAAATCATCATCGTCCTGTTGTGTCATGACTAACTGAGACAAAATCATCATCGTCCTGTTGTGTCATGACTAACTGAGACAAAATCATCATCGTCCTGTTGTGTCATGACTAACTGAGACAAAATCATCATCGTCCTGTTGTGTCATGACTAACTGAGACAAAATCATCATCGTCCTGTTGTGTCATGACTAACTGAGACAAAATCATCATCGTCCTGTTGTGTCATGACTAACTGAGACAAAATCATCATCGTCCTGTTGTGTCATGACTAACTGAGACAAAATCATCATCGTCCTGTTGTGTCATGACTAACTGAGACAAAATCATCATCGTCCTGTTGTGTCATGACTAACTGAGACAAAATCATCATCGTCCTGTTGTGTCATGACTAACTGAGACAAAATCATCATTGTCCTGTTGTGTCATGACTAACTGAGACAAAATCATCATTGTCCTGTTGTGTCATGACTAACTGAGACAAAATCATCATTGTCCTGTTGTGTCATGACTAACTGAGACAAAATCATCATCGTCCTGTTGTGTCATGACTAACTGAGACAAAATCATCATCGTCCTGTTGTGTCATGACTAACTGAGACAAAATCATCATCGTCCTGTTGTGTCATGACTAACTGAGACAAAATCATCATCGTCCTGTTGTGTCATGACTAACTGAGACAAAATCATCATCGTCCTGTTGTGTCATGACTAACTGAGACAAAATCATCATCGTCCTGTTGTGTCATGACTAACTGAGACAAAATCATCATCGTCCTGTTGTGTCATGACTAACTGAGACAAAATCATCATTGTCCTGTTGTGTCATGACTAACTGAGACAAAATCATCATCGTCCTGTTGTGTCATGACTAACTGAGACAAAATCATCATTGTCCTGTTGTGTCATGACTAACTGAGACAAAATCATCATTGTCCTGTTGTGTCATGACTAACTGAGACAAAATCATCATTGTCCTGTTGTGTCATGACTAACTAAGACAAAATCATCATCGTCCTGTTGTGTCATTATATGTCACATAGGGTTCACAATAATCTATTCCTTCATAATATTCTTTCCTGTGTGATTAGTTCAATACCATGTATGGAATCCAGCCCAGCACCTTTGGCCTCTCTCATCAATATTCATTTTAGGGTTTCCTTTGAGTGTCCTTGCTTCCTTAATCCCTTTATCTCCTATATCAGAGCCTGTCTGGTGATTCTCTGTTGGTTTCTTCCCAGGATGTGTCCAATATAGCAACATCATCTTTTTTAACTTACAGCTATAGTTACTAGTGGTTGCCCAGACATTTCTCTTATGTCTTCACCTCTCTTGAATTCACCCAGTTTTCATGTGCATTATTTGCCTCATGCGTTTGTTTTCCCAAGTATTTAACTTTTGTTCCATATATAAGACAAAACAGTGGACAAGTAATAATCCACCAAACCAACCTCCCACACCACTCACACATGCACATGCATCTGAAATCACAACAAAAATGTAACTACAGCAACAGCCTACCTGGCCAGCTCCAGACAATGCCCTGACCCTGTGAAAGGGAAACTGTTCCGCCTTCATGCGGTCTAGCAGAAGCTCTAAGGCCTTGACCCACATTCTTGTGGGAGTTGTGATGGTCACATGGTCAGGATGAATGTGGACACCTCCCTGTGTTCTGTACAGTACAATTCCAAACCAATTATAGAGCATGCTACAGAAGATCAAGGTGGGGTACATACTGAAACAGTGGCTCTATCTGATTTGGCACGAAGCGTTTCACAAAATCACCTTAATTTTTTCCCCAGGGTATGCTGGTGTGAAAGTAATGAGAGAGTGCGACTATCAAGAATGGGCCCTCTATGGACAGGAAAGACATCATCAATGCCATATGAGAGACTAAACGCTGTGAGGCTTTCAGTTTCGTGGAAAATGATTTTTCACTGAATAGACTGCATACCTTGGGTGTACCAATTGAAGCTGCGAGACATAAAAATCATGCGGAAGCCACCCACCGTTACATCAGCCAGAACAGAATGGGAACTGTTAGCCTAAAAATACTTGAAGACATATTCAGGAGGAGATTGAAGCACTTATGGTCATATGCGATGAAGATAATCTCAAAAATTAACAATATATAGCTTCACTATTCACTTTTTCAAATCTTTACTTGGAGCAGTAAATTTTGAGTTACACTTAGTAATAGTCTCTTCTTCTTAGCAAAAAGCTGGCCCTTTGTTACTGTTGGGTAGTTTATGCCAAGAAAGGTTCCGTCGATCTGTCTGTCTTTTTTTTTTTTTTGCATTTTGTTTCTCTTCCCCCTTTTGTAAAGCTGTTTAGTCACAGGTCAGTGGATTCATTTCTTGGCATTAGCTTGACAGAGGTCACCCCTGGTTTCACTACTTATTGGATTCTTAGTGGAAAGTTCTGGTTGTTCATCCACTTCTGTACTTTTGTATTGTTCCAGAACTTGAGTTTTGCATGTATATCCATTTGAAAAAATCTGGCTTATTTGTATACAGACTGTTGATTACTCATCTCTCAGGCAGATGCACTCCGACTTTATAGGAAAACACCCCTCATTAGTCGTCGTTTATGACTTGCTTTCGGGGGGGGGGGGGGGGGGGGGGGGGGGGGGGGGGGGGGGGGGGGGGGGGGGGGGGGGGGGGGGGGGGGGGCAGTTTTTTTTCCCCAAAAAAACAATGGAGCCTCAGAACTCATACAGAGACTCGGTAATAGCAATTCGAAGGTTATTGTTTCAGGCTGACTTTGAGCCCCACAAGTCAACAAACAGATTACAAAAGTGATTTAAATTACAACTATTAAAAAGTTTAAAGATCAACTTCATTGTACTGGGTTTTATACTATAGTGCTGGAGGTCCAGGGTTGAGGCCCCGGGGAAGGCTGGGATTTTTTCATGTGGACTTTTAGTAATTTTCCCGGGTCTATGGGTAGTCAGATCGGATGCTCTTGTGCATTGTTACACACATGAAAAATCCCTTGGCAGTTGGAAATCAAATAGAAATGCCTAACGGTGTTGCCCAGACAACAATTTTGAGTTAAAAATCTCCCCAAAATATTTCAGAATCCTCGCAGTGCTACGGAGTTCATGCACCGTGCTGAGATTCTTCGGAGTCAGGCTTGAGTTAGAAGTAAAAAAGAGCACTTATGGATAACCACTTATGCCCTGATGTTGATCCTTAGTTTAAACTTAAACTTAACTATCTCATCTGGCTTAGTCTCTCCGCAGGAAGGCTGGCCACCTGCCAAGAGCCACAAAGCAGAAACTTCACAGCTCCAGGGATCTCTGTAAAAACTGCACTTGTGAAATGAATGGTACAGCTGTGAAATGAACCTATGACCAGAGAGCAAGGCAAACAGATTGACCATTTTGCCACAGAGACCCCTAAAAGTAAATTTAATATAAGCTATAAATAACAAACAGCGAACAACGTACTTAAACTCTGGGAGGTCGGCATCAAACTGGACGTGTCCATCGTAGACAACCTCCAATGTGTCTGAAACCGCTATCACTTTCAGCTGAAAATGAAAAAAAAAAATATATATATATAAAATTAAAGTGAAACAAATGATTTACTGATTTACCGACTTAATAATCGACATCATAGCACACCTGGCATACCAAAAAGAACTCCGTCTCACGCAGAAAATGTTGTAACCCTTTGGAGACAACGCGGCTGAAATATTGACACAACATGAAGTAGCCAAAAGGGCGACACGGCCGATCGGTCGGCCCCATATAATAAAAGCCTTGATATTGGCTGGCAGGTTTTCGTACCAGCCAGTCAGACTGCTTCTCGCATTTCTTGCACATGTGGGCTGTTCACTGATGCTTTTTGAGAAAGTCTGATGTGTTCTGTAATTTTACATCAATTTTTTTCTGGGGTTACCCGTGTCCAAAAATGGGAAATAAGTACTGTTGCATCACAGCAACCGAAACATAGCTGGAGGCAGGAAAATGAGTAGAACCATGTGCCAGACGTGTCTGAAGGGCCTCCACGGGCCTTACATCACAAAATATAGGTGTTAGAATTATTCAAACTTCATCCATGAAAGAATTCACCTAAATTTTTCAGGTTAGTTATGTTTGTTCCCAAGTTTTAAAAAACTGCTTGCATAAATTATGCAAATCAGAATAGTTAATTTGAATAAATGATGAGATTTCAGTTTGTTTCATAAATATTCTGTTCATTCATTTATTCAATTTCTTACACGAATATATATAGTTTTGTATATGTTAATTAGAGGCTTTATTTGTTATAATTTTTGGTGAATAAGCTATGACTATGAGAATCCCCTCCTGAAGGCTCCGTCTTCTTGGCACCGAAACTCTAAAAAGGCTCCGTCTCCAAAGGGTTAAGGTGTAGATGCTAATTGTTCCCACAGCACACTAATTAAAAACTCGGTTTTGTTCTCCCTCTCATGACCCCTCCTTGCCCAGTCCATACTTAATGCCTCATTCACACAGTCTTACACATGTTGTTGCATCTAACCTCATGCCTGCTATCAGTGTTTGTTCTTATATGGTCTTTAGAATGTCTCCCTTGTCCAGTACAAATGTTGAATGTTGCTGAATGTTGAATTAAGAATCTACATCCCAGCACTCGGGACACCCCCATAAGCGCTCCATCACCATCTTCAGCAGCAAGTGAAGAGTTAAAATTCGGCTCTCATTTGAATCAACCCCCAAAATGGCGGCTTTAATATGATGGCGTTCGAAAGAGAGCTATATTGGCCAATTTCTTGCCATAAAATATCAAAAAATATCCGAATGCGGGTCAGTTCTATTTAAAATATATGTGCCGGCTCCGGATAACGAAACAAATGCTCTGACAGGGTCTCGGCGATACGTTACTTGTCGACCTGCTTCTGCGAGTGTGCCTCACCGCCGAGCGTATCCCCCGCGCCGCTACGCGCGGCGTGGATGGGGACTAAACTAGATGGCTGGGACTCACAAGCGGCAGCTACCGCATCTCCTGCAACTTCCTCCAATTACTTTACTCGTGAGTCCCAGGAACCTAGTTTAGCCCTCCCATCCACGCCGCGCGTAGCGGTGCGGGGGATACGCTCTGTGATGAGTTTTATCGCGTTTGGCGCTGCTAAATCCTCCAATCGGAAGAACACAGTATTGCTAATCGGCTTTCATTGTCTGTAATGTCTCGAAAGTGGTCAACGGTCGCTAATATCATCTGCTAGTATCGTCTGCAGAAACGCTCGAAACTGTCAACGGTCGGTATTTATCGTCTGCTACTACTACCGTGTGCAATGTTGATATTGATTGTCAAGTAATCCTAGTTTTGCCGCGATTTGTTCCTTGGCAGACAGCCCGTATTTTAGATATACGCGAACACCGTCGTTCGGATATTTTATGGCCAAAATGTGGCATGCCGCCATTTTGGGGGTTGATTCAAAGGAGAGCCTAAAATATTAATATACCAGTAACTGATCGTTTGCCACTCTGCACAGACTCTGTGACAGAGCATGCCTGTACCCACCTTTCTCAACACACTCTGTGAGTCAGTTGCAATTACGACATATCTGCACAGCTTCTTCTCAAACCAGCGGAAGGCAGCAGTGACTGCCTCCACGTCAATTCTCAAACTAGACGTTGTAAAGTGATATCACACGCCAGACTTTGCAGTGTGCGGCACCAGCGACATCCATTCGCCTTAGCCTCATCATCCTCATGCACTTCGTCTGCCTCTCAACACAGAGCCATCTATATAGATAATCACATCACTTGGGCGGGAACTGTCATGAATCTTTCATTGAACTTCTGATTCTGCAGCACTAGATGGCGGCAGGTCCCTGCACTCACGACTTCAAGTGATAAGAACCCTACATTTACAAGTCTGAAACTTGCTCGGACACCTTGGCCCACTCCTCTCTTCGCCCAAACTTATCATCAGCACCTATACACCATATTTAAAAAAAAAAAAATCTATTGTATCTCTTCTAGCTAATTAAATACATGTATCATTAAATTGCCGGCGGAACCAACCTGCTGCGTGCTTAAATCAAAACCGAGGTAGAGGCGGTCGTCGTCTGCTTGTGCTGCCATGTTGTGCGATCTTGTGGTCAAAGGTCATAGGTTCATGGACTCTGACCCATGTGCCCACTTTCATGCGGTAATGTTATCTCATGTTCAGTCTTTGATTGTTGAGAATTCTTCTCCCTCTCTTTAGGTCGTGGGTTTAGTTCTTGGCGAAGCCAGGTTTATTTCAGAATAACGAAAGCTCTAAGCTGGAGCCGGTCTTATGTTGACCTAGAAGCAGTCCCAATGAACGCATGATAAGTTCATAGGTGCCTACCTAGAAGCCCAATGAAAGCAAGTTGCGTCAATTTGACATCTCTCAATACTATCCTTTGGGAGTCTGATGCGAAACCCCCTGGGACTAAAAGAGTGCTAGGTGGATTTCTAAGAAGTAAAGGCGACCGGTGTCATGTTGACCACATCACCAACTGATAGGTCTATAAAATATAGGTCTAGCCCTATACAAACTGGACAGAGAAATTAGCTCCAGATGTGCCAAAGCTAATCAAGTAATGGGGCAACTATCTCCCCTGTTGACACACAAGCAGATACCTCGGAGTACTAAAGTGAATCTTATCAGAACTATTTTTTGGCCAACACTATGCTATCAATGCAAACGTGGACACTTACATCCCCCAATGAACGTCAAATTGTGACAACAGAGATGAAATGTCTTAGAAGAGCTGCAGGAGTTTCCAGGAAATACAGAATACGAAATCATGAAATCAGACGAATGCTAGGAATAAAGCCAGTCTTACAGGGCATCAAAGAACAACAAATGAAGTGGTTTGGACACCTAACAAGAATGCCCTGGTACTATCTGCCACTGCGAGCCACACTAAAACGTTACAACGGGTATAGAGCGAGTGGAAGACCTCGGAAAATATGGAGTGATGGCATTAAGAACAGCCTTACAGAAATGAACACCAGTCTTAATAGTGCTCTTGACAGAGCTCATCAACGAACATGACATCTCCCCCCGACACTTCGATGAGGTACAAGGTGGAAGAGAAGAAGCCCTATACGCTCAATAGCCTGAAGGGGTGGGAAAGGTTCTTTATGAGTCTGGTCGACCGCATCGTGATTCTGTAGTGCTGAGTTGGATCCCAACTGCGGGCGATTTGGCAACAGACCGCCTTGTGTTGGTTTCGACAGGGGTATAGAGAGCCGACCCGTTTGGTGAGAAGTTACAAAATATAAAATTGTCTAATGAATCCCAATTATTCAACAAAACAAAATAAAATATTGATGTGGTTGGTTTTGCAATGTCATGTAAAGGACACGCAAACATTCTTACAAGCCCCTGGAGACGTGTACAGAATAGGTCGTACTTCATAAAATCACAGTCAGTCAAATAAGAAAGCACCTAAGAGACTGAATAAAACGAGAAAGGGGACCCTAAAAGACATTCTTTCTGGGGCAGACAATGATACAAATGGATAGATACTTTTCTTTTAGTTCACCCCATCTCATGGGCTCCGAAATTTGTGAGTAGTTCCAGGGAAAGTCCAACAGTATATGAATCTTGAGGTGTGAAATGAAGACCGACTAACGCCTTTGCCCCCCCCCCCCTTAATATTGGACTTTCCGGGGAAATCTCCACGAAATCTCGGATTCCACGAGAAAGGGTGAATTAAAAGAAAATAACTCATGGATAATATCAAGATACGAAAGAATAACAGTCTGAGAAAGCATACACCCAGGTCCAAATGGATAACGTAAAGGGGTTCCTACCGGGTTCGATCCCAGCTGCGGGCCATACGCCTTGCGTTGGTTTCGACAGTGGTATCAGTGAGCCGACCGTACAGAGGGCAATGGCAAACTACTGGACGTAAATTTGCCTAGTGAAACCACACAACAGTCTGGGGTTGGTTCTGCAACGTCCTGTAAAGGATACACAACTAACCTTTAAAGGGGGGTCCATTGCTGCTAGGATCAGTCCAGTGGCTTCGCGTGACTTGAAATGACTTCAGATAGAATTTAGAATAGCAGTGAGCCAGAGCTTCGTGGTATGACGAAAGAGGCAATTTATTTTCTGGTTAGAAATAACAATGCATGGTTTGGGGTTAGAAAGACTGTCTGGGATGATCGGGGAAAAGTGGGAAGTTGTTCACACAGGCGCCAAAACCTGAAGGTTTAAGTCCCGAACATTCCCGAACCACCCCCCTCCCCCCCAGCAAAACATTGTAAGGAGGCTCCCCCAACCCCCCCCCCCTCCCCACCTCAATAATTTTGTAAAAGGACTAAAAATACCCCTTGTAACAATGCATATAAATGTTCTTTACAAGTAATAGCTTTTTTTTTTAAATGTATTTGTCATTCAGCAAAATAATAATATCTTCTATATTAATAAAAATGTTAATTTTCTGAGTTTGTTAACTCTAAACTCGGAAACTACTGAACCGATAGCTATCAAATTTTCACACAACGTTGCCTCTGACTCAATGTGTGATTTTTTGTCATAAAATCACACAAACCATGAACGACGTAGCTCCAGCAACGGTCAAATCCTTATTTGTTTTGTTGCCCGCCCGGATTTGTATTTAGTTGATTAGCCGCCTTCGACTGCTGAGCATGGCTGCCAATAGATGCCTTTTCCCCTAGGATAAATCTCCGACATTTCTTTACCGATCGCTTTCAGATTTTCACACAACGTTGCCTCTGACTCAAAGCGTGTTTGTATGTATGAGTTTTGAGCAAACCACGAACGACGTAGCTCCAGCAACGATCATTTCATTAGTTTTTTCGTTGTAGGCCCGGATTTGTTTTTAGTCGATTGGCCTTCTTTGACTGTGTAACACCGAACTTCACATTATTATTATATACTTTCATTTCTACTAAATGCTTGAGTATTTAGTAGCGTCATTAGTTGTAAGCATTTCGCCTTGTACACGGGTGATAGGGGTTCGATTCCCCGCTGGGGGATATTATTGGGGGGGGGGGGCACGTAACTGGGTGGCTGCCACGTTTTGTTGTGGTTTATAGGTTGGCTGCAATATCTACGTTTTTTTCCCCGTTCGATTTTGGGGTTTACAGCTAGCCTGCACAAGCGGCGACGTGATGCTCAATGTTCATATCAGGGGTAATATTCGTTCGCCCTTGAGAGGGCGGTTGGCACGTTGTATTGTGGTTTACAGCTAGGCTGCGATATCTGACCTAAAGTCTTCAGTCTTCGGTAGTATAGTTGTAAGTATTCCGCCCTTCACACGGATGACCGGTGTGTTCGATTCCTCGCTGGGTGCTAATTTTTCTTTTTGCCCTAAAGGGGCGATTGGCACGCTGTGTTGGGGTTTACAGCTAAGTTGCGACATCTGCGCCTTACGCCCAAAGACATCTGATTTCAGTACAGTTCAGATTAGCCTCCTCCCGACGCATCACTCAATCAAAAACTATTCGTTGATGACATAAACTGTTAACTAAGCAGGCTTACGGCCCCGTTTGGTTTGGGTCGACACGAATGCCAAGGTTAATTAAACATCGTCCCTTCGGAGAGGGAAAGATGACGAGTGCGGGTTTTTATTTTCGCTATTTGTAAGTAGGTTCGGTGATGGAGTTTTATGTCGGGGACACGCTTAAACCAAACAGTCCGTGGCGACAGCATGCGGCTCCAACTCCTCTGGCTACAACGACCTGTACAGACAGTGTTATTGTTGTTGTTGTGACGGTGGTGGTGGTAGCAGTAATACTGGTACTCGGGTGATGTGGTAGCTGTTACACTTGCTACATTTACTTCTCAGTACAGATTAATGCTACCCATTTTTGTCTGGGTGGACACTGATGCCAAGCTCTATTTAACAACAATATTTTCGTCAGGCACTGACTTTCCCATACTTCGTAGAGGATGATATGATTGTTCAGAGGGGGGGGGGGGGTGGGTGATTGCGGGGAGGGGGATTGATGCCAGATACTGTTAACTGAGAGAGCTTAAAATATTTTTTAATGTTCTCATTTCTTAACTATTTTTATTTTAACAATATCGCCACGTGAAAACTGTTAAATCATTATGAGAGGGAGATATGATTGGGGACGGAAAAGGGGGGGGGAGGGGTTATGACAGACACTGTTAGCTCAGAAAGCTTATAACTTTATTGTACAGTTCTAATTTCTTACATATTTATATTTTAATACCTCTTCCTTGGCTATTTTCATTTGGGGGGGGGGGGGGGGGGTGTCAGTTTGTTGGTCAGTTAGAGGTATAGCAGTCAGCTTTACTTTTACCTGTTTAAGCACAACAGATGCTTTAGCCTCGACATACAAATAATCTTTTTTCTCTCTCTCTCTCTCTCTCTCTCTCTCTCTCTCTCTCTCTCTCTCTCTCTCTAACAGTGCACTTTATTCAACCACTAATATCGACATTCACTTATATGTTTCGTGTTCTAAAGTTGGCATATCAGACTATCCCTGTAGCTGTGCATTGACTGATTTTAACCATATTAGACAGGTGCGCTTTCTATTTTCTTTCTTTTCCAGTTTACCATTCATGGCCACAACTGGGTACAACTAGTTAGTAACAATAATAAAATGTGCAAAAAATGTAATGTTACACTTCAAATAATATGGAGTGTGTAAACAAATACTGTACATTAAAAAAGTAATTTCTATACACGGATAAAGGGACATCATAGCCCACTCACACAATTTTTGGGGTGGGACACTAATGTTCATTTGGGTGGGGAGGGAGGGGGGCACAAGGACCTGGCTCTATTAGATTATAAAATGTGTAAGGTGGCGATGAGGGCCGGTGGGGGGGGGGGGAGGGTGGGGTTGTGTCACCCAATATTTTCTTACTTGGATGCTGTTCTTGCGTTTCTCCGGTCCTTTGGTGTCTCGAATTTACACCTATGCCTCTGGGCTGGGATTTTTAACTCTCAGAATCGTATGGCAATCCTTGATTTAGCAACCAGCGAGAACAAACTAATCTTCTTCTTCTTCTTTTCTTCTTCTTTTTCTTTTTCTTCTTCTTCTTCTTCTTCTTCTTCTTCTTCTTCTTCTTCTTCTTCTTCTTCTTCTTCTTCTTCTTCTTCTTCTTCTTCTTCTTCTTCTTCTTCTTCGCGTTCACCAGCTGAACACTCCGGTGGAAAGTTCTGATTGTTCGTCCAGTCCTGGACTGCAGTCCTGCTCCAGAACCTGAGTGTTGCGTGTGCATCAGTTTTACAGATCTGATTCACTTGAATGCAGTTGGTTCCTTGCCTCTCAGACAGATGCACTCCGACTTCGAAGGAAGCTCCCAATTAGTCGACTTTTACGACATGCTTTTGGGTAGGCAGTGGGTCTATTCTTGTTTTCCCCACAATTGGGCCCCGGAACCCACACGGGGAACAAACTAATCGATTAATTTCCCCTGACACAAAAAGTAGAGTGTCTGGGTCCCAGAATCATGACCGATCAAAAATATTGGTTCATCAGAATCTCATTGCAGAGCTGTCGAAATTTTTTGGAGAACAGTTCAAAATGTTAAAGATAAACAAAACACACAAAAAGGTACGATATTTTCAATTAAAACTCCGTTAAACCATCGTATATATAGTATATACCAATATATAAATATATATACTATAAATATTGGTATATACAATATACACACTATATATACCTTGTATATATTATAAACCTATATATATATATTATATATATATATATATATATATATATATGTGTGTGTGTGTGTGTGTGTGGTGCGTATATAATAGTCTAATATTCTAGGGGTTTGGGTTAGGGTTATAATCTTTGTCAGCCTTGACCGCTTTAGAGATAATGACTAACCACAACCATAACTGCGTAACTTTAACTGTAACCCTAACTCATAGCACCCTTAGAATATTTTGCCTTTCCTGTCAACCTCGAGATTTTCTTTGTTTTAGGTTAATTAGAAATAAAGTTACTTTCTAAATTTCAACGCAACACCAACGTTTAAAATATTTATGCAGCATTTCAAATAGCATCAAATCATCAGAAGTAGTACTTAAAGTAGTTAAGTACAGCTATGCTCTGCTACATTTAAAAAAAAACTTATAGCTCGCTTATTTATCTTCAGAATTATAGTTCATTAAATAAAACTTGTTACAAATGATTGAATCTGTAGTTTAATTTGTATACACATCTGCGCAATAAAAATTGTGAAAACAGAGCAGCCTCTCGAGGGTTTACAAAACGGGAATTCACGTTAAGCTGTTTGGACTATAAATAGCTAAAGTCGGACGTGGCTCGGTAAGGTTCCAAATGAAAACAAAAATACCAACTTCGGCAGCCCTGCCTCATTGTGGCCACCGAGCCACCGACCGAGCGCAGGCAGACGTCGTCTTTGTCAGCGACAGGCCAGCGATGTCTGATGATGCTTCTTGTCGTGCGGTAGAAGATTTGTCTTTTGGGATAGAACATCTCAACTGATGATAACCAGGCATGTATTGAGTCTGGTGTATAACATTTCTATATTATATAGTAGATGTCGAAATGTGCAGTTTTTGTCACACTGTGACTCACAGGTGGTGATTTTGAGTGAGCAAGAATGCAATACATCGCGTTACGTTATGTTTTGTAGTTCATAATAATTAATAATTATTATAATTAAGGTATCGTCTCTGTTTATCACTACTTTATCAATGGTTGTCCGGATCACAACTGGTTAAGCAAAATAATAATAAATGAAGGATTGTTGACTAAGACTAAGCTACCATGTATTGTATTGTATGGTATGTCGCAGGAGGCGACTAAGAATTGTTACTTCGGGTGTTGATTAGCTCATTCACTAGAAAACTTTAGATGCCAAGCCAAATAATGAAAATCTCGCCACTTTCCTGAATAGTCTTATGAAAAAAAAAGAGTAAACAAAAGAAGAACCCACAACCAAGACATGATGTGATGTTCTGAGCCACAATTCCTGTACCAGTAAGGATGGTAACTCCCACATCAGAGGCATCACATGAAATAACAAAGGATACATCCAGATTAGGTAAAAGTAACAGTGGTAAATGGTTGAAGATGTCGGCTCTCCTTTAAATAACGGTCGCTAGCTGGAAGGCGACGGCCGCTTAGTCAGAGTTCACTCCCTTGGCTGCAGTGCAAATACGGAGCGGACAAGTTACGATTTCAAAAAACAAACTGAGGTCGACATGCCTGCTAGAGCTAGACCACACGCTGCGACTGACAGTAGCGACCGCGTTCTTCCGACGCACGACTTAGTGACCGTAGATGTGAGACCTGCGGATCTGTATGTCGTAATGAGCGATACGCTTCCGTCGTTTCCGTGATGTATCACCCTAACCCTACCCCAAATCCTAAGCCTAACCCTAGGATGACAGGTAACAATATCATTTGTTTCGTTCCCTCTTTACCACTCTGTATTTGCACTGCAGCCAAGGGAGTGAACTCCGACTAAGCGGCCGTCGCCTTCCAGCTAGCGACCGTTAATTTAAAGGAGAGCCAAGATGTCATGTAGTCTAAAATGTAAAATCTTTTGTGTGTGTCCTACTGTGTATGCAGTAAAGCCCCTCTGGAAGAAGTTAAATGTATCTTCTTGTTTTGTGCCAGTCACGTAGCTTGTGTCAGTGTCATATTGCACTTCTGTATCTCTTTTACCTCCCTCCGCCCATGAGTGACTGTTCTTCTAAAGAAGAAATTGTGAACACTGGGTAGATTAGATAACCTTAGAGATTCTTGGTCTTCAACTTGTCACATCCACTTTACATTTTATGTTAGGGTTAGAATCTTTGTAGTTCATCAGCCCAGACTGTCTCACTGACTAACTCTTATCCTAACCATAAGTCTGAAGTTTGAACAACGGACCAACATCATGGCACACAGTTAGAAACCCATAAGTGCTCCGTTATTCTTCAAACTCAAGTCTAAGTCTGAAGAAGCTCAGCACAGTGGACAAGCTCTGTAGCACCGGCAAGGATCGTAAAATACTTTGGGTAGATTTGTAACTCCAAATTTTGCCCTGGCAGCACTGTTAGGCTATTCTTTTCGATTTCTAGCTGCCAAGGGATTTTTTTACGTGTGCAACACTGCACACTGGCATCCAGTCTCACTACACAGCGATCAGGGGGAATTACTAGAAGTCCAAGTCCACATGAAACAAATCCCATCCTTTACCGGGGATTAAACCCAGAACCTCTAGCACTCGAGGCAGACACCACGCAGCCTCCCACCCAATCCTAACATAATTCTAATCCTAACTGTAGGTCTAACTCTAACCCTAAATTTCATTAAACATCCCAGTTGTAACCCTAAAGGTTAAACTTTATATTTTTTGAAAAAAGTTGTTTCTACTTAGGTAGTCTTTCCTCTTGGGCCTAGGGCGGTGCATAGGGCAGAGGTCATAACTTTCCGTGTCTGGCGGCTCACCTGTTTTATTTCTTGGATGTTGATTAGGCCTGTGGCTGAGCCTTCTCTGATGTTGTTTCTACACAGCGTCTCTCTTGGTCTTCTCCGTTTTCTTTTCCCTTCTGGTGTCCATATGAGGAGTTGATAGAAGAGGCTTAACTTATCCATTCTGAATGCATGGATAATGTAGTTCCAGCGGCGCTTTCTTATAAAACTGGGTACATTATCTTGCTTGGTCTCTTATTTGTGTATTGGATCTGAAATCTGACCAGTGGAGATTTAGTATTCTTCTAAGACATCTATTCTGAAAATTCTATTACATTATATAATGATATTGAAAGGGGAAGCTGAATCACCTTTTAATAAAGGAAGGTGAAGAAGTTTTTCTCGGGCCATGGAGAGGAAAATCTAACCATCATAGTGAAGGAGTGGTCTCAACAGACACAGAAGGAAGATAAAGCTGTAAGATCTACTGTAACTTCGGGTTTTAGAATAAAAGAATCACAAAATAAATAAATAAAAACAGTAAACATAATTGTTGGATGTATTTTCCATAAAACATTGTGGGGAGGAATATTTAGTGGTTCAGAGAATTAGTCACATTGAAAAGACTACGAGAACTTCATGTCAAAATAGGTGTTGCCAAACATGAAAACTATACGTGTAACCAAAGAGGAATAGTAAACCAACACAGAGCTTCTATCATCAGTTGCTGTATGCTGAGGGAATACTAAACATGGGAAGCAAGCACTTATGGACTTGTCTGGTACTTCATTATATCTCAGTGTTACTATCTGACTGAGGTACGGTGAAATATGCCTGGTAATAAATTGTGCAATGTACTGTTTGTATCTACATTATTTCAACTAAGTGTTAGATGAAATCAGAGATGTTCTGTTCAGTAACTGGGTTAAAAAAAGTCAAGAGTCCTTTTGTTTTTTTTCAAATTGCTGAATGAGCACTTGATGGGTAATGTCTGGCCACCTTTACTTCCACGGACAATACCTGGTACCCATTTTAGGCTGGGTTGATCTGGTAGTCAAAGTGAATTTAAAAATTAAAATACGCCTCAGCGCACATTTAACTCATTTAATCCTAGAAGGCCATAGCTGATGACTAAATGAGACAGTCATGACAACAGCAAAATCATGGGTATACTACATCCACAGGGGCAAAATACACAACCCTAGTAGGAGTCTGGTGTGCAGTTGAGTGATTTATTGTGACATGTCTAAACATAAAATGTACACGCATAATCATATTTTGACTGGTGCATATGAATAAATGCAGTCACACATGGTGCCTCGTTTGTGACTGAAGGAGTTAAAACCTAGACATTTGGGCTGGGAGGCCAATTATCGGAAGTGCATTTAGGTAACTTGATTAACTTGTTCATGTGGTCTTTTTTTTGTCCCTAATTTTTTTCCTTGCTTCCGATTTTCAGCACATACTTGCGTTTTCCACTGACAGTGGATTTATAATTACCCTCACATTGGAGGCAGTGTTCATTAAAGTTTGACAAGCTCAAAATACAATATGGCATTACCTAATTTAAGACCAGGGAACATTATTGTGGCCTCACCAGTTCCACGTAAGTCTTTGCTGTTTTGAAGATTTAATATACACATATAAAGATAAATGAGTGAGAAAGTTGGAAGGGGGAAAAAAGGCAGAAGAAGACAGAGAGAGAAGATGCTGAACAGTCTGACATCATGGCATAGAAAGTCATCTATGTCAGAGTTGATTGAAAGTACATGAGACAGAAGATTGTGGATAAACTACCAAAATCACAAGGTATGAACAGTCATCTGTATCAGAGTTGATTGAAAGAAATCAAAAGATATAGCTACCATAGAAAGAAGAATCAGTCAGTGCATAGCGGTGTTGGTGAAAGCCTTGGTACTTGCCAGGGATACTCAGAGGACAACAGAGAGCCTCAGTATGTTGGACGACCTATTTCAGCAACCCACAATAGAAAGAGACGGACAATGAAATAAATAACAGGAACTTCAAGGACAGGTGACAGGTCACCATACCAACTATTACCACCTAGGATATAAGGAGAACAACCCAGTCATAAATAACAGTCATACCCAAGACATGGGAAGTGCTTTCAGGAAAATGTACATCAGGGCCGAACCCCTACCAAAAAGACTGGACTGAAAGAGAGGGTTCAGACAGGGCAACATCACACACAGTTAGGGACAATAAGCCTCAACTACTGATTCAACAAAATATGTAAACCAATGAACTTGGAGCAAGTAACAACAGACCTTAATTATAACTGAAATGAAACTGTCTTGAGCAGGGTTGAACGTGGTTCAAATTTTCTTTTTTAATAAACCGCCAATAAAAGGTTTGTGAGTCTTAAGGGTTTCACTGCCTGTCATGGGAGGTGCAGGGGTTTGGAAGACCTGTGGGTGGAGGGGGGGGGGGGCGGGTGTGTATTGGGATGTTCCTGTAGCTTACCGATTATACACACGTAGTTCTCTTCCTCCCATACCTCCCTCCTTGCCAGATCCACTCTGAATTTCATGTTTACACATTTTTACATTTGTTATTTCATCTAACTTCATGTCTTGTATCATCACTGGTTCTTAAATGATCTTCAAGATGTCCCTTTTGCCTGTCAACTTGAAAAAAGTAAGCTGGGCCTCACCACAACAACAAAACTGATGATCTCCGTAGCGAAGTGATTGAGCTGATAGCTTGGTTTTCTGCTCTGAAAATCATAGGTTTGAATGGGAGCTGCTGAAAGAAATAAAAAAGAGACAAGTAAACTAATTTAGCCACATTTAAAGACGTAACACTTATAAAACCCCCACACCGGGGGTAACATTTAAAGACATGTAAGTGAGAGATAAGCAGCAACACAGCTGGAAAGAATAAAAGAGTGCAAAGTCAGAACAAAAGGTAGAGAGTGTTGGAGATCTGTTGCAGCCAGCTCTCATTGTGAAGTCGGCACTTGATTGATTGATTTATTACAAATTTATATCTGTCTCAGGCAATCATTCCCCAGATGCAGAGATAGTCATATAGGAAAGGCCTCTGCAATGTTTTTAAACCTCACTATGAGAGTCTGGTGAAATGAAAAGCTGACTGATAATATCAGAATGAAAGTCTCTTATCAACAAAAGAAGAGAATAATCAAATCAATCAGAAAGCCACCAAAACTAACACAAGATGGTTACCATTTTATGGACAGACCAGAGCAAGTTATTATTCTATACCTTAGGATAGGACACAAGTCGACTTCACAGCCACATGTACACAAAATTTAAAATCGGTGAATCAGCCATGTGCACATGTGGACTGGCACCTGATACAACACATCATGTCCTCCAAGACTGTCCCAAATACAACATATCAAGGCAAAACTTTTGGCCAAGCGAAACATCGATCCAAGTCAAACTTTACGGGTCACTGAGTGAATTACAAAAGACAGTGAAGTTCATACTAGAGACAACGATGCAGATATAGATAATCTATTTCAAGCAAATGAAAGAAGAAGAATGAAAGTTTATGAGTTTTGTGTCTTGAGCACAGTGCTGTATGGTAGTGACTCCTGGACTGTATATACCCCTTAAGAAAAGAGACTGAATACCTTCCACATGTGCAGTATGAGGTGCATCCTTGGTATATCGTAGCGAGACCTTGTTTCCAGCAAATGTGTACTCACAGGAGCAAAAATACCACCAGTGTACAGTTTAGTAAAGCAAAGGCGTCTGCGTTGACTGGGACATGTCTCCCGCATGGAAATTGGTCGTATTCCAAAGGATCTCCCGTATGGTGAACTGGAAACAGGGAATAGACCTACAGGAAAGCCAAAGCTGCATTATAAAGACATATGCAAACGTGAATCTGTACCAACATAGGCACATAGACTTAGAAATCAGCTGCAGAACGACTACTATGAAAAGTGAAAAAAGGTTTGTCGCATTTTGAAAGAAATCATGTGCAATCAGCCTCCTAGCAAGGGAGCATCTACTTTTGTATGTGTCTTTTGTAGCGGAGGCTGTCACTTCCGCATTGGAATTTGCAGTCACAGCAGATGCTGTTCTCAAAGCCAGTAGCACATCTCCATAGTCTGCAGGGACTGAGAGATGTCATTATTAAAACTGTGTGTGCTTGCACATTTCTTTAAACATTCACATGCTGTGTCATCTGCAATGATTTTTTTTTTTAAAAGAAGTATTATTATAACTGATTTGATTGTCTGGAAATGGCTAATGAAAGTAGAACATTATATACAACAGTGAGAAGGAGACAAAGTGATGAGAAAAAGGAGCACTAGAAAATATTGTGACGACTGGAAAGATTACTGGTAGAAAGAGGTAGATGCAGACCAAGAGAAATTATGGTGGATGGCTTAAGACTGTGGCATGGAGAAATATCATCACTGGAATTGATCCAGAACACCAAAAACCAAGATCTGAGGAGATGCGTGAACGCCTACGCCAACTGGCAAGGCACTTGATGATGATTTATTTGTAATTCTAAACAGTAACTGTAGTTTTTTGTTTCTTTCTATACAGAAAAAGTCAAACTGTCTTCAGGTACACCTGGCACTTCAGAAAAGGTGAGATGAGATATTTTTGTTTTGCAGAATTCTTCCCTACGGAAATGTGCATTATCTCTTTCCTGCCTTCTTTCTGCAGAACAAGGGCATCACCCCTGCTGAAATTGTGGAAAGATATAAAACCAAAAGAAAAGTAGATTAGTGAACTTCACTATATAACAAACGCAAATGAAAAGTAAATGTTGCGGCACTTCAAAGCCTTTATCAGCACATACCTAAATCAAACAAAACCACACAAATATACAAAATCACTTAATTGATGTATCCCGAAGCAGCCACATTGATGTCTAGCCAGTGGAATGACGAGACATGTGTGGCCCAAGACTAAAAAGCCAGGGAATGCTAAGGGCTCTAACTCGAGAATTTTAGATGAAACTGTAATAGTTCAGTCCCCTAGGTGTTTGGGTCCCCAGTATGAAAATAAAGTGATTCTCAGGAGATTTGTGGACTCTGTCGCTGAGTGGCTAGATTTAATAGCTGTCACCTTCATTGTGATCTGCTGTTGGAGCTGTGGTGCTGGTTTGGGGAACAGCATCTGCTATGACTGTCATGTTATATGTGGGAGTGGCAGTCTGTGCTACAAAGTGTACATAGAATGTTAATACTCTATTAAATTGAGGCTAGTTTTCTCTCAAACATCTCCTCTCTCTATAACTTGCTCTGCATTTGGCAGAGCAGGAGTGTGACAGTCCATCTTTTATTGTCTGCCTCTACAGAAGTCACTCTGCATCTGGTTTCTCCAAATTGTCTGTGTCAGTGTTGGCATCTTTTAGGTCACATTTGCATATGTCCTTATAGCGTAACTGAAGCCTTCCTGCAGATCTTTTCCCTGTTGCCAGTTGACCACGCAGGAGATCCTCTGGAATGCAGCCATCCTTCAGGCAAGGGACAGGTCCCAATTGGCGCAGGTGTATTTGTTTCATTTGGAAGTACATAGCTGGTATTCCTGTTCTTTTGAGTACACAGTCCTTGGGGACGGAGCCTTGCTGTGATATACCAGGGTCTCTCACATAGTTTGTATGATGATAATAATATTTTTGACTAGTACAGCCTTAACTCTTTCAGTCCCAAGGAGCGCGTCATATGTTCATAGGTTCCTACCTAGAAGCCCAGGGAACGCAAGATGCTCTGACTTTACATCCCTTAGGTTTCTGATGCTAAACCCCCTGGGACTGAAAGGGTTAATAATTATCAGGTGGAATCTCCTTCTTAATTCGCGTTCCCCTGCTGTAAACTACGCTGTAAAGGTGTAGTTATTCATCCATCTCTGTACTTGAGACTTCTTCCAGAACCTGAGTGTTGGGTGCACATCTGTATGCACTCTGTTGGTTCTTTGCCTCTCAGGCAGATGCACTCCGACTTCCAAGGAAATTCCCAATTAGTTAAACGACATGCTTGTTGGGGAGGCAGTAAAACGAATTATGAAAAGTTCAAAATCACTTGACCTTCCCATTCGAACTTCTTCACTTCTGACCTGACATGTGTCTCATGACAATGTCACATTAGTGTACATTTCTGACCTGACATGTGTCTCGTGACAACGCCACATTAGTGTACATTTCTGACCTGACATGTGTCTCGTGACAATGCCACATTAGTGTACATTTCTGACCTGACATGTGTCTCGTGACAATACCACATTAGTGTACATTTCTGACCTGACATGTGTCTCGTGACAATACCACATTAGTGTACATTTCTGACCTGATATGTGTCTCGTGACAATACCACATTAGTGTACATTTCTGACCTGACATGTGTCTTGTGACAATGCCACATTAGTGTACATTTCTGACCTGACATGTGTCTCGTGACAATGCCACATTAGTGTTCATTTCTGATCTGACATGTATCTAACGACAATGCGACATAGTGTACATTCACCTGACAATCTTTTTTACCTGTAGCCACGTTTCACATAGAACTACCGTGGTGTAGTGGCTAGATGCCTGCCTGCGGATCGGAAGATCCTGACGGAGCCAGACGTTTCAGGAAATGACCTTGGCTCTCCGACTGACCAAACCTTAAATGAGTACCATGTAGAGTCATGGAAAGTAAAGGCGGCTGCTGTAATGCTGACTACATCACTCACGAAGCACTAGGTGGTCTTTAAAATGTAGGTCTAGTCCTGTGTGCTCAATATGCCTGAAGGTGTGGAAAAAGGTCCTTTAGTAGCAATATTGTTATGATTATTGTTGTTATGATTTTTATTGTGTTTTATAGAAATAGTAACCTTCTGAAAGATCTTAACATCAAGAAGTTGGAAGCTGAGATAATTGGCCATATCAAGTTCCATGGCAGATTTGAAAAAATAATCGCAGAAGGCATGGTACCTGGAAGGAGAAGCTGGGAGCGACCAACATGAAGATGGGCTCAGGATATAAGTGACTCCTTGAAAATGAAATACATGAGGCGGGACAGCTGGAGACTGAGTTTCTTTCAGGCAGACTGTGAATAGAGCGACGTTCTGCAGGCGACCTGCTTCATGATGGTGATGACGATTATGTTTTATAATTTTCTCTTTTTTTCCACAGGAAAAGAATTCAACCCCATTTCTACCATCTCCACATGGCCATCCTAACTTTACCCCTACCAGGTCTAGAGGCATGGCAACTGTAAGTTTGTTGTTAGCTCTACCGTACAGTATTAAGTTTCAGTTAGTCAGGGTATTGCAGAGTTGAGTTGAGTCCAGAATTGACATCACAGCACTCGGGGCATTCCCATGCGTGCTCCGTCCTCATCTTCAGTGGCCAGTGCAGTATTCCAATACTGATGGTACCGGTCACAATCTGGTTATATGTCCGTCTTGCCTTTCCTCTGAGTGTAGTAAGCTGGCCAGACCCTGTGGTTACAGGTGCCTCATTCTCTCCAGGCCATAATTATCTTGATTCTCTGCTAATTCTGTTGCTTATTCCCAAAGGACATTGACCACATCTGCCTTGTCATGTATCAATTCACCACCCAGTGGTGCAGATCCAGCCAATCTGTCTGCCTGTTCATTACCCACTATGCTGGCATAGCCTGGAGAAAAAATCCAGTGCTCACTACCCGTGACTTTCTTAGTGAAGCTTGCCACTCTGCTCGAAGCATCCCTGTCTTCACCTTTCTCAGCATGCCTTCAGAGTAGAGCATTGTTGGTAGTAGTAGTTGCAGTAATGGTGGTGGTGGTAATAGTAGTAGAAGTTGTTGTTGTTGTAATAATAGCAGCAGCAGTAGTAGTTGTTGTAATTATAGTTCTAGCAGTAGTTGTAGTGGTGATGGTTGCAGCAGTAGTAGTAGTGTCTCCTGCTGCTGTTGTTATTGTACTTATAGTATTAGTAGTTGTAGTGAGGAAATTTGCATTGATGATAGTTTCAAATAGTTGTTTAAAGCTATGTCCCATTTGTCTCAGATATCAGAAAACTTGCCCACTAACACAATGTCTTGTTTCTCTCTTCGACAGGCAGCTAAAGCAGCCGCAGCAGTAAGTTAAACAACTGTTCATGTTAAGATTTTGCTCTTCAGTTTCATTACCATACAAATTAAGCCATATTTGGCTTTTGTTACTGCATGTTAGGCGTCGTATTATTACATAGTTTATTTCTCATATGATAAGAAGAGGAAAAAGTGCTTTTGTTCCTGCATGTTAGGCATTGTAATATTACATAGGTTATCCTCATATTATAAGAAGAAAAACGTTAGCACCAAACGTGATCTGAGCATCGAGGAGAATTGGCTCATAAACAGCACCCTGTTGCGAAAGATGGAGTACTTTGGCAATGTTAAATGTTACAGTAGTCTGGGGAGAACGGTGATGAAGGATACAGTTTCCAGAAAATGAGGTAGAGGCAGACTTTGGTGAATGTGGATAGGACATTGCAGATGAAAGCACATAGGGCTGGAGAATTTGCTAGAAAAGAAGAGATTTTGGGCATGCCGTGAGGAGAGTGACTTCTTCTTCTTCTTCTTCGCGTTCACCAGCTGTACACTCTGGCGGAAAGTTCTGGTTGATCGTCCACTACTGAACTGCAGTCGTGCTCCAGAACCTGAGTGTTGCATGTGCATCAGTTTAACAGATCTCATTCTCTTGAATACAGACTGTTGGTTCCTTGCCTCTCCGGCAGATGCACTCCGACTTCAAAGGAATCTCCCCAATTAGTCGACTCTTACGAAATGCTTTTGGGGAGGCAGTGGGTCTATTCTTGTTTTCCCCACAATGGGGCCCCGGAACCCACACGGGGGTGGAAAGTGACATTCTATAGAGGGCCTGATGGTTGAATGTTGAATAAAGAATGGACATCACAGCACTCGGGACATTCCCACAAGCGCTCCGTCCCCATCTTCAGTAGCAAGCGAAGAGTTAAAATTCCGATGGTACCAGCAACAGTCTGATTGTATATCCTTTTCGCCCCTCCGTCGAGCGTCGGCCAGATCCCCTTGTAACTCCTTGCAGTGCCATTCTTCTAAGACCTTAGTGATCTATCTGTTCCTCTGCACTGTTCACTCGCTCCTAAAGGACCCTCACAACATCCAGCTTGTCATATATCAGTTGACCACCAAGTGGTGCAGAACCGGCCAGTCTATCCACCTGCTCATTTTCCACACAGCGGCGTGACCTGCTGATTGATGATCCTCATACAGCTTTTGATGCTCCATTGAAGGAGGCAACAGATCCACCGTGGCTTGACAAGCATGTTATAAAAGTGATTGAGAGTTTGCTGAAATCAGATGGGTTGGGTTGGAGGATGCAGTGCAGATATCGCAGTTTGGTGGTAAACAACAACACTGTGGGCCGACTGCTCTTTAAAGAGTGAATTTAGAAGCAGAAGAGGAGCAGCAGCAGAAGAATAGAGGAATTAGTAGAAAATGGAGGAGGAGGAGGAGAACAGGAAGAGAAACTGCAGGAGGACCTGAGACAGTCACCATCTGTCAACTGCTCTCAAGTCCATTCCACCATGTGACCTCTAAATATCCTGAATATCTCACATGACGAACCCATCACGCTGGAATCTTGTTACTGCGGCAACTCCCACAGACAACGTGAACACTTGATTCCCTCACCCAGCGTGACACATCACATAGATGCCCAAGTCTAGCTTGGCAACACCCAGACTAGAATCTACACTCACACACGCCAACAGAGCTCCCTGATAACAGCCTACAGTGGCGCACTTAAAAACAGCATCAGTTCTCAGGGGCTCTTGACGGTGCTTCCTTCCTCTCCAATGTGTAGAATCAACTGCTGCTCTGACTCATGGAGCAAACTGCTCCGACTTCACGGAGTCAACTGCTCCTCCGACTTCGTGGAGTGAACTGCTTCTAATATCAACATACAGTTCACCATCTCCATGTGAGTTCTCTCATGCCTGGCATGAAGACCATGGTTCACACTCATTTATAAACTCGACATCGTTTCCTCCTATTGCACGGCTATACAGGCTCTTGAACCTTTGATCCCGGCAAACGGGTCTGCAGTCAGATTTACATATTACCCCAAAAAGTTTAAATCTAAACTCCAAGGGTTATAAGTGTTGTATAGATATGGAATGGACTATACTCCCAAAGGATGTAACCCTTTAAATATTTATATATTGCTCACAACCGTTTATTTCCTCTCCCCCCCCCCCCCCCTTTTCCTCCAGCAAACACGAGACTGTTCCTCTTTCTTGGAGACATGACTGTTGTTCTCAGCACCTGGTAGAATGCAGTCTGTAACTTAAATTAGATTCCTAACATGAACAGTATATTTTCACACATAATCTTAAGCTGTTCTAAGTAAATGGCTATCTCTCAAAACAACACAAATCAGAACAATTGTACTACCAAGCAGTAATTGAAGTCGTCCCCATGTGGGATGCAATTTTCTGTTTTTTGAAGCCGCACCCTGGCTTCTTCCGGGGCCCTGCATATAGCCGGGGCATAGATATGGCCTAACGGCTGAAAGGGGTTTCTGGGACCTCTCCACGGGTGATCCTCATCCGCATGGTGGCACTTTGTGTCACCGGGTGTTTATCGCTTGTGTGATGTCCTGGTGGTGTACAACTAACTACCTACCTACCAAGTTGTCTTTGATAAGTAATCTGGAATGATGTTCTCTTTCCCTCGGATGTAGTGGACACTAAAATGGTATGGCAGCAGCATCAATGCTCATCTAAGTACTTTGGCATTCTTCACTGCTGCCGAACTCGGTGCTTTTAGTGACTGGTGATCAGTGAAGATAGTAAAGTGGTTCCCATACAGAAACTTGGAAAACCTATTGACTCTAAACATTATGGCCACGCACTCTTGTTCCATCACACTGTAGCATGTCTCTGCCAGGGACAGCTTCCTACTTGCATACAAAACTGGATGCATGGTGCCTCAGAATTCCTGTACCAGTAACGATAGTAACTCCCACATCAGAGGCATCACATGAAATACCAAAGGATACATTCAGATTAGGTAAAGGTAACAGTGGTAAATGATTGAAGATGTTATGTAGTCTAAAATGTAAAATCTTTTGTATGTGTCCTACTGCTTGCGGTAAAGCCCCACTGGAAGAAGTTAAATGTATCTTCTTGTTTTGTGTCAGTCACGTAGCTTGTGTCAGTGTCATATTGCACTCCTGTAGTATCTCTTTTACCTCCCTCCACCTATTTATTTCTTGGTCAGCCTTACAGCCTGCTGTTCTCATGTAGTATGCTCTAGCTGCTGACTGATTGTGTGCTATTCTGACCACATGACCCATTTTATTCTTTAAATTGAATGACATGGCTAAACTGAAATAGTGTACAGCTGAAGATTAATTTGAACTTTGTCTTTCTTCAGCAGTCCGAGGGCCGTGTTCCAAAGCCCCCCAAGCCTCCAGACAAGCCTCTCATGCCCTACATGCGATACAGCAGAAAGGTAATAGGAAAGGTTTGTTCACAGAATTTTCTTTTACCATCATCTAATTTTTGGTGTTGTGTAGCTGCATAAACGACAGACTACATTTCTGGTGGCAACTGTTGGCTTTGGCACCTCTAGAAATTTCCATCAGCATTTACTAAGTGCACATGTTTCTGGATTGTGCTGGGACTAATAGTCTGTTCACTAGTTTTTCAAGTGGGACAGTGAAGGACATTTCCTTTGATTTTAACTGGCACAGGAACGGAGCAAGTATAGGGTGACCTAGTTGCAGTGAAGTTGAAACCCCAACTAAGATGCATTTTGGGAGGATGGAAACATAGGCCATAGGCGCTCCATCCCCATCCTCAGCAGCCACCGCAGAGTTCCAATACTAATGGTGCGGGTTGAAGTCTCGTTGTATTTCCGTCTTGCCTTTCCTCTTAGCGTAGTGTTCCAGCCGAACCCTCTGGTCACACCCAGGTGCATCCTTGTCTCTAGCCAATAATAATCTTGTTTCTCCTCTGACTTTGTTTCTTGTTCCCAAAGGGCCTTGACCACATCTGCATTGTCATGTATCAGTTCACCACCCAGCGGTACAGATCCAGCCCCTCTGTCTGCCTGTTCATTCATCACTACGTCAGCATGGCCTTAAGAAAAGATCCAAAGAATGCTCACTACCCCATGACCTTGCTCAAAGCAATCCTGTCTTCATCCTTTTCAGCATGCTTTCAGAGTCCGTTACAATTACGACCTGTGTGTATCTTGTTCTCTAGCCCTTCTGGAATGCTGATTGAATGTGACAATCTGCAAAGCAAGCCAAGGGTGGGGGGGGGGGCTGCTATAGTGTAGTGGCTAGATGCTTACCTGCGAATCAAAAGGTCATGGGTTCGGATCCTGACAGAGCCGGACTTTTAAAAAAAATGACCCAAGCCCCAGGTAAAGAACCAAGCCTTAAATGGGTGTGAGGTACAGTCCTGGAAAGTGAAGGCGGCCAGGTTATGTTGACTACATCATCCGCCAAGTGCCGATTGTCCTATCAAAATATTTGTAGAACTCGATATGCCCAATAGGTGTGGAAAAGGGTCCTTTTACTTTTAAGTGTTAACTTGGGGAAAGTGGACATAAGGTCGAGGAGCCAAGTTGTCAGTGTCCAGCAGTTTGGGAATCACTGATGCAAATGAAGAATGCAGTGAAAATAAGGTGTTTGTAGTTACCCTATGTTTGTGCGGTGTGATTGTGTGTGGTCTTCATGCAGGTCTGGGAGCAAGTCAAGGCACAGAACCCTGACCTCAAGCTCTGGGAGATCGGCAAGATCATTGGCCAGATGTGGCGGGACCTGTCTGACCAAGAGAAGCAGGAGTTCCAGGAGGAATATGACGTTGAGAAGGTACCGTCTGTTTCTTTGTGTTTGTTTATAGATAAATTCATTTGTCTCCTAGACATGGTACATGGTATGAGAATGACAGTAAACATGCCACATTTGTCTCCTAGACACAGTACATTGTGTGAGAATGACAATAAAGATGTCACATTTGTCTCACAGACTCAGTACATTGATACTTTGTGTGAGAATGACAATAAACGTGTCACATTTATCCCACAGACACAGTTCATAGATACATTTTGTGAGAATGACAATAAAGATGTCACATTTATCCCACAGACACAGTTCATAGATACATTGTGTGAGAATGATAATAAAGATGTCACATTTATCCCACAGACACAGTACATAGATACATTGTGTGAGAATGACAATAAACATGTCACATTTATCCTACAGACACAGTACATAGATACATTGTGTGAGAATGACAATAAACATGTCACATTTATCCCACAGACACAGTACACCGATGCTCTGAAAGCTTATCACAATTCTCCAGCCTACCAGGCTTGGATTGCTGCTAAAGGTAAGACGTTGATTTCTCCACTGTCTTCTCCTCATCCTTCTTCTACCTCTTTGCCTTTTATTCTTTCTTCTGCTTCTGCTTCTCTTCCTTTCTTATTACATTTACTTCTTCTGCACAATATTAAGGGTTTGGGTTTTTTGTCATTTCTGAAATCTTTACAGTGTAATGTTGTCTAAGGATAAAAGAAATGAAGGCTGAAGAAACTCAAAAAAAAAAAGAGGAGCATTAGAGATTGAGATTTAAAAATAAATTATAAAAGGTGGGGGGAGACACACGGGGTCAGCTGCTGCGATGGCAAATAATAGGAAAATTTGGTTGAGTGCCTATGTCCCAGTGAGGGATAGGGGCCAAAAAAAAAAAATTTTTTTTTTTAACTAACTTGATTCTTTTATATAAATGACAGTGCCGAGTAAGTAGTCATAGATCTTAGAAACATCTTATATATATAAATGTTAATGGGTCTTGCAAAAATGTGATTTTTTTTTTGTTTCACTTCCCACCGTTTATTACATTTCTTTTATATTTCTATACATACACAAGCACATTCCTTTTATATTTCTGTCAAGAAAAGGTATAAAACCGAACGAAAAGTATATTAGCAAGCTTCACATTATAACGCTACAAAAAATTTTTATACTTCTATACATACAACACTTTTTCATACGTTATGTTATCTTTCAGCTGAGAGAGAGGCTGTTGATGAAGATGAACCAGTTGTTCGACCTGAAAGACCTCCAGTATCTTCCCACAAACCAGTAAATTTATATTCTCATATTTGACTTTAGTAAAAGTGTGGATGTAATACTGGAAGATCGTGCTGTTGATGTTTATGGTTGGGCTCAAGGTTGAGAACAGTAGCCACAAAAACATACCAACCATTGGAAAAGAGAAACTAGAAGAATAAACCCAACCAAGATAAGGGGAGGCTCTTCTAGTAGAAGAAGTATGACATGGTGTGGAGAAAGCCGAAAGGAGTCCAGATCGTCGACGTACCTCCTCTCACCTAGGAAAGTCTCCCTCCAGAGAGGTTACAAATATGGGGAAAGCTACCAGCAGTAGCGAAGGATAGAATGATTTGGTGTGAGTTAGTTGAGGGCTTTTGCTCCATTGGGGGCTAGAAAAGCAGACGAAGGGAAGAGTGAACATGTATTCATTGTGAGGGGGCTGTCAGAAAAAGAAAAACAAAATCTAGCATCGTGGGGGAGAGAAAGTGTGTGTAGATATGCTGCATGAGAATGTTGATAAACACTTCAGCGACATGGTTGTGCCCGATGTCCACAGTATTGTCACCAAGGCCAGAATGACCGTGCTCAAGAAGCAGGCCAGTCCAGTCTCAGAAAGAAAGCGGAGGAAGAAAAAATAATGTGGTCAGCACAAAAATAGAATAAGATTTGGACAGAGGAGAAAAAAAAAAGTGGAGAATAAAGAAAGGCTGGAGTGGGATAGTGAGAGAGAAAAGGGTGAAGAAAAATAGCAGATTACAGTGGAGCTAAAGTTCTGATGTGGTTACAATATTTTCTACTTTACAACCATTTATTAGTAATACGTGTTTCGTCCTTTTTAGGACGAGTATTTTTGTTATTTGAAGCCCTATCCTGGCTTTTGCCAGGGGCCGCAATATAGGCAGGCCATAAATATGGCCAATTGTCTGAATGCGGTTTCTGGGACCTCTCCACGGCGATCCTCACCCACATGGTGGCACTTTGTGTCATCAGGTGTTTATCGCTTGTGTGATGTCCTTGTGGGGTAGAAAGTCAGTCAGTCAGTCAAGTACTTTCTTACCAAGATTAATCTGGGTTGAATTACCTAGCTGGATTCTTGTTTCTGGTCATTATGGCTCTGAAAGAGGTTAAGAGAGAGTCCAGTTCTTCTTCCTCTTTTCTCTTCTCCTGGCTTCTTCATCTTTTCTCTACTCCTGGCTTCTTCATCTTTTCTCTACTCCTGGCTTCTTCATCTTTTCTCTACTCCTGGCTTCTTCATCTTTTCTCTACTCCTGGCTTCTTCAACTTTTCTCCTGGAATACCTCGTGGCCTCAGAGCAGGAAGAGATCTCTGGAACACGCCCTTCTGTTTGCTTCGTTTAAAATACTTTTCAGTATCTCTTTAATTTCTGCGGTCCATGTTTTGTGTGGTCGACCTTTGGCTCTGTTACCGCTATATCTGTATAACATTGCTTTTTTTGGTGCGCTGTCCGATGCCAATCTTGTTACATGGCCTGATCATTTGATTTGTTGTCAGCCTATAAAGTTCAGTACTGGTTCTGTGCCGGCTCTCCTTCTGATATCGTCGTTTCTAAGTCGATCTTTCATCATTACACCTAGCAAAGTATGTAAACATTTCATTTCTTTCCTGACCATTTTCTTTCTGTCTTCTGAAGACAGTGTCTGGTTCATAGGCAATAAATCCCAAATCAATAAAAGGACTTTAAGTACAGTGCAGCTTTGTTGGATATTTTTGGGTTATGGCACTTGCCAGTCACAACTTTTTTGGCTGGTATTCATTTCCACTTCACACATGAATCAGAGTTTCTACTGGCCAGACAGACATGTGAATATTTCTCAGCCAGACAGACATGTGAATGTTTCTCAGCCAGACAGACATGTGAATGTTTCTTAGTCAGACAAACATGTGAATGTTTACCTCTTGTAAGTGATTTTGTGTATTTTTGTTAACAATTTTAACATTGTCTGTTCATTAAAAGTGCCGATGAAGGCTTTTTAGCTGCAACATTCACCTGGCGATTGTGATCGTGATAATGTTAAGCTGATCGGTTCTACTTTGCAATCAGTTTGATTTCTTTCCATGAAATGTAGGCAATATATGTGCCCCCTGTCAAACCGGTACCTGACTTTAAAAAAAAAAAATCTTGTCTCCCAGGTCGACCCGGCCCTAAATGAATACCAGGTGAAGTCCTGGGAATTAAAGGTGGCTAGAATCACCTACTGAGTGCCAATTGATCTATAAAATATAGGTCTAGCCCTATATGCCCAGTTCACCTGAAGGCGTGCAAAAAGGTCCTTTCTTAACTGTCAAACCATTCTGTATGTATGCATGACTTGCTACCGGCTTTTTGTTCATAGACTGTATAGCACACAGTTCATCTCTTATCACAGGTCTCATTTATTTCTGTGTTTGCTTTTCACAAACAAGTAATCTTGATCTCCTTTGGGAGGGCCATGCATCCCTGTGTGGGTTTTGGGGCCAAGTTGTGGGCAAAACTAGAATAGACCCACTGCCTCCCCAGCAAGCATGTTGAAGGAGTCGAATAATTGGGAGCTTCCTTCAAAGTCGGAGTTTATCTGCCCAAGCAGCAAGGAACAACCAAATGCACACAAATAAGCCAGGAAAACGTAAAACTAAGGCCCTGTACATGCAAAACTCAGGCCCTGTACATGCAAAACTCAGGCCCTGTACATGCAAAACTCAGGCCCTGTACATTCAAAACTCAGGCCCTGTACATGCAAAACTCAGGCCCTGTACATGCAAAACTCAGGCCCTGTACATGCAAAACTCAGGCCCTGTACATTCAAAACTCAGGCCCTGTACATGCAAAACTCAGGCCCTGTACATGCAAAACTCAGGCCCTGTACATGCAAAACTCAGGCCCTGGCACAAAGCTAAAGCCCAGATAGAGGAACAATCAGGACTTTCTGCCAGAGCTTATGGTCAGTCGACGAAGAAGGAGGGTGGGCCATAACAGATTATGATATCTTTAGGGATGTGTCAGTTTCTGCTAAGACAGATTTAGGCAGTTACAAAACAAAACTATATATAGAAATCAACACAAAATTCCACATTATTATTCTTGAATCATGTTTATTTTGTGAATACATATTGACTCTTCTTTTCCAGAGTTCAAAAGGTGAAGGGTCAAGAATCAGTATTCTGCCAATGGATGATGATGATGGTAAGGTCAAGGATCATAGTTAATTTCACCGCTGTCTCCAGTTCTTTACCCATTTCTCTTCTGTTTCCCTTTGTTTTTTGCTATTCTTTTTCCAACTCCTAAAGTATTACATATAAAATTTATAAGTACCTAAGTTGTGTTTGTTATTTCTTACATCAGTAGGAAGACTCATTCAGTTTTAATTGAAATAGTTCAGTTTGTAGCTAACTGTTTTGTTTCAGTTTAAAAATTAAGTTTAAAAAAAAAATAAAGAGTTTAGTTGAAGTATTCACTTGTATATGTGTCTATCCTTTTGTCGAGCTTTGTAGTTATATGTTCACTCACATTAGGGCATCTGGGTGTCACCAGCGGGTCTGGCCGGCTCACTACGCTGAGAGAAAAGGCAAGACGGACATATAACCAGATTGTGACTGGTACCATCAGTCTTGGAACTCTGTGCTGGCTGCTGAAGATGAGGATGGAGCATGCAAGGGAATGCCCGGAGTGCTGTGATGTCAATTCTTGACTCGACTCAACTTATTTCGTGTTAATATTTATATTCACTGACATTGTGTATCTCAGATTTGGAGGACGGTTTTACAACCAAACACATTGCCCAGGCCAGGTACATACGCAACCATCGTCTCATCAATGAAATCTTCAGTGACATGGTCGTGCCAGATGTCCGCAGTGTTGTCACTGAGGCCAGAATGACCGTGCTCAAGAGGCAGGTCCAGTCTTTGACCATGCATCAGGTATCTGCTTCACAAATATGTCAGTTTAAACTGTCACTACTGTCTGTATATACAGCATTTTAGGGCTGTGTAAATGTTATGTTATCACAATCAACGTCGCTGCACATTGGGTGGTGACCACCACTTGTTGGTGAACTGATATATGACAAGCTGGATGTTGTGAGGGCCCTTTGGGAGTGAGTGAACAGTGCCGAGGAACAGATAGATCATTACGCTCTGAGGAGAATGGCACTGCGAGGAGTTACAAGGGGATCTGGCCGACATTGGACACTCAGGGAAGGGGCGAGACGGATATACAATCCAAGACTGTTACTGGTACCATCAGAATTTGAACTCTTCGCTTGTTACTGAAGATGGGGACGGAGCACTTCTGGGAGTGTCCCGAGTGCTGTGATGTCCTTTCTTAATTCAGCATTCAACATTTGTTTTTGTTATGAACCCCCATGCACTTCGTCTGCCCCTTAACAGCGGCAGTTAATAAACTATTTAAACTTAAATAAAGGATTTCATAGAACATCAAAGAATCAAATGGTTTAGTCATCTGGTCACAATGGAACAAAATCAGCCAGCAGCTAGAGCGTACAACATGAGAACAGCAGGCTACAAGACCAGAGGCTGACAAAGAAGGTTAGGAAGAATAAAAGACGTGACATCAACACAGTGAGACATTACCACAAGCTACAAAACTAGCAAAAGTCAGGAAACTACATCTTACCACTCTCTGCTATGCTTCAGGGCAGTGTTTCCCAAACTTGTCTTAGTCGCTGTGCCCTTTTTTAATTAAAATTTGTTCTTTATGTGGATATGAACAGTTTGGAGGAGCAGATGGATCACCATAGTCTGGTGAGATTGATGCAGAGGGGAGTGTCGAGAGGTTCTGGCAGATGCTCGAGGCTCAGAGGAAAGGCAAGACGGACGTTTAATCAGAATGCTACCGCCATCTTTAGTATCGAATTCTTCACTGGCTGCTGAAGATGGGGACGGAGCACTTATGGGAATGCCCCGAGTGCTATGATGTTAGTTCTTGAATCAAATCAAATCAGTCATATGTGGATATTATTTGTGCAGGAATGAGAAATTTCCACTAAGAGAAGATTGACAGGTTTGACAGATTGACAGGTTTGACAGATTGACAGGTTTGACAGATTGACAGGTTTGACAGATTGACAGGTTTGTACACTTGTTGTATTTCACAGAAAAAACTGGAAGGGGAATTACACCAGATAGAAGACAAACATGAACAAAAGAAAAAGAAGTTTATGGAGTCTAATGAGTCATTTCATCAGGAGCTAAAGAGGGTATGTGCCCAGTTTTGTTGTTATTGCTGTCTTTTTTTTTTCTTTCTCATATTTATGTCAAGTCAGTAAGAGTAATAAGGCGACGAAAGGCATTTTTGTCACATGCTTAATATTATTTTAAACATGTCTCATAGTTTTCCTGTGTAAACAGCTCTGAATATCTTCTTCACGTTCACCGGCTGTAAACTCTGGTGGAAAGTTCTGCTTGTTTAGCCACTTCTAGACTTTAGGCTTGTTTCAGAACCCGAATTTTGCCTGCATATCCATTTTACAAATCTGGCTTATTTGTCTGCAGATGGTTGATTCCTTGCCTGTTAAGTTGATGCACTCCAACTTCGAAGGAAACATCTCCGTTTATGACATGTTTGTCTGGGCGGGGGTGGGTCAATCCCTCCCCCCCCTTCCAAATGAGGTCCTGGAAACGCCCACTGGGAAATTTTATTTGTGTATTGTTCACTTATTTGACTTTGTCTATGGTATTGTTAAATTATTCAGTATGATCTGTGGTACTATTCAGTTGTTTTTGTTTTCAATGGCATTAATACATGTCATGTGTATCTCTGTCATCTTCTGCAGTTGTGCGAGTCCAAGCCACAGATTTCGGATGAGATGTTCAGTGGTATGGTCAACAAAGCAGTAAAGGATGAACTGAAACAGCGACAGCACCAGCACGTAGCACAGCCACACGATGAGGAGAGGAGAATAGCCCAGACCCAGATCAGCTCAGAGGAAGGACAGACTATTGGGACACATTTGGCCGATGGACATTTAGCTTCCAGCCTCATCGGTGGAAACCATGAACCGATGGAGGTGGACAAGAGTGCTGTTATGGTAGGATTTCTCCTTACATTCATCATCATGTAGCGGGTCCTTTGCAGAACCTCACTCTCATCACGGTCTGCCTGAAAGAAACTCGGTCTCTCGCCAGCTCTACCTCACCTTGCATTCACCATCTGTAAATCCTGGCAGAAAGGCTTGGTTGATCGTCCATTTCTAGACTTTGACTTTGTTCAATGACCTGACTTGTTCATGCATTTGCATCCATTTTACAGATCTCGCCTGTTTGCAGAATTTTGGTTCCTTGCCTCTTAGGCAAGATGCATTCCGATTTCGAAGGAATCCCCTAATTAGTAAACTCCTACAACATGCTTGTTAGGGAAGCGGTGGGTCTGTTCTTGTTTTTCCCCCCATTGTGGGCGCCCCAGAGCCCACACGAGGGTATAGCTGGTTTGATGTCAGTTGCAACTGAAGTGAGAAAGAATTCTGATAAGCCATATAAATCCTCTCATACGGAAGTGAATCAGTTGGCCAATTAATGAAAACTTATGTGGAAGTGGCGAGGATGGGATGGAGTTTTTATAGGTGAAGGAGAACACCCTGGACTGGTAAAAACTGTAAAGGAGATGTCTTGAACGAAACTGACTCATGAAGAGAACTGATTGCCCACATCAGACTAAGACAGTCTAAATTATTTGGTTATGTCATGAGAAGGAGGTAGCTGGAGTACACAACTGTGGAAGAGAAGCAGAGAGGGATCAAGGGAGACAATTATAGACACTTTGACATCATGGCATGAAAAATCTTTGTCAGAAATTGATAGACACTTTGTTTGACATCATGGCATGAAAAATCCTTTGTCAGAAATGGCTGAAAGCACAAGTGATAGAAGTTTGTAGATAGACATGACTATCGGTACCACAAGGCATGATTGGCACAAGTGATAGAAGTTTGTAGATAGACATGACTATCGGTACCGCAAGGCATGATTGGCACACGTGATAGAAGTTTGTAGATAGACATGACTAGACAAGTGTTTTTGTTTTAATAGATGAGTATATACTTGTTTTTCCTTTGGATTTCCATTTGTATTGATTTCCTTTGTATCTTAACCCCCTTTCAAAACACTTAGATTACTTATTTTGGCTAGACGTAGTATTTTCAGCATATCCAAAATAATGCAGTGGGGGAACAATAAGAATCACATTTCTAACCATTAAATTGTTAACTCACATTTTTAGACCTCATCTTCCGTTGTGGAGGCCAATCCAGTGGATGTTGCCACACCCAGTCCTCATTCGGCCACTGCGAGCGAGGAAGTTGTCAACAACATTGTTGTGACACCAGACAAAAATGGAACTGAGTTAGCAGGGACACCAATCACAGGTCAGTTTTGCATTTGCCAGCTTGTATCTGTTGTTTTCTGTTGTCATTCTTTGTAGATTAGCTCTTAGCCATGCTGCAAACAGACACAACGCATTTACATTTTCAGATGAATGAAGAAGAAGAAGATTAATATTGTCCTATTCTGCTTCTTCTTTTCTCTACTCTTGGAATGCCTCGTCTTATCAGGGCAGGAAGAGATATCTGGAACGGCCTTTTCTATTCATTTTGTATAACATGCTTCTCAGTTTCTCTGATATTTCTGTGGTCCATTTTCTATGTGGTCAGCCTCTGGCTCCTTTACCGCTGTATCATTTGATTTGTTGTCTAAATATAAAGTTTAGTATTGGTTCTGTGCCGTCTCTCCTCCTGATATCATCATTCCTAAGTCGATCTTTCCTTGTTACACCTAGCATAGTACATTGTCCTGTTGCACCATTATGTGTCACATAGGGCTATTTCTCCATTCCGTTCTGTCCTATCTTCTTCTTTTTCAGCATTTCCGAACCCTTGAGGTTAATTGCTGCAGATATCACCCACCTCATTCATCACTCTGGTTGGCCTTCTCTTTCCAGTTGATAACACCAAGTGTTTGCAGGTCTGATTGGATATTATCTCTCCATTGTCTTCTTGGTCTGCCTCTTTGTCTACGACCATTCATCTCCCTCGTGTATACAGTTTTTACTTCTCTGTCATCTGACATTCTTTCAATATGCCCTAACTATTTCAGTCTATTAGCCCTCATGATCAGTGGTGATTAAAATAGATTATGAATTTCATTGTTGCTTCTCACTCTTCGTTCACCGCTGTTTGCATCTTTGATGGGTCCAAACATCCGTCGTAAGATTCTGTTTTTGAAAACCTTGTCCTATGCAACACTTTAATGTCATGGATGGAATACAGTCCAGTACCTCTAGCTCTTCTAATCATTGTTTGCTGTCAGGTGAATGGCTTTCTTTCCTGCAAGTTTCAGTAGCAAACAATTTTGTTACAGGGTGAAGGAGCTGGCCTCATGCTGCCCTCATCCTTTCTCATCAGGGCTTGGGACCAGCAACGGCAGAGATTCTACATTGTTAATTGTTCATCTAAAGTTCATCCACACATCAGACATGACCATAAGTGCTCCAGGCTCCACCTGAATGTGTCTCCAAGTGATTTTAGGCTAACATTTCCTATTCTTTTCTGGTTGATGTAATGACGGTTGGCTCCCGCCTAGGTTTTTCTGTCTCGCTGCTCCAATTGGAACACCCAGGGTATGCAGTCTATTTAGTGAAAAATCTTTTTCAATGAAACTGGAAGCTTTACAGCCTTTAGTCTCTCGTATGGCATTGATGATGTCTCCCCTGTCCATAGATAACCCCTTCCTGATAATCAAACTGGCTGTGGACTACCGTGGAGAAATCTAGTTGTTCATCCACTTCTGGGCTCTAGTCCTGTCCCAGAAACTGAGTCTTGCCTGCCCATCCATTTCACAGATCTGACTCATCAGCATGCCGAATGTTGGTTCCTTCCTCTCAAGAAGATGCACTTACTCCGACTTCAAAGGAAGCTCCCAATTAGTCGACTCTTACGACATGCTTTTGGGCAGGCAGTGGGTCTATTCTTGTTTTACCCCACTAATGGGGCCCCTGAACCAGTACAGGGAAACACATATTTTGATAAGTAAAAACTGATACATTTTTAATTCTACTGAAAAGAATTGCATGTGTGATACACATTCATATATGCTTTACATACCTGATTAGGCCCAAAATGGTCTTCTATAAAATAGGATATTCGAGATGTTTTTCTGAAGATAATATGCATCAAAGTTTTATCGAAGATAATATGCATCAAAGTTTTATCGAAGATAATATGCATCAAAGTTTTATCGAAGATAATATGCACCAAAGTTTTATCGAAGATAATATGCACCAAGGTTTTATTGAAGATAATATGCACCAAAGTTTTATCGAAGATAATATGCAACAAGGTTTTTATTGAAGATAATATGCACCAAGGTTTTATCTGCAAAAAGATGAGTATAAATTGTGCTTATTGTGCATGGGATTTCACAGTGAAAGCTAACTTTGTGTTCATGACATGCCACAGTGAAAAGAGTCAACATGCAGACTTAGTCTTAGAGGATCCAACAAATAGCATTTGCTTCTACAGATTAATGGTCTTTGTTATCCTGCCACCTTCATAACCCTCATGTTTTATTCACCCGTATACCGTATATCACTAGAACTGCAGTATATTTTATCTATCCATGTATATCTGACTTACCTCGTTCATTTGCTTATCTGTGATTCTGTGATTTTTTTTGGCATTTTTAAAAAAAGTTTTTTTTTTTTTGTTGAATGATTGAATATTGACTCATATCCCCTTTACATTATGAATTCCAGTCAAAGAGGTAAATACTTTTACCATATCGATTCTGGAGCCGCATGGGGGGGGGGGGGGGGGGGGGGGGGGTAATAGGGATTATCTTATGCATTGGGAGCTTCTATACGTCGACAGTACAGTAACAGATAGTATGAGAAAGATTTCAGACTACCTGCTCATAGGGGTCGAGAGGAAAAGAGATTGATTGCCTTGTATCCCTGTAGTGTTACCCACACCTGTCCCACAGGCTGTTTCATTGTGGCTTGTCATGTGTAGTGTGTTTCTCACTGAACTGATCAGTTGACTGTCTCCTTAAATACAGTTCTTTTTTCTGTCGCCAGAAATCAAAGAAAGTTCAAACAGAGAGCCAGCAGAAGAAGTATCTCCAACTGCAGAACTGACAGCCAACCAACTGGAAACGGTCCCAGAGAGTGGAGCGATCAACAGACAAGATATACCGTCTTGAAATCATTGAAGTTACTGTAGATGTCATTACGAAAGATATTATTAGATTTGAAGGTGGTCATAGCATAAGATCTGGGCTAGGTGCAGCTAAACACAGGCACAAACATGTTTGAATGTATGTACAGTTATTTTCTTATTCTGGTTGTAAAATTTTCAGAAAATTTGGATTCTCTCTCTCCCCCCCCCCCCCCCCCCCCCCCCTTTTCCCCTTTTCCACTCCCCTCCATTATTTAGCTTTCGAGTATTCCTTGCACATACTCACAAGCTCTTTTTATTGTCCTGCTATTGCTTTTCCTATTCATAAAAGGATCTTTTTGACACCATTGGAAGCTACAGTGATGTAGCGGCTAGACCCTTGCCTGTGGATCTGAAGGTTGTGGGTTCAGATCTGAATGGAGCTGGGTTTTTTTCCCTCCAAAAAATGACCTTGGCTCTCAGGTTGACCAAGCCTTAATTGGATGCCAGGTAAAGGTCTTGGAAAAAAAATCAAGGGAGCTTGTGGGATGCTGACAACATTGCCCACAGAATGCCAATTGTTCTGTTAAATATAGATCTAGCCCTATATGCCCAATATGTTTGAAGTCGTGAAAAAGAGTCCTTTACTTTCACACCATTGGGTATATAGTGCCAGACACATATTTGATTGACCATTAGGCTCTCAAGGGTGATGTGGTGAGCATCATGTTGACCACATTTACCTTCCATGACATTTCCTGGCATCAATTTTATTTTAGGCTGCTGGGAAATATCTGACCTAATGTGAATGTGAAACCAGACCTTCAAGTCAGCAGGCAAGCACTTTGCTACAATGGTTCCCACTCTACTGTTGCATAGTCCCCCAGAAATGATTACAATGACACTATGATTCCCCAAAAATACACAAATAAGTAGGTTGTAAAAGTTGACTATTTAGTATTGTGCCTGAGAGAAGAAGAACCAACAGTCTGCATACAAATAAGCCCGACCTGTCAAACAGATGTGCCTGCAAAACTCAAGTTCTGGAACAAGACTAAGGTCTAAAGGAACATCCAAAACTTTCCACCAGAGTTCATTATAGCCAATGAGCACTAAGTAGAAGCATTAGAGGCACATAACCCTAACTGAGCAAAATACAGAGAGTTTTACAAAAATCAAAAAGTATGCTTCAGAATTCTCAGCGAAATCCATTACCAGTTTTGATTCATGTTGAATGTTTCTTTCTATTGTATTTTTTTGATTTAACATTTTGTATTCATTTCCTATTTGTTTATGTTTAGTTTTCCTTTTAGTGTTGTTATCTGATGTCTTATTTTTGGTTTATTTAATGAAGAGAACAACAGTTTAATTAGTTGCTGTTGTTTAGTTTTTTTTTTTTTTTTTGCTTGGTAGATTTCTTGTGTTTATTTAGATAAAAGTTCATCAGCTAGACTTTTTTCTTTTCCTTTTTTTAAACAAGGATGGTTTGCTTTACGTTGGATAGAGGGTATGAAATGGTATAATCCATGGCTATTCAACTGGTGGCCAGTGGGCCAAATCTGACCCGCAAAGGACTAGCACATGGCCCGTGGATCTAAGCTACATTGTATTAATGAGCTTTCTGTGCTGGGGCTCAGGTCATAGGCCAGTGACGATCCAAATTTTCCTAATTGTGTCCCCTGAGTAGTAAATTTGGTTAAATAGCCCTCGTGTTGAACTTTTAACGAGAATTAAATACATTCCAGTGAACCAAGCCTGCGCAGAATAGAGGGAATTAAATGGTATGATAGAATAACTAATGTAGAGCTTTGGGAGAGAACGAAACAGGCTCCAGTGGAACAAGCAGTGAGGAAAAGACGTTAGCGCTGGATTGGACACACACTGAGAAAACAGGAGAACAGCATAACCAGAATGTCTTTGCATTGGAACCCACAGGGGCATAGGAATAAAGGAAGGCCAAAAAACACATGGAGAAGAGAGTTGGAGAATGAAGCTAGAAAGATGGGGAGACCTCCATGCAATGGAAAAGGATAGAACGACTTGGCGTGAGTTGGTTGAGGGCCTATACTCCATTTGGGGATAGAAAGGCAGAAGAAGAAGAGGTGAAGGAATGATGGTGGTGCTGGATAGAACACATACTGAGAAAGCCTTAGAATAACTAGAATGTTGCAAAACTGGAACCCACAGGGAGCATAGAAACAAAGGCAGACCCAAAAATAAACATGATGAAGGGAGCTAGAGAGTGAAGTTAAGTAGATAGGGAGGACATGGGTTAGTTAAGTAGATAGGGAGGACATGGGTTAGTTAAGTAGATAGGGAGGACATGGGGAGAGTTGCCTGCGGTAGCAAACAATAGGACGAGCTGGTCAAGGGCTGATGCACCACTGGGGGATAAAGTTAAAAGTGAGCAGGGAGTTGCTTTAGTATGTTGCATTCTATTTTACCATTTCTGACATTTTTTTTTTTTTAAATGAAGAATCAGTACATCTTGTTTGTTCTGTGTTGTTCGCTATCATAGAATATTCAGCCGGTGAACGCAAAAAAGAAGGTATTTTCACAACTGTTTTTTGCTCTGTTCATTTGGTTCACACACACAAAAAGGATGGGCACATGCGCACGCATGCAGACACACACACACACACAGGAAGGGGATAGTCCACAAGCAGAGAGGAACAGGACTTGTCTGGTTGAATGAGATGTATTCACTTTTGTAATTTGTATGTTGTGTTGTATTTATTGTAAAATTACATTGAAATATGAAGATCGGACACACAATCAGACTGTGCTGATGTAAAACATAAAAAGTAAATTACATGTATTAATTGACACCTCTTGGACAAGAAGTAGAGCCAGAGTTGTTTTAGGAACAAATCCACTGTGAAACTGAACCAGCTATCGAATCCTTTTTAAACAAGATCTTGTCACTGACCAGGCCAACACCTACCAGACTAAAGTAAAGAAAAGATCCTTTTTCATGCCTTTAGGCGTATCTGGCATATGGGAAGAGCGCCCATATTTTTACAGACTATCGGCACTAGGTGGGTATTGTGGTCAGCAATACACCGGCTGCCTTTAATTACCCAGGACAACCTTCCTGGTACCCATTTTAGGCTGGATCGACCTACGACGCCCCATACATTGATAACAATCCATGCAGCCAGCAGTGGGTTTCAATCGCGGTACGTTGGAATTACATTCATCTACCAGAGCCCACTGAATATTTAATGTAATGACTTCTCAGGTTAAAATATTGTGTGGATGTCAGATTTTGGTCACATTTTGTCAGATTTGTTGGTCACATTTTAGAATGTTCAGAATTTTTCAACAGTTGTTGATGCTTGTTACAAAAATGGTAAGCTTTGTCAGTGTTCTCACGACCTGTTGAAAGGATTTATCATAACTCCTCATTATATATATTTCTTGTCATGTGCTCTGCGTGGGTATTTTTCCTCCCGATTTAACAATGCTCATTTTTTTTAGACTGGTTCAACCTTGTGAGCCACTGGGTTCAACCTTTTGAACCACGTTTCTCGGAGGAGATTGGAACCCATGACCACCAGGTTCGAAGACGGGTTGGCAGACCTACTACACCACCAGTTGTATTTGTATTGTACATGTTTTCCTTTTTAATTTAAATCCAGCAGGGAGATTGGCAAAGGATGGAGAATCTTGCTGCAGAATAGTCATGGTGTGAGATTCTGCAAAAAAAACCTGCCCCAAGGTGCTGGTGACCCAAAGTCTGGACAAGGGAAACAACACAGAAAAGAATTTAACATTTTGACCTGAGTATTTGACAATTTTCACCTAAATGTATTTTCAGGGCTGTTATTTGTCACTTTACAATATACCAAAGGCACACGTGTGAATTCCTACTCTGGATAGATAAAAATTAAGTATTACTTTCATACAGTTGGACAATTTTTCAGAAAAACCCCAGTATTCAGATGCAGTTTTCTCAAAATAAGGATTTAGTTCTTAGGTGACTTTGGCACACAATTTAGGATCTCTTCGGTCATATAAAGGAACACTTCTCCTTGTTAAAAGTTTGTTGCCGAGTAGAACGAGTAAGTGAAAATCACTGTTACATGTGTGTCGACAACACTGAACTACCGGTGCGATTGTGTACTTTGATGGCACAGGGGGGAAGGTGTTTTAGACTGAACTTGTAGAGATAGCTTCTGAAGATGGTGACTTATTTTCCATTCCAGTCGGAATGCATCTGCCTGAGAGGCAAGGAACCAACAGTCTGCATATAATGAGGAACAAGACCATAGTCCAGAAGTGGATGAACAGCCAGGTCTTTGCACTGGAGTTTACAGCCGGTTAATGGGAAGGAGAAAAAGAAGAAGTGATTTCTTGAAATTGACATTGTTGTTAAATGTACTTTTGTTGTTGAATATATTGTGTATTTGTGTATCACTTTTAGTTGAAGCATTCCAGTAACAAACAGAGAAATTGTTCGTGATAATTGTGTTCTTTATTATTGTGGCATTTTGAGTTCACAAACATCCCATTTTTTTCTGGCATTTTTGGCAGACAGTTCATATTGACTTCCTGTCATGGCCAGCTTTTTTAACATCTTCATGTTAGATTACTTTTACCCTGGTTAGTTTCTTGTAACTTCAGGTGTGAAACCAACATTGTAAAGGGTACCATACTTTTGCAAAATCAGTAACTGGTTATGTTGTATGTTAAAGAATATGTGATATTTGTAGAGAAACCAAAAATAAGGTAGGAGGATATATTTTTTATGGAAAATACTACAATAGAAGTGTTAGGCCTATATTTCAGGTGTTTTCAGAACATTCAAACATCGGCCTGCACATATTAAAAAATAACAAACGTCAGCATAAGGTTTTTGAAATTCTGTAGTGTTATTTAAAGAAAATTCAGTTGGGTAGTAGGTGATTGTTTTAAATCGATGAGATTTTTAATATATTTGCTAAATGGTAATTTTTCTCTAAGTAAATGACAAATATCTAACGGCAGACATGTTACTGATTTTGTGGAAATGGACTGGGTTTTTTTCGTTTGCATTCATTGGAAGTGTTCAGTGTCATTTTGAGTTTTGCTGTTGTTTTCTGTACAGCTGATGTATTTTGTTGCAGTATCTTGCTGTTTTTTGAATAAAGTATAACATTAATTATGTGTCTGAGTTTGTTGTATTTTTTCTTCTTAAAGTGTGTGCCGTTGGTAGTCATGTCTATCCACAGTCTTTTGACTCGTATACTTTCAGTCAGCTCAAAGAATTTAGATTGTCTCTTTCTAATGTGGGCAGTAAGTTCTCTTAGTGAGTCAATTTCTTTCAAAACATCATCATTACTCATCATCGGTCTATAAAACAACATCTGTGAGGCTTCTAACAATTTTTTCACTAATCTAACGTCATATTTTACTAGAGCCTTACCTGGCTGGACTCTAGCATGTTTTCTCAGTGACTTAATAAATATGAGGAGGAAGATAGAGATTGGCAGTCTGAAAATGCTGATTTAGGTCTCTGTGGCAATGATGGCTCAAAAAGATCATTTGCATTTTCGTACCATGGGCATGCAGATGTACAAGGAAATAAGCAAGCTGATAGGCTTGCAAGTCAGACTAAGTTGAAGAGCTGTGAATCTTGCTGATATAATGAATGCCATACAAGGAGTGAGATATCTGTAAGAACCAAGTGATGACTGTCTGCAGCCATGATCAGACTGCAAAAGACAGCAAGATAATTAGGATGTGGCCTGATGAGCAGCACTATACAGGCAGCCAAAGAAAATTAAACCAGCACAGAACTGGTTTTGTCAGCCAATACATGTCATGGAATTTACTGAGGAGGGAAGCTGAGCACTTATGGTTCAGTGTGCAATGAGGATGGTCCATCGACTAACCAACTTACTAGAACTTTGTATTGGGTTCAATCAGTCAGTCAGTATGTCCTTTACAGAATGTCACTCTCTTCTTGTTGATACCACAACATCCAGCTTATGAATGGAGGCGGTCACTGTAGCTTTCTGCTGGCTAGAGAACATGACACACACACACATCATGATTTAACTGACTCAGAAAGCATGCTGAGGAAGGTCAGGACAGGCATGCTTCGTGCAGAGTGGCATGCTTTACTGCGGAGAACACAGATGAGGAGTATTGTCTGGATTTTTTCTCCAGGAAATGCCGGTGTGTTGGGAAATGAACCAACGGACAGACTTGCTGGCTCTGCACAACTTGGTGGAATACTGATGCATGATAAGGCAGACATGGTTAGTGCTTTGTGGGAGAGTGTATATAGTTCGGGGGAGCAGATGGATCACCATAGTCTGGTGAGATTTATGCAGTGGGCAGTTCTGGCAGATGCAGGAGGCTCAGAGGAAAGGCAAGACGGACATTTAATCAGAATGCTACTGGCACTGTTAGTATTGGAACTCTTCGCTGGCTGCTGAAGTTTGGGACGGAGCTCTTATGGGTTATGGGAATGCCCTGAGTGCTGTGATGTTGGTTCTTGAATCAAATCAAATCTTCAAGCCCATGCCGTGTGGCATTGGTAGTCATGTCTATCCACAGCCTTTTGACTCTTATACTTTCAATCAGCTCTGACACAGATGATCCTCCATGCCGTGATATCATACTGTACAGCATCTTTTCTCTCGGTCTCCTTCTGCCTCTCCTTCCCTCCAACTTTCCTACTGTCACGATGTACTCCAGTTTTCTCCTTCTCATCACATGATCAAAGAATGTAGATTGTCTCTTTCTAATGTGGGCAGTAAGTTCTCTTAGTGAGTTGGGGTTTTTTTTTTTTTTTCAAAACATTGTCATTACTCTTTTTAATCTGTCCAAGATAATATCTCCCGTCTATAAAGCCATACCTCCGCAGCTTCCCAAACATTTTTCACTGATCTACCAACTGTTATATTTTACCAGAGCCTTAAACCTGGCTGGACGAGCATGCTTTCTCAATGACCTAATGAATGTGCTGAGGAAGACAGAGATTTGACAGTCCCAAAAAAATTGATTTATAAAACTGAGACGATCATGGTTCACAAAGATCAGTTTAATTTTTGTACCATGGGCATGCAGATGTACAAGGAAATGAGCAAGTTGATAGGCTTGCAGGAGAGGCTAAGTTGAAGAGCTTGTGAACCATGCTGATATAATTACCGCTATACAAGGACAGAACACAGAACTGGTTTTGTCAGCCACTACATGTTGTTGGATTTACCGAGGAGACAAGCCGAGCACTTATGGACTAAATAGTTTAGTGTGTTAACCAACAAGAACTTCGCGTTAGGTTCAATCAGTCAGTCAGCAGGTGCGTTACAGAATGTCACTCTTTCTACAGCATGTCTGAAAGTATCTGTTTCCCTAGCCAATTATCCGTGCCTGTGCTTTCATAGCCAATGTATCTTCAGTGTCATGGAGGTCGGCTTCTGCCTTATTTTCTGGAACCTGCACCCTTCATCGCTGTTTTCTCTTTACCACCTTGGTGCTTGGCATGTCTAAAATACTTCAGCTTTCTAGAGAGGATACTGTTTGTGAGCTAGTTCTGCTGGATGTTCAGGTCATGCAGGATGTCAACATTTTTCTTCTCCTTGCTCCAAGGTATTCTAAGAATCTTTCAGAAGCATTCTAGTTCTTCTTAGCATTCAGCCAGCAGCTATAAACTCCGGTGGAAAGCTTGGGTTGTTCGTTCACTTCTAGACTTTGGTCTTGCTCCAGAACTTCAGTTTGAAAGATCTGGCTTATTTGTATGCAGTCTGTTGGATCCTTGCCTCTCAGGCAGATGCACTCCGACTTCGAAGAAACACCCCTAATTAGTCGCCTTGTAAAAATTCTTGATAGGGGGCAGTGGATCTATTCTCCCCCCCCCCCCCCCCAAAAAAAAATGGGGCTCTGAAACCAGTTTCAGTTCAAAAGCTAAGATTTTCTTCTTCAAAGACTGAGTCCATTACTCACATTTGCCATGGAAAAGATACATGTTCTCTTAACTTGATTTATTCTTCCCCTCTTTCTCCTTCATACATTTTCAGTCAGTATTGGAGACAGCCTTGGCTACATTACTTTGCTAGAGCATCAAGTATATGTTCACAGGGTTGCTTGTATTTATTAAATGCAACACAAATAACTCGCCTAACATTTATCTTTGTGTCAGGATGCGCAGGTATACAAGGCAAATGAGCATGCAGATTATGTGGCAAACAAGGCAGTTAACATAACCCCCCTGGCGCTGGACAGGATTCACTGTTTTTAATACCATACGAGATAAAGATTGCGAAAAAGATCATGACAATAAACAGGGTTTGTCCAGGTTGGTGGACATGGGAGTGCAACCCGTGACAATAAACAGGGCTTGTTTAGGTTTGTGGACATGAGAGTGCAACCCGTGACAATAAACAGGACTTGTCCAGGATAGTGGACATGGGAGTGCAACCCGTGACAATAAACAGGGCTTGCGCAGGTTGGTGGACATGAGAGTACAACCGTGACAATAAACAGGACTTGTCCAGGTTGGTGGACATGAGAGTTCAACCCGTGACAATAAACAGGGCTTGCGCTGGTTGGTGGACATGAGAGTTCAACCCGTGACAATAAACAGGACTTGTCCAGGTTGGTGGTCATGGGAGTGCAACCCATGACAGCCAGAAATGAACATTTCACCAAGGGTACAGTAAAATGATCATTGTCAATCAGGTGCCGTCTCCACAGTGAAGGCTGGCTGCTATGGATCTCTAACATGCTCTTGTCTTGTATTGTTGCCTACATCTTGCCTTCGACCTTTCTCTCCATTATGGTTTTTAAAAGTGTCATGCCTTTCAATGTGGCCAAATTATTTTAATTGTCTCTTTTTTATTTCAATAATATATGTATAAACAAAAAGTTTCAAAAAAAAATTCTTAAAATTATTTTTTGGAAGGGGGGGGGGGGAGCATAACGTAAAAGAACACCCCCCCCCCCATCACCCTAAAGGCGGCGGCGTTTGATTCTCGAGTGCAGTTTTCAGGGAGAGATCCCTAGGAGTCATCGCTGGAGCTAGGAGTTCGTGCTTTGTGTGAAGCTCTCGTCGACAGGCAGCTGGCTTTTCTGCCGAGAGAGACTGAGTCAGATGGGATAAGTCGATCCTCTCTCCCTCGCCTGGATCTACACACCTGGTTATGCGGGCGTAAAGGGTAATGAGCGAGGGGACCAACTGACAAGCAATGCACCAACGCGTGTGGGAAGAAGCATGGACAGAGCAGATATCGTCAACACTGTACGGACTGAGGTAGAGGATAATAAGGAATCCTTGACACTAACACGATTGCGTGACATGGGAGTAAAGCATGGTGAAGCACGTCTATGTCGTCTTCGAGGCCCAGATAGAAGACAACATAATCAGCTTGATATAGGAACAGTTAGTAAGAAGTACGCTGGAGTCGCTACTGCATCGGATAACTGAGCACGCATAGAAATGCACAATGTGCAGTGACGTCGATTGTGATAACAAAACGTCGCGGGTTTAACTTTCTGGGGGGGGGGGGGGGTGTTTTCATCGGCGCCGCCTGATACGGCACTTGATCTTTAACAAGGGAGATGACTCTGATAAAGTCGAGCCGCAGACTTGAAGGAAACTGGAATGGTTTAGCATGGCCACCCCGTCGTCGCCGTCTTCTGCGGAATACACCAGCTTCTTTCAAAGCCTTATCCCCGAGGAGTCCATTGGTGCCAAGAAAATACAGATTGATGAATTCACGAGGAAACACGCACAGAATAACACTCGAGTTGTGTTAGTCACCGTGAGTGAAGTTCTATTTCAGCTAAACTGTCTATTTACTTGGGATATTTTTCCGGCTTATGACACTTTGACACCGCCCTAAAAACTGGTAAACGCCTTTAACCCGGCACTAAAGTCCTAAAGTATACAGATAGTTCTTTCGCTGCATATAGACACATTCTCATTAATTCCGTTTAGTTCGTTTCCACCTCTTTCTATTCTGATGGTCTCATTCCAGTATTGGATCATTTTCTGCAGACAAAATTAGTGCCCTCAGAAAGTGAGACACTACAAATATAAATAATTTGTCTATGCTCCGAATAACGGTCCCAAATTATCGGGGCCGAAAATATACCCTAACACATCACAGCACTCAGGACACTCCCATAAGTGCTCAGTCCCCATCTTCAGCAACAAGCGAAGAGTTCCAATTCGGATGGTAATCACGATGTGTAAAATACATTATGAATTATATAGTCTGTGAATTTTACACATTTTGCATCAACGCTTTTGGGGGAGAAAATGTGGGATATTACTTTCTGAATGCTTCTCATATTTGTCTGTGAAACTTGACTGGTACCATCGAAATTGTAACTCTTCGCTTGCTGCTGAAGATGGGGACTGAGCACTTATGGGAGTGTCTCGAGTACTATGATGTCGATTCTTAATTTAACATTCAACATTCTGTGAAACTTGGAATTGAATAATGTAGAAGTCAGAATGTGTATTCCAGTATCAACATTATAGCATTCTCTCCATGCCCCTATATGCTTCATCTTTCCAAGAGGATGAAAAGTATGGTTACTTATGATTATAATCAGCTGAATTTGTAATCATCACTCTGTCCAATTATAATCAGCTGAGTTTGTAATCATCACTCTGTCCAATTATAATCAGCTGAGTTTGTAATCATCTACTCTGTCCAATTATAATCAGCTGAGTTTGTAATCATCTACTCTGTCCAATTATAATCAGCTGAGTTTGTAATCATCTACTCTGTCCAATTATAATCAGCTGAGTTTGTAATCATCTACTCTGTCCAATTATAATCAGCTGAGTTTGTAATCATCTACTCTGTCCAATTATAATCAGCTGAGTTTGTAATCATCTACTCTGTCCAATTATAATCAGCTGAGTTTGTAATCATCTACTCTGTCCAATTATAATCAGCTGAGTTTGTAATCATCTACTCTGTCCAATTATAATCAGCTGAGTTTGTAATCATCTACTCTGTCCAATACATTGTTCCTTTTAATGCCAAATTTACCAGTTAAGTTTTATATATTAATTCTGGCATATGTTCTGTCTTCTGTTTTTGGTGCAGTCAGGAGGTACTACTGTCCCACTTGAGAGCCGGACTGTTCGTTTCCTGGACAACTTTAGCATTGGAACTAGAGGGGCTACTTCAGCTGAGTATCCTTGCCTGCAGGGAAAGTAAACACAAAATTAAAGTGGGAAATTAAAACGGCGGCTATAATTGTGGCATTTGTTTCATTGTCGGTGGGAAGGGTGTTTGAATCACTGAGAAATTTACGTCTGTCCAACAGTCATCAGTCAGTGGACAAATGAGAACTTAAAAAAAAAATTTTTTATTGTGTTGTTGTTATTGTTTGCATTAACTGGATGTAAACCCCGCCGGAAAAACCTGGTTGTTTGTCCATTTCTGGGCTTTGGCTTTGTTCCAGGACCTGAGTTTTGCGTGTGCATCCATTTTACAGATCTTGTTTATTTGTATGCAGACTGTTGGTTCCTTGTCTGTCAGGCTGATGTACTCTGACTTTGAAGCAACCCCCCAGCTTGTCGACTCTTATGACATGCTTGTTGTGGAGGCAGTGGGTCTATTCTTGTTTTCCTAACAATGGGGCCCCGGAACCCACACGGGGGAAAGAATTTTTATTATTATTCTTCTCTAATCCAGTTCTAACTTTCAGGGTTGAGTTTTGAAGAGGTATCGGGTGCAAGCCTTGGTGTTTGCTACCTAGATGCTGGTATTTATAGCCTTAGATATTCCATCTATCCATCGCTTGCATAGGGAGCCACTGTGGTGTAGCGGCTAGACTCTTGCCTGCAGATCGGAATGTCATAGATTTGGGTCCTGTCGGCACCAGACTTTCCTTTTTAAATGACCTTAGTTGACAGGTCAATCCGACTTTAAATGGGTTCAAGGTGGTGTTCTGGAAAGTAAAGGCGGCCGGTGTGATGTTGACCACATCACCCACCAAGTGCAGATTGGTCTTTGAAATATAGGTCTAGCCCTATATGCCCAATACTCCTGAAGGCGTGGAAAAGGGTCCTTTACTTACATTTCGTCTAGTACTGGGGCTCAGTTACCATAGTGAATGGTTCACCATTCTCAAACAGTTGTGTAAGGATCGCACTGGTCAAGCGATTGGGACCTCACCATATTTAATATTCCCCAAAATACCTCGGGTACTCTGAAGCCAACCTTCATTTTGGAGAGCAGCACAAAAAGATTGTGACTATTATGATTGGTCTGGCTTCTACATTCAGCAACCTGCAGGTGCATTGTTTATTGTTTATTTAAAGATCATCTTCATAGCACAGCGGACATGACCATAAGCGCTCCGATCTCCCCCTGAGTGTGTCCCTAAGTGTTTTTAGACTAACAGTTCCCATTCTGTTCTGGTTGCTGTAACGATGGTTGGCTTCTGCATGGTTTTCCTGTCTTGCCGCTCCAGTTGGCACACCCGGGGTATGCAGTCTATTGAGTGAAAAATCATTTTCCACGAAACTGAAATCCTCACAGCGTTTAAGTCTCTTGTATGGCACTGATGATGTCTCTCCTGTCCATGGATCACTTATTCTTGATATTCGCACTGCCAGCCTCGGAGTCTGCTCTCTCATTGCCTTTCACACCAGCATGATCTGGGACAAAAATTAAGGTGATTTTGCGAAACACTGGTTGTTGAATCAGATGGAGCCACTGTTTTCGTATATGCTTGCGTTTTCCTGCAAGTAACTTCCCTTAACTCAGATGATGCCAGATATTTCTTGAAGCAAGGCTATGCTGTGGTGTTCATGCACCGGCACCGGTCCCTGCAGCCATTTTGTCAGAGAGTTGATAGAAATATACTGGATGTACTGACTGTAACAGAGGGGCCAGAAACTGTTATCACAGGTGAGACATTAATCCACTTGATAGAAATATACTGGATGTATTGACTGTAACAGAGGGCCCGGAAACTGTTATCACAGGTGAGACATTAATCCATAGAAATATACTGGATGTATGTGTTACAGAGGGGCCAGAAACTGTTATCACAGGTAAGACATTAATCCACTTGATAGAAATATACTGGATGTACTGACTGTAACAGAGGGGCCGGAAACTGTTATCACAGGTGAGACATTAATCCACTTGATAGAAATATACTGGATGTACTGACTGTAACAGAGGGCCGGAAACTGTTATCACAGGTGAGACATTAATCCACTTGACAGAAATATACAGGTGAGATGTACTGGATGTACTGTAACAGAGGGGTTATCACGTCCACTTGATAGAAATATCCTGGATGTATTGAATGTATCACAGGTGAGACATTAATCCACTTGATAGAAATATCCTGGATGTATTGAATGTAACAGAGGGGCCGGAAACTGTTATCACAGGTGAGGCATTAATCCACTTGATAGAAGTATACTAGATGTATTGACTGTAACAGAGGGCCAGGAAGAAAAAGAAGAAGTTTTAGTCATTGGTTGTATCTGTACATGTTTTTCCCATTTTCCCCGTCATTGAGCTATCTAGTCATAGTTTTATGTTTAGTTAACTCATTTCCTGTACATGAAACTCTAATTTACATTTTTACCTGTCGCTGTCTGTGGCTCAGGCGTTGCGAACACGCTTCATATGCTGGGGTGCCGAGTTTGATCCCAGCTCCAGGCGGATTGTCTTGCATTGGTTTTGACAGTGGTACCAATACAAAGCCGTATTCCATATTATGAAACAACTGTGCAATCACTCACCTACACTAAATACACCCATTAAAGACAAGCAGGGTAAACTACTGCTATCCGACGACCAACAAACAAAGCGATGGGCAGAACATTTCAAGGAAATATTAAATAGGCCAAATCCTGACATCATTGCCAATTTAGAAGAAGAAATTATTACACCAACACTAATTGCCTCCAGCGAGTCATTCACAATAGAGGAGATTAAAACAGCTATTAAAAAATTAAGAATAAACAAAGCTACCGGAGAGGACAACATCTCAGGAGAAATGCTCAAAGCAGCGGATGAAAACACCCTGCAACATTTGCTCCAGCTGATGGATGAAGTCTGGCAAAACGAATACCCACCACAACAATGGAAAGATGGTGTAATCTTCAAATTACCTAAAAAAGGTGATTTATCCGATTGTAACAACTGGAGAGGCATCACCCTGCTTTCGATACCAGGGAAACTATTTTGTAGTATGCTACTAGAAAGATTGAAAAAATCCATAGATGAAAGATTAAGGGAAGAACAAGCCGGTTTTAGATCCAAGCGGTCATGCATAGACCACATCTTTACTCTTAGAATAATTGTTGAAGATTCTACAGAATTCCAGTCGAAATTATTGATCAACTTTGTCGACTTTCAAAAAGCCTTCGACAGTATCCATCGTCCAACACTCTGGAAATTGCTTAACATCTATGGTTTCCCCATCAAGTATATCAACATCATAAAATCTTTTTATAATGAAACACGATGCTGTGTAAGAACTGATTCCGGCAATTCTGACTGGTTCCCGGTGGAAACAGGAGTGAAGCAAGGCTGTGTCCTATCGCCGATGCTTTTTGGTATAGCAATCGACTGGGTCATGCGCAAGTGCATAAATAACGCAAATTTAGGCATTACATGGGTTGACAAAATTCTGGAAGACCTAGACTTCGCTGACGACATAGCACTCCTGAGTTCAGAACACACAGACGCCCAAGAAAAAATCAATCGACTCCAGAATTTCTCAGAACAAATTGGACTCCAAATTAACACCGCAAAAACAAAAATTCTAGACCTTACCAACAGTTCAGTTGATATCACGCTGAACAACAACAGCCTTGAAAAAGTCAACAGTTTCACTTATCTAGGGAGCAAGATGTCATCTACAGGAGATACCGCACCAGAAATATCATTTAGAATAGCACTGGCATCTAGTGCCTTCAATAAACTGTCTAACATCTGGAAATCAAAGACACTTAGCAAACACACAAAACTCAAGATCTTCAATTCTTGTGTGATTCCAGTACTAACCTATGGATGCGAGAGTTGGAAATCAACGAAAAACTCTAGACACAAAATTAGACAGTTTTGAAAATAAATGCCTTAGAAGAATACTAAATTTCAAATGGTCAGATTTCCGAACCAATACACAAATAAGGCAAGAATCCAGGCAAGAGTATGTGTCTAATTTTATACGAAAACGCCGCTGGAACTATGTCGGCCACGTCCTTAGAATGGATAAATAAAAGACTTCCTTACCAAGCCCTCATTTGGACACCACAGGGGAAAAGATCTCGTGGAAGACCAAGGGAAACCCTACGTAGAACTATCATCAGGGAAGGCTCGCTCATGGGCCACTCAAACATCCAAGACCTACAACGGATTGCAACGGACCGCCGTGCATGGAGAGTCACGACCTCTGCCCTATGTGCCGCACTCGACACAAGAGGAAAGACTATACCAAGAGCTGACAGTTTAGGAAGCACTGGCAAACTACTATACGTAAAATTTGATTAGAAAAATCATAATTTTTGTGTGTGTCTTTTTTACCCCACCAGGACATCACACAAGCGATAAATACACAATGACACAGAGTTCCACCATGTGGATGAGGATCACCGTCGAGAGGTCCCAGAAACCGTGTTCAGCCATTAGGCCATATTTATGGCCTGGCTAAATTGTGGCCCGTGGCAAGAACCAGAGTAGGGCTTAAAAAAAACCAAAAAATTTCATCCTAAAAATTACGGGAAGTTGTGACTGAAAACCACAATATGCTGGGGTTAGTTCTACAATGTCCTGTAAAGGATACACAACTAAGTAACCTGTAATAATCCCGCTGTGAAGATATTGGCTTTGGGTTGACATCATATCAAGTTTTTTTTTTTTTGTTTCTTCAAAATTGGCCCTGGCTTCCAGATTAACAAAGCCTTAAATGGGTACCAGGCATTGTCTTGGGAAGTAAAGGTGGCCAGTGAGATGCTGGTCTTACCACCCATCAAGTGCTGATTGGTCTATAAAAATATGAGTTGAGCGTCATTTGCCAATAGACCAGTGTCATAAAAGGGATCTTTTACTTAAAGGTGAAGGTGAGAGGACCGACTTCATTGCACCGGGTTTTATCCTATATGGCTCAGTCTTTCTCTGCAAAATAGCTAGCTGCCTGCCGAGTGTGTTGCACAGAGCACGACCTTCATAGCTTCGGCCACAGACCCCAGGGATCTCCGTAAAAATCGCACTCCTGAACTGAACAGCGCCATCTGGAAATTATCCCATGACCTTCTGGGCACGAGGCAAACGGCTTGACCACTTTGCCATGGAGACCCCCCGGTCCTTGACTTGCTTTATTTATCTGTTTTAATCAACAATTGATCCTTCATTGTAACTGCTACAGTCAGCCCGTCACACGTGAAGGACCTAGCACCTGTAGTGAAGGACTACCATAAATACCGGGACCAAGGGATGTTACTCATGGTTGAATTCACAACGCTGACAGATTACCTGCTCTTGTTGAGGGAGGCGGCTCAGTCGATCAACAACTTAGGCTGTCATGGGGCGATCTACCTGGCGGCTGCTGTTTCTGATTTTTACATTCCACCGGAGCAAATGGTGAGTAATCTGGTAATCTTAGTTTCAGCTTCATAGCAGACGGGTCACCCCATAGTTGCTCCGCTCCTGTGCCAACGAAAAACACACAGAATTTCATCACAGTCCCTTGTGGAAAGATTGACAGACTGCTGTCTCAGCATATCTAGCATACACACGCATTAAAAGCATAAGACAGCCATCCGAAGTGCCAACACAAACAGTCCGACATAAATCCAGTACATCATGGATGGTAGCAGTAGTCACCAACAGATCAGTAGTTGCACACGCATTGAATTTTAATCACACAATAGCACCACCAATATTGCAACAACAGGCATCGCGCCATTTTCTGAATCTACAATTCACAGCTCCACGCTGGTCAGAGTAGAAAAACATTCCAAATGAAATCCGCAGCTCACAGTGTCACGCCATGCACTCAGGTCAGAAGCTGGGTGACAAAACTGTATCCTTTCAGTCTACAAATGGAGCAAAAATGCAGTAGCCACTGTCTGGCAGAAGCAAAAAAAATTTGCTACAACTCGAAACAGTGGCCTTGCCTACTGTCCATTTTGACCGAAAGTAGTGAGGCTTTATTAACGGTCACCCCGATGGTGCCCTCGTGCTGGGGAAGGGGCCAGGGGCATAACGCCCATCAGCAAGGTGTCGCCCCTGTACAACCTGACTGCCTTCGTTAACAATTGGGCACCCCACAATCATGCAGTTCTTTGGCACGTAGGAGACACCTTAAACTTGGGTTCTGGACTACCGACTCTCTACATGCTCACACGCGTGTGTTAATGGTGTACAAAAGTTATCAAGTTTCTCTCATATACCATTAGCCTTATGTGTCCAGCATAAATTTATTAATAAAATACTATTGTCTTGCATATATGACAACAATTAATAATAATTAACAGTTCACAGGCATTCACACATCAAAGTAGAGATAGAAAAAGAGGTACATGTACACATAAAAAGAAAGAAAAAAACAGAGAGAGATAAAGAAGAAGAGGAGGAGAGAGAGATCACTAAATAACTAATTCCTCCAGGAGAAAAATGTTTATCAATGCTTCTGTACAGTAATCCACAAGTATTTGGTGTAGGGCATCAAAGGGTCAATGTTTTTATCTTGAGGCCCCGACCAGATGCCTTCTCGTACAGAAAATATAAGAGACAAGTCCGAACGTCGTTGTTTCATTGAATGTGCTCATGTCTTGCTCCTATCGCTTAAAACTGTTGTGTGTCGGGCTCCTAGTGGGTAAAAAAGTGAATGGTCAGTGTGTGCATGTAGGGTGGCTCTGTACAAATGGTGAGTGTGTGCGTGAGGGTAGCTTTGTAGACATGGTGAGTATTTGTGTGTGTGTGTGTGTGTTTAAGGTGGCTCTTTACAAATAGTGAGTGTGTGTGTTTAGGGTGGCTTTTTACAAATGGTAAGGTGGCTCTTTACAAATAGTGAGTGTGTGCGTTTAGGGTGGCTCTTTACAAATGGTAAGGTGGCTCTTTACAAATAGTGAGAGTGTGCGTTTAGGGTGGCTTTTTACAAATGGTAAGTGTGTGCGTGTAGGGTGGCTCTGTACAAATGATGAGTATGTGCATGTAGGGTGGCTCTGTACAAATGGTGAGTGTGTGTGTAGAATGGCTCTGTACAAATGGTGAGTGTGCGCGTGAGGGTGGCTTTGTACAAATGGTGAGTGTGGGTGTGAAAGGTGGCTTTGTACAAATGGTGAGTGTGTGTGTGTGTGTGTAAGGTGGCTTTGTACAAATGGTGAGTATGTGCGTTTAGGGTGGCTTTGTACAAATAGTGAGTGTGTGTGTTTAGGGTGGCTTTGTACAAATGGTGAGTGTGTGCGTGTAGGGTGGCTTTGTACAAATGGTGAGTGTGTGCGTGTAGGGTGGCTTTGTACAAATGGTGAGTGTGTGCGTTTAGGGTGGCTTTGTACAAATGGTGAGTGTGTGCATTTAGGGTGGCTTTGTACAAATGGTGAGTGTGTGCGTGTAGGGTGGCTTTGTACAAATAGTGAGTGTGTGCATGTAGGTTGGCTTTGTACAAATGGTGAGTGTGCATGTAGGGTGACTTTGTACAAATGGTGAGTGTGTGCGTGTAGGGTGGCTTTGTACAAATAGTGAGTGTGTGCATGTAGGGTGGCTTTGTACAAATGGTGAGTGTGTGCGTTTTGGGTGGCTTTGTACAAATGGTGAGTGTGTGCATTTAGGGTGGCTTTGTACAAATGGTGAGTGTGTGCGTGTAGGGTGGCTTTGTACAAATAGTGAGTGTGTGCATGTAGGGTGGCTTCGTACAAAGGGTGAGTGTATCATGTAGGGTGGCTTTGTACAAACGGTGAGTGTGTGCGTGTAGGGTGACTTTGTACAAACGGTGAATGTATGCATGTAGGGTGGCTTTGTATAAATGGTGAGTATGTGCATGTAGGATGGCTTTGTATAAATGGTGAGTATGTGCATGTAGGATGGCTTTGTATAAATGGTGAGTATGTGCATGTAGGATGGCTTTGTACAAATGGTGAGTATGTGCATGTAGGATGGCTTTGTACAAATGGTGAGTATGTGCATGTAGGATGGCTTTGTACAAATGGTGAGTATGTGCATGTAGGATGGCTTTGTACAAATGGTGAGTATGTGCATGTAGGATGGCTTTGTACAAATGGTGAGTATGTGCATGTAGGATGGCTTTGTACAAATGGTGAGTATGTGCATGTAGGATGGCTTTGTACAAATGGTGAGTATGTGCATGTAGGATGGCTTTGTACAAATGGTGAGTATGTGCATGTAGGATGGCTTTGTACAAATGGTGAGTATGTGCGTGTAGGGTGGCTTTGCATAAATGGTGAGTATGTGCGTGTAGGATGGCTTTGTACAAATGATGAGTATGTGCGTGTAGGATGGCTTTGCATAAATGGTGAGTATGTGCATGTAGGATGGCTTTGTACAAATGGTGAGTATGTGCATGTAGGATGGCTTTGTACAAATGATGAGTATGTGCGTGTAGGATGGCTTTGCATAAATGGTGAGTATGTGCATGTAGGTTGGCTTTGCACAAATGGTGAGTATGTGCATGTAGGATGGCTTTGTACAAATGGTGAGTATGTGCATGTAGGATGGCTTTGTACAAATGGTGAGTATGTGCATGTAGGATGGCTTTGTACAAATGGTGAGTATGTGCATGTAGGGTGGCTTTGTACAAATGGTGAGTATGTGCATGTAGGTTGGCTTTGCACAAATGGTGAGTATGTGCATGTAGGATGGCTTTGTACAAATGGTGAGTATGTGCATGTAGGATGGCTTTGTACAAATGGTGAGTATGTGCATGTAGGGTGGCTTTGTACAAATGGTGAGTATGTGCATGTAGGGTGGCTTTGTACAATTGGTGAGTATGTGCATGTAGGTTGGCTTTGCACAAATGGTGAGTATGTGCATGTAGGATGGCTTTGTACAAATGGTGAGTATGTGCATGTAGGGTGGCTTTGTACAAATGGTGAGTATGTGCATGTAGGTTGGCTTTGCACAAATGGTGAGTATGTGCATGTAGGATGGCTTTGCACAAATGGTGAGTATGTGCATGTAGGGTGGCTTTGCATAAATGGTGAGTATGTGCATGTAGGATGGCTTTGCACAAATGGTGAGTATGTGCATGTAGGATGGCTTTGCACAAATGGTGAGTATGTGCATGTAGGATGGCTTTGCACAAATGGTGAGTATGTGCATGTAGGGTGGCTTTGTACAAATGGTGAGTATGTGCATGTAGGATGGCTTTGCACAAATGGTGAGTATGTGCATGTAGGATGGCTTTGTACAAATGGTGAGTATGTGCATGTAGGATGGCTTTAAACATTAGATGGTTAACTAATGGTGAATGTGTTTGTCGGTTAGCGAAAATGTATTTGGAATGTGCTGAGATGTAGTTTTATAGATGAATGATGAGAGCACCCAGGATTTAAAAAAAAATAGTAATGAGGACGTCTTGAAAGAAACTGACTCACGAAGAGAACCGACTGCCGACATCGGAAAGAGACAATCTACATTCTTTGGTCATGTGAACAGGAGGAGAGAACTGGAATACATCGTGACAGTAGGAAAGTTGAAGCAGAGGAGAGGCAGAGGGAGACTGAGAAAAAAGATGCTGGGCAGTTTGACATTATATCACGGAGGATCATCTGTGTTTGATTTGATTGAAAATACACGAAACAGAAGGTTCTGTGAATAGATATGACTACAACTCCACATGGCATGGACTTTAAGAAGAAGAATTTTGAATTTGTGAGGTTTTTTATTAATATCCTCCCCTAGATGATGTCACAGGACAGTTCAACATTTTAGAGGGTGGTGAGACTTGGTTTCCCGGCTTTCTGATGCTTTTAACGTGACCCAAAAACAACTGGCCCAAAACACCTACGTCCCACTAGAGACGCAGCCTGCATGCATGCCTCCCACTTGCTACCACCCCCTGAAATATTAGACTGTCCCGTGACCTGTGGATTTCTCCTGCTTGGGGTAGGATATTAATTAAAGCACCATTTGTGAATGTATCTGGGTACTTGGGAAACACTATAGTGTGGCGCAGTGTTTCCCAAACTTTTCTTGGTGGCAGCGTTGTTGTTTTTTTCAAATAAAATTTTTCCACGGCGCTTCAACCAAAAGTAAAAGTATGACTCTTTGTGTTTTTGTTAAATTAATTATAAAGCTTTTACATTATTTCGTGGCATCCCTGTGAAGAAGTCGCGGCTCCCTGGGTGCACAGTTTGGGAATCACTGGTGTAGCGGCTAGATGCTCACCTGCAGATTGGAAGGTCGTGGGTTTGGATCCTGACGGAGCCGGGCTTTTTTTTTAGAAGATGACCTTGGCTCCCACATTGACTCAGCCTCAAATGGGTACCAGGTACAGTCCTGGGAAGTAAAGGCAGCTGATGTGATGTTGACATCGCCCACAGAGTTCCCTAAGGCTCTATGAAACATAGGTCTGTCCCTATGTGCCCAATACACCTGAAGACGTGGAAAAGGGTCCTTTACATTTAGTTTTATTATTAAACATTTTAATCACTGAATAATCTGGTGGCTAACTCCTCCTTTTTTAGGGGGATCAATTTATCTGCTATGTAATCTTACTTTATAACCATAAAAAAGATTGTCCATACGTGCATTTTCAAGCCAGAACACAAAATCCAATCTTCAGAGGGACCACGGCACCTGCACCTGGAGATGACACCAAAGATGCTGAAACCTTTGGTCAAGGAATGGGCTCCAAAAGCATTTGTTATTTCTTTCAAGGTGAGAACAAGCATGGATTTGTGTTTGTAAGTCTGTTTGCTTGCTTGATTACATTTAGTCTGTAATTTTATGTTTTTTTTTTTTTTTTTGGCAGTGTTTCTGTCTGGTTTCATTTCTGTATCTGAATAATTATATTTATTCTTGTTTCATCATCATCATCAGTTCTCATTATGCCTAGTGGCACATGAGGCTTCAGAGAGGACTTTCCATGCTTTCCTGTCCTGTGCAATCTTCAGTGCAGTTTTCCATGTCAAAGATGCCGCACTCAGGTCACTTTCCATCGTTCGTCTCCATGTTGTTTTTGGACGCCCCTGTTTTCTCTTTCCCTCCGGTGTCCATGTGAGAGCTGTTTTGGCAGGTATATCAGAAGTCATTCTCGTAACGTGGCCAAGCCATTTCCATCTTCTCTTGGTAATCATACTGTCTAAAGTTTCTTGGTTTGTGGTTTGAAGTAGTTTAGTGTTTGAGATTATATCTGGCCAGAAAATTTTGATAATTCTACGTAGACATGTGTGGTGGAAGGTGGACAGCTTGTGTGCATCCTTTTTGGTCATTCTCCAGCATTCCGCTCCATAAAGAAGAACTGGCAAAATTATACTCTTGTAGAGTCGGAGTTTCGTTCCTCTGCAGTAATTGTTGGATTTCCAGAGTTGCCTCATCCTTCCAAAAGCAGCTCTAGCTTTGTTCAGACGTGACTGTATGTCTTCCTCTGTCCCTCCCAGTAGGGACACCACACTGCCAAGATAAGTGAAATGTTCTACATTTTCAAGTGATTGGTTATTTATGGTCACTGGTTGTTGGTTTGGACTGTTTGTCATGATCTTAGTTTTCTTTGTATTTATTCTCAGTCCCACCATTTCTTGTTTCTGTATTGATTATATTTATCTAAGTTTTTCTGTCAGTTTACTAGCTTGAATATGTCTTTATGTCTGTCTGCCTGCTTGATTGTATGCTGGTGTCTGCTGGCTTGATTGTGTTTTGGTGCTGGTCTGCTTGCGTGATTGTGTCCTGGTGTTTGCCTACTTGCTTGATGTATGCTGGTGTCTACCTGCTTGCTTGATTGTGTTTTGGTGTCTGTCTGGTTGCTTGATTGTGTCTTGTTATCTGTCTGTCTGCTTTAGTTTGTCTCAATATCTATTTATCTGATTGATTGTGTCTCTGTATCTGACTGCATGCTTAATTATATCTCATTATTCATCTGTTAGCTTAATTGTTTCTTGGTGTATGTCTGTTTGCTTGATTGTGTCTCAGTCCTCTGCAGCCACACTTCTAGTCCCATGTTTGTATTGATGGATCTGCACATGATTAATGATGCCGTCATTATCATGCCGGCTGCCTTTACTTTCCATCACATTTTCTGATGCCCATCGTAAGGCTGACTCAGGCTGGGATTACTCTCTATATAAAAAAAAAGTTCTCACTGAGGATTGTAAGTATATTCTATGTACATGAATATATGATTCCAGTGTAGAGAAGGGAGACCTTTTGCGCTTAATGATTCCCTTGATTTGTCCTTTCAGCTGGAGACTGACACCTCTCTACTGGTGGATAAAGCCAAGAAGGCACTGGATACCTACCACCATCAGGTAATTGCTCAATGTTTTAACCCTGTCACCACCACAAGACTATATCTAGTCACTTCCAGCCAGGACACATTCCTGTAAATGCCAATATATTGCCATGTCTACAATAACCTGTTTTCAGAAAGTGTCTTTGAATGCCATTGGTTCTGTTTTTGCCTGCACAGGTTCAGTAGGCCAGGGTATGAATATAGTCACTAAAATAGTATTTAGTGGTTGGTTTCATTATGACCCCAGTGACTTTTTTAAAAGCCAAGTTGATATTACATTTTCCCTTACGCCTCTGTGATAGAGGTCATGGGGTCACATCATAATCTTGATATATGTTTTAGTTTGGTTTTTTTCATTTAGTAATTCCATTGAAGGCTTTATTCTGTTTGTGGTTATTGATTACCCCTTTATATATTTTTATATATTTCCAAAAACAAAATAAAAAAAACTGTACATAAGTAAATTTTTGTAACAATTTATTGGAGGCCTGTGTAATAAGGTTACATATTTTGTTCTGGGAATTCCCACAGGATCCTGACCCATTTTTCTAGCATTCCTGGGGCATAAAGGTTGAATCTTCAAGGCCTTTTGGGGCTATTTATTCCACTTATGAACCTCAGGTGGCAGGGTTAATTTGCATAAGTCCTTCATTTTATAACATGCTTGTTCTTACCTGTACTGTTCTGTTCTTTTCTGAGCAAAGGGAGAACAATGAGATAAATGCTTAGATGGGGTGGGGCAAAACATTGACCTGATCTGTAATTCTGGTGATCATATGAGATGGCAAATCATGACTGCCTGCGCTTATGATTCCAATGGTTCTTTTCTTTATTCCTATGATATATCTTTCATGAATTAAAATTTGTGGGTATAGATGCTCAAATTTTTTATGAAATAACTAGTTTATTGATTCTTCTTCTTCTGTAGTCCTTTTAGCATCAGGTTCTGAAGTCTTTGGGTAGAAGCCTTGGTATGTGCTACTTAGATGCTGGTATTTACAGCCTTGGATATTCCATCTATCCCTCGCTTGCATGGTTGACCTCTAGATCTGCTTCTGTTATGTCTGATTGACAGCGCTCTCTGTGATGCACTATCTGGTGGTATTCTTGAAATATGTCCAAACTGTTTATTGATTGTAATTGTTTTATCACTTTTTGTATGGCTGTTACTGTCAATCATCTTGTAACTTTTATAAATGGTAATGTCTTGCAGCTTGTAACTTTCTTATACATTTTACTGTCTTGATTCTTGTGGCTTTTTTCATAAATTTTACTGTCTTGCAGAGCTTGTAACTTTCTTATAAATTTTACTATCTTGCAGCTTCCAACTTTCTTATACATTTTACTGTCTTGATGCTTGTAACTTTCTTAGGTGCTACTTACGTTTCCAGGCCCAGGAATTAGAGTGCCATTCATGCCTCCTTAGGTCACTGGACCTCTCTTATGTTGTGGGGGAGTCATGTTTTCCTTATTGTGAATGGTGTAACCTTACTGTCTTGCAGCTTGCAATTTTCTTTATAAATTTTACTGTCTTGTAGCATGCAACTATCTTATAAATTTTACTGTCTTGCAGCATGCAACTGTCTTATAAATTGTACTGTCTTGAGGCTTCCAACTGTCTTATAAATTTTATTGTCGTGCAGCTTGTAACTTTCTTATAAATTTTACTAGCTTGATGCTTGTAACTTTCTTATAAATTTTACTATCTTGCAGCTTGAAACTTTCTTATAAATTTTATTATCTTGCAGCTTGTAACTTTCTTATAAATTTTACTGTCTTTATGCTTGTAACTTTCTTATACATTTTACTGTCATGATGCTTGTAACTTACTTATACATTTTACTGTCTTGATGCTTGTAACTTTCTTATACATTTTACTGTCTTGACGCTTGTAACTTTCTTATAAATTTTACTGTCTTGATGCTTGTTACTTTCTTATAAATTTTACTGTATTGCAGCTTGCAACTTCCATTAAATTGTATTCTTCTTCTTCTCATTCTTCTTCAGCATTTTGAACCCCTTAGGTTAATTGCTGCAGATATCCCCCGTCTCTCCACTCATCTCTCTGGTTGGCCTTCTTTTTCCAGTTGGTAACACCAAGTATATAAATTGTATTGGCTTGTAATTAATAAATTTCTGATAAATCATATCTTGAAAAGACAAACATTGATGAGGGAGGCCAAATGAACTTTGCGGGATTCCATCCCAGATTTTAGAAAGATTGCACAGGATAGTAGAATTGAGTGGAGGAATGGACACCAGGCCTTGTGTGACATAAAGGATGAACTGAAATGTTGATAAGCTATCTTGACAAGCTTTGGTAGTTTATAATAATGCTGTCCCCCTGTGGGCTCCAGGGCTTCATTTTTGGAGAACAAAGGACCCACTGCCCCCCCCCCCCCCCCCCATCCCAACTAGCGTCTCACAGGAGGTGACTAGTTAGGGGTTTTTCCTTTGAAGTCAGAGTGCATCTACCTAGGAAACCAACAGTCTGCATACAAAAAAGCCAAATCTGTCAAATAGATGTACATGCAAAACTCAAGTTTAGGATCAAGACTAAAGTCCAGGAGTGGACGAACAACCAAACATTTTTGGCTGGAGTTTACAGTCAGTTGAAAGTAAGCAGAAGAAGAAAACCATGCTGTGTGTTTGGAAAAATTATCGCAAATTATCATCATTTGCCTGTTTGTTTCAGGTAGTTGTGGCCAACCTGTTGGAGACCCGGAAAACAGAAGTGGTCATAGTAACCAGAAATAGTGAAGAAACCTTGAAACTGAGTGATTCTGATGTTCTGTCAGGTCGGGAAATTGAATCTCCACTGGTGTCAAGGCTGGTTGAATTCCACCATCAGTGGATATCCCAGAATCTAAAATGACGGTCTACTGGACGCATTGATTTAATCAGAATGACACAGAGAACGGGTATACTGGTTACAGTACAGACAAATAGAAACATGACATAAATTAAATTGCTGGGAGACTGTTTGAATCAATGAAACGCTGTGGGATCTGAGACAGTAAGAAACACCCTACACATAAACAGCTGTGGATAACTGAAACAATTAGACAGTTAAATTAGAGAGGATTGACTTCAGTAAGCTAGATTATCCCATATGGCCAGGTCTCTCTTTGCAGAATGGCTAGCTGACTGAAGAGAGCATCACACAAAGCACAAACTCCGTAGCTCCAGCAGTGATACCCAGGGACTGCCATAAAACCTGCACTCATGAACTGAAAAATTTGTCCAATTAACAAACCCATGATGTTCAAAGTGTGAGACAAACAGCTGAACCACTTCGCCGCCAAGATTATCCCCCACCTCCCGAAATGTTAGATATTCACCCTTTCGGCCCCAAACAACGCACCATGTGTACCAGATATTACTCATCTACACGAGTAACACATTTTGTATATTTGTACATCTTAAGTATATTTAGGCAAACTAAATCAACCCGATAGCACAAGCCACCCACAATGTGCTGTGTGTATTTGGGCTCTGTGGATGCAGTATTAAAAAACAAAGTAAAGAATTCTTTTCCACGCCTTTAGGTAATGGGGCTAGACCTAAATTTTAAAGACCAATCGGCACAAGATGGATGATGTGGTCAGCATCACGCCGGCCACCTCTACTTCCTGGGACAGCACCTGGTACCCACTCAAGGCTGGGTTGATCTGGGAGCCAAAATCATTTTTGAAAAAAGTCCGGCTCCACCAGGGAGCAAACCCACGACCTTCCGATCCGCCACGAACGTCTAGCCGCTCTGCCACGGTAACTCTAGGATGCAGTATACCCATGCTTTTATTGACATCATTATTGCTTCAATCAGGCATCAGCTATGATCTGTGATCTTCTGGGACTCAAACAATTAATCAGTAAATTTTCTTTTTGTTCTCCAGTTACTCAGTGAAGTGTTGAGAGAAGGTCTAACGATCATGATCATCTTTAAGCTCTTTCTAATGTGTTCTATAAGATGGTCTTCATTTCTGTAAGGTTGTTCTTAACACCATAGTTCACTACATCACAAGAACAAAAGTCCCTAGACAATCAGCATCATGTAGCAGGTCCTTTGCAGAACGTCGCTCTCATCACAGTCTGCCTGAAAGAAACTTGGTCTCTCGCTAGTTCTCCCGCCTCATGTACTTTCATACTCGAGGAGTCACTTTTATCCTGTGCCCATCTTCGTGTCCTGGTACCATGCCTTCTGCTATAATTTTTTCCAATCCGTTGTGGCACTTGATATGACCAAAATATTTCAGCTTCTGAGACAGGATGCTATTTATTAGCCAATCTTCCTTGATGTTCAGATCTTTCAAGATGTCAGTATTTCTCCTCTTCTTTGTCCAAGACATTCTGAGAATCTTTCTATAGCATTTCAGCTAGACGATAGTATAAATAAATTAGCATAAATAAATTCTTCTTCCTTTTTTCATTCTCCTCGCCAGTGCTTTTCAAGTGACAAGGCCATAGGCATCTGTGAAGTGGGACACTTGTCTTCTGCTATTGTTCTTCTTCTTCACGTTCACCAGCTGTAAACTCTGGCGGAAAGTTCTGGTTGTTTGTCCACTTCTAGACTGCAGTCCTGTTCCAGAACTTGAGTGTTGTGTGTGCATCCTTTTGACAGATCTGGCTAATTTGCATGCAGTCTGTTGGTTTCTTGCCTCTCAGGCAGATGCACTCCGACTTTGAAGGAAGCTGTCAATTAGTCGACTCTTACGACATGCTTTTAAGTAGGCAGTGGGTCTATTCTTGTTTCCCTTTAACAGGGTCCCCGGAACCCATACAGGGATCTTTCGCTATCATTTTCTGCTACTTTTAACATGTCCCTTGAATGTAGATAGATAAAGTCATATGCTGGGGCTGTTTCAAGTCACTTAAAGGAAAGATGTAAACACAAAACCATTATAACATTCATTGGCATTCATTAGCACCTTCCCATCTTTCCAGATGATAGTGTTATATTGCGCATTGAGGAAGGATGAGTCTCACAGCCCATGGCGATGGCGAGTGTGACTAGCAAGACCCGCCCGTGTCAAGAAAAGTCTTCCACAATGATAGCATGGGATTTCAGGACCATTGTTAACAACATTTGTGTTTAATCCGTTTCTTTTCAGACGCTCAGCTCTCATCCTTTCTGCAGTTATTTCTTCCTTCAGTCTCATTCTCTTCCTGATATGCCCTTTCCACACAACACAAAACCATTAAAACATAGTGTCATGGGAAATGCAAAGGATTTCATAAATCTGCATAGTTATGCTATTAACCAGTTGTCTTCTCAAAGTTTACAGCAAACTCGGGTAGTGACTTTAAGAGACCTTTCAGGTAAGAGACCTTGACAGATGCTTATGATGCAGTAAATGAGGTAATGAGGGGGACTTTGAACATGACTTGAAAATAATTAAATTAATTAAAAACAGACCGCATTTAATCATCTGAAACCAGGATAGGCATTGCAAATGTTGGTTATGAAATTCATCTGTCTTGTGTTTGTCTCCATCTTCAGTGACATATTTTTTCATGAACTGACTTATATGGCTTCTCCATTTGGGGCTCTTTTTAAAAGGTACTACTTCATGCAGCTCTGGTAAGCAGGGGGCGAATGTATTATAGGAACATATCATTTTTCAGAGATCATTCCTTTGCTGGCAATAGTTTTTTTTTTTTTTTAATACTGTAAGTTAGCAAATTTGTTTCCATGTTTCTAGAACCAAATGTATCATTTTATGACTTAATCAGACAAAGACGTTTGTTTACACATAATGTGGTGTGATGGGATGTAACGTATCCTTTACAGCCCCTGGCTGTTGTTTGGTTTTTCTAGGCAAATTTACGTCCAGTAGTTTGCCATTGCTTTCTGGACGGTCGGCTTTCTTGATACCACTGTCGAAACCAACGCAAGGCGCATTGCCTGCAGCTGGGATCGAACCCGGCATCCCAGCATTACGAAGCGAAGCGTTCGCATCGACTTAGCCACAGAGCCGACTATGTGGTGTGATATTCACACAATGTGGTGTGATATTCACACATAATGTGGTGTGATAGTCTGTCCTCTGTAGAGGGGACGAGGCAGACCAAGAAAGACCTAGATACAGAACTTGGCTGACTGTACAGACTTCAAGTTTGCAGACATCAAGTCCATTGCATCTGACCGACAGATGGAGGAAGCTGATCAGACAGTTCATAGCAGCTGGTGGCCCAACGACACCTGTTATTGGACTATGTTGATGGTGCTTTATCTGAAAGCCGCCTTAACAGCATTAGGGGCCCCAGGGCAAACAATCGTCCTGGGGCCCCAATGACAGCCACTCTCATTTTCATTTATGGCAAGTCACTTTATTTACAAGTATTGGCATAGGGTTCTTGTGGCAACCACTCATATCATTGAAATTCTTATTTTTGTCAAATCATTTGATATACACAGATTAGCAAGAGATTTCTATGACAGGCACTCATATCAATGAAATTCTGATGTCTGTCGGGTCATTTCATATACAGAGCTCCTCCTATATGTGAGGCACACAAGCAAATGCCTAGTGGGCCCATGTGTTAAAACACCGCTATTATGTCCTAGATTTCCTTTTTTTTTTAAAGTGACTGGTATTATTATGTCATGACATAGTATCTGGCATTACGTGACGACATAGAGACTGGCATTATATGATGACATAGTAACTGCATTATATGATGACATAGTAACTGGCATTATGTGATGGCATAGTAACTGGTATTATATGATGACATAGTAACTGGCATTATGTGATGACATAGTAACTGGCATTATGTGATGACATAGTAACTGGCATTATGTGATGACATAGTAACTGGCATTATGTGATGACATAGTAACTGGCATTATGTGATGGCATAGTAACTGGCATTATGTGATGTAACTGGCATTATGTGATGACATAGTAACTGCATTATGTGATGACATTATGTGATGACATAGTAACTGGCATTATGTGATGACATAGTAACTGGTATTATGTGATGACATAGTAACTGGCATTATGTGATGGCATAGTAACTGCATTATATGATGACATAGTAACTGGCATTATGTGATGGCATAGTAACTGGCATTATATGATGACATAGTAACTGGCATTATGTGATGACATAGTAACTGGTATTATGTGATGACATAGTAACTGGCATTATGTGATGGCATAGTAACTGGCATTATGTGATGACATAGTAACTGGTATTATGTGATGACATAGTAACTGGCATTATGTGATGACATAGTAACTGGCATTATGTGATGACATAGTAACTGCATTATATGATGACATAGTAACTGGTATTATGTGATGACATAGTAACTGGCATTATGTGACGACATAGTAACTGGTATTATATGATGACATAGTAACTGGAATTATGTGATGCATAGACATACATAGTAACTGGTATTATGATGACATAGTAACTGGTATTAGTAACTGGTATTATGTGATGACATATAGTAACTAGTAATTATGTGACATAGCAACTGGCATTGTGTGACAACATAGCAACTGGCATTGTGTAATGACATAGTAACTGTTATTATATGCTGACATAGTGACTGGTTTTATGTGACGGCATAGTAATTGGTGTTATATGATGACATAGTACCTGTATTACGTGATGATATAGTAACTGTAATCATATGATGACACAGTGAACTGGTTTTATGTGACGAAATAGTAACTTGCATTTTGTGATGACATAGTAACTGTTATTATGTGACGACATAGTAACTGGTATTATGTGATGACATAGTAACTCACATTATGTGATGACATAGTAACTCACATTATGTGATGACATAGTAACTGGTATTATGTAGCTACATAGTAACTGGTATTATATGACGGGTGATATTGTTTGTGACTTTCTGGCTTGCCCATGTCGTCCCCGATACGGCCGTTACTTTTTACCTCTAGCCGTATACGAGCCTTCTTAGACCACACAGATGCCTTGGTTATTTCTGCTTACTGACATTTCTATGGACATGGGAAGATGATTCTTGTTTCATCTGGGAGCAACTTTGTGGTGATAGACTGCTGGCACTGACTGCTGAATTTAATGTGTGGTGATTGGAAGAAAGCTGGAACAGATTGTTAATGTTATTATGTTAAAATTAATAAATAGTTAATCAAAAGATTATTCTTATTCCACGTCAGACAAGTCCATAAGTGCTCGGATCCCATCTTCAGTATATCCATATCCCCCCACTGTGTGGCGACCGAAAACGCCAGCTGTGTTGGTTTAATATTTTTTGGCTACATGTATAGTGTTCGTGTTCGGCGACACCTGTTTTGACCTGAAGTTTTTGTAGTCCTTTGAGTGTTGCCGATTCAAGGTCGTCTCTTGAATCCTCTTCTCGTCCCGCCTCTTTAAGAGCAATGAGAATGTTGGCTCGGTTCATTGATTTTCCTCTACTTACCGTAGCTCTGCCAGCAAGCCAATCCGCTCATTCAATCCCTCTTACCCAAGAGTGTCCTGGCACAAAAATGAAACTAATTTCTTTCAGACGAGATTTCTTTAGCCACTCCAACCATTTTCATCGAAGTTATCCTGTTGCTATCTTCTTAAGCATGCTCGTGGAATCACTTAGAAAGCACGCATGAGAAAACTGCTGTGTCTCTAACCACATCATTGCTTTTGTTACCGCCATCACTTCCATAGTCAAACTGCTTGTAGTCGAGGCAAAAGCCCCACTTTCTTTTTTCTTTTTTTTACAATTTTCCTTTGAACCAGAACAGTAAAATCCCATGAACTTTGTACATGTCGAATGATGGATCCATCAGTGTAGATAACTGCACCTCCATCAGCAGAATTTTCAAGAATTATGGTTTGCACTTCTGCCTTAACCACCAGCAGGCCTTGTTGTTTGCAATATCTACCCAGACTTATTTTTAACTTTATTGTGTGGTGAAAGCAAGAAATCTTAGGCATATTGTTAACTCTATTGTGTGGTGAAAGCAAGAAATCTTAGGCATATTGTTAACTCTATTGTGTGGTGAAATCAAGAAAAGGCATATTGTTTAACTCTATTGTGTGGTGAAAGCAAATCTTAGGCATATTGTTAACTCTATTGTGTGGTGAAAGCAAGAAATCTTAGGCATATTGTTAACTCTATTGTGTGGTGAAAGCAAGAAATCTTAGGCATATTGTTAACTCTATTGTGTGGTGAAAGCAAGAAACCTTAGGCATATTGTTAACTCTATTGTGTGGTGAAAGCAAGAAACCTTAGGCATATTGTTAACTCTATTGTGTGGTGAAAGCAAAAAATCTCAGGCATATTGTTAACTCTATTGTGTGGTGATAGCAAGAAACCTTAGGCTTATTTTTAACTGTATTTGTATGGTGAAAGGAAGAAATATTATGCTTGTTAATTGTATTGTGTTGAAAGCAAGAAATCTTAGGCTTTTTGATAACTGTATTGTGTAATGAAAGAAAGAAATCTTAGGCTTATTGTTAACTGTATTGTGTGGTGAAAGCAAGAAAGCTGACAAATTCACTTTATTGCGTAGTGATAGAAAAAAAGTGCACGAGCTCCGTAGCACCGGCGAGGATCCTGAAATACTTTGGGTACATTTGTAACTCCAAATTTTGCCAGGGCAGCACCGTTACGCTGCTGTTTTCGATTTCCAATTGCAGCTGTTTTCGATTTCCAATTGCCAAGGGATTCTTTTTGTACGTGCACAACAATACAAACAATACTAGCCTGAATCCGGGACCTCCAACACTCGAGGCAGATGCTATGCCCAGAGACCACTCAGGACCCAAAACTGATTGTTAACAGTTTTATGTAATGACGAGGAAGAAAGCTTAAGACTGCTAATTTGATCAGAGAGATTAAAGTGTTTTTTTTTTGAAGATAGTGCAAGAAATAAGTCAAACGATTTCATATTTAATCAGACGTGTTGATATCTCACATATCACCATGTTTATGTTATGCTTAGTAATATTACAGTTTTTGTGTATTTATCACGTTGAGTGTGCTTTGTGTTTTCTTACTCTATTAACTATTGTCTGTTCAGAAATTCTGATACTTAAGTCTTGTCAGAAATTCTGCTATAGTGCAGACCACTTAAAATGATCTTAGATGTGGCAAATTTCTGTTGTAAAGAACAATTTTTGTATCCCCATAAATGTTTCTTGTTTGAACTCTTATCCTGTTAAGAGGAATTTCTGATAAGAAGAACCATTTCTTGTGTCCCTGGTGAGTTCTCCTTATCAGATCTGCACTGTATTCATGAGTATAAGCATGGTGAGAAATTTCTTACACTCATGAGTGTAGGTTTGGTCAGAAGTTCTAATACACAGGTGTGTGTCTCGTCCGAATTTCTTGTGGCTATCACTCGCCGGCTAAACAAACATTAGTCTCCCCAAACAAAGAAGTTCACATTCCATTGATAAGTTTGTTGGGCTGGTCTACCTTCCAGCAGGTTACGGGTATTCCACTCTTTGGTTTGCTTTCTGGGTTGTGTTGCATTTACCTTTTTATTCTGAGAAAGAGAATGTCTGTGAGATGTTTGATCATGCTGTAAAAGAGTTTTGTGTTAGACCCAGTTTGTCGATCTTTTTGGAGTGTTAAAGTCACTGACATGCTGAAATATACAATAAATGATATCAGTGGCATTGCGGGGAAACCCCCCGCAACCTTGTGGCAAGGTAATGTGGCTCAAGGTCGACAAATCAGGAGTGAGCTAGTGTGTAACACTATGTGAATAGGGAGACTAACATTTGTTTTACCCGCTTGCATGCTAACTCAATCAGATCCGCAGTAAGGTGAATTTATCTCATCTTAATTGACCTTGTCTCAGGGGTCGACCCCGCCTACAATGTCCTGAGAAGTCAAGCTGACTGGTGGGATGAGGACCACCGAGTGCTGATTGGTCTATCAAATGTCGCCCACCGAGTGCTGATTGCTCTATCAAATATCGCCCACCGAGTGCTGATTGGTCTATCAAATATTGCCCACCGAGTGCTGATTGGTCTATCAAATATCGCCCACGAAGTGCTGATTGGTCTATCAAATATCGCCCACGAAGTGCTGATTGGTCTATCAAATATCGCCCACCAAGTGCTGATTGGTCTATCAAATATTGCCCACCGAGTGCTGATTGTTCTATCAAATATCACCCCCCCCCCCCCCCCCCCCCCGTGTGGGTTCCGGGGCCCTATTGTGGGAAAAACAAGAATAGACCCACTGCCTCCCCAAAAGTATGTCGTAAGAGTCGACTAACTGGGGAGCTTCCTTTGAAGTCGGAGTGCATCTGCCTGAGAGGCAAGGAACCAGCAGTCTGCATTCAATTGAATCAGATCTGTAAAACTGATGCACACGCAACACTCAGGTTCTGGAGCAGGACTGCAGTCCAGAAGTGGATGAACAACCAGAACTTAACACCAGAGTGTACAGCTGGTGAACGCAAAGAAGAAGAAGAAATATCACCCACCGAGTGCTGATTGGTCTATAATATGGCCACCGAGTGCTGATTGGTCTATCAAATATCGTACAAGGTACAAGGTGGAAAAGAAGAAAAAGAAGGAAGAAGAAGATAAGATCCGTGTCATCAGCAAATGGCAGACGACTAAAAAGCACTACCGCTGCTGCATATATATGGCCTAGTAGATTGCCTGCTCTATGTGTCCAGACCAACGTGTGCTCAAGTTACGTGACTACGCATAAACAGGTCTGCTACTGCGCACGTATTCTGCACAAGAAGCACACACGATGACGATTCTAGGTCGGGGGGGGGGGGGGGGGGAACAAAATAAAATCATGGCCTGCACAGTTGTGGCGACAGCACTAGCCACACGCCTGTAAATCCTTAGGCTCACACACCTCTCTGCCTCCAGCCTTAGAAGTGGTATGACAAAGGCAGTAACGGGCAGTATACTCGAGATTATAGCTTGAGTGGTTGGTTTGATATATCCACATATTTGGATACTAGAACACCTGAAGTATGTGTGGATATTTTTCAAATATTTGACGTGGATTATATGGATACACACCCCCGGGGGGGGGGGGGGGGGGGTGTAACTTTCGTTGAAAAGCTCAGTCAAGAACACTATTAAGACTGATGTTCATTTCTGTAAGGCTGTTCATAATGCCATCACTCCATATTTTCCGCTTACTCTCTCTACGGATTTTGTGAGCGGGTGATTTTGGTCATACAGCTAGAATACATTTAAAACTCGGCGATCTTGTTACAGGAACAGAGACAATGGTTATGCTGTGGAATCGGAAAAGAAATGGCGACACGAATAGACAAGGCATCAACAGCTTTCAATAGCTTGTACAAAATATGGAACTCTAAATTGTTTAGTTTTTAACTAAGCTACGTATTTTCAATTCTAATGTTAGTATATTTCAACATGTGCCAGTAAAAGTAAAGAAACCACTAAAGACAAGGAACGAAATTAAATGTATACGAACACAAGTGTGTGAGAAAATGATGAAAGTTTTGAAGTTTTGAATTTTGAACAACAGATCAACATCATGGCACACGGGTATAGGTCCATAAGTGCTTAGTTCTTCTTATAACTCAAGTCTGAATCCGAAGAAGGTCAGCACAGTGCACAGGCTCTGTAGCACCGGCGAGGATCCTGAAATACTTTGGGTAGATTTTTAACTCCAAATTTTGCCCGGGCAGCGCCGTTAGGCTACTCATTTCGATTTTCATCTGCCAAGGGATTTTTTTACGTGCGCAACAATGCACACTGGCTCCGATCTCACTACACAGAGACCAGGTGGAATTACTAGAAGTCCAAGTCCATATGAACAAATCCCAGCCCTTACGGGGAATTGAACCTGGAACCTCTAGCACTCAAGGCGGACACCATGCTTCGAGACCACGCACACCCACCCCCACCCACCCCTAAAAGGATGAAAACAAAATGGGGTGAATTAAAAGAGATTGGAGGAATTAAGAGACATGTATGGGCAACCACTAGTATCAACAGTTAAAAAACAGAGAAGATGGTGCTACATTGGACACACTATGAGAATAAACCAGCAGAGAATCATTAAACAGGCATTACAATGGAAAATCAAGGGATTGCGGAGGCGAGGACACCAAAAAGAAACCCTTAAACGAACGTTGATGAGAGAGGCCAAAGCTGCTGGACTAGATTCCATTCATGATATTGAACTGATCGCACAGAAAGAACGGAATGAAGGAATAGACTGCAAGCCATATGTGACTCATAATAAAGGAAAATGGAATAGAAATGTACAGAGAAATCAGTACAATACTGATGTGTACTATGACGTTTGCAATGAGCGAATGATCTGACGTCATTGCACACATGTGATCCCCACGCCTCTCTGTCCCCAATCTCATTAGCCAATGAAGAGTTAAAATCGGATAAACAGACTGCCTGCCTCCAGACCCACAGTGCACTTCCCGCTTAATCTCTGCCTACAAAAGTGGGTACTCAGTTCCGTGAAAATACTAAGGATAATTAACAGGAAGGATGAGGATCCACGAGGATAAAACAGAAGATAAGGATAAGAAGAATACATTGGGACACAGACAGGAAGGAACGGTCTATCTGTCAGGATAGGAACATAAAACCAGAGAGCTGGCGCCCATATCACAATCTTACCCAAGCTAGTGACGCAAATAAACTAGACCACACATATAACCGGAGACTGTCACTGCTGTCAGCAGGTTTGAACGTGGTCGAAATTTTTTTTTTTTTTTTTTTAAAGAATAGAACGGGAACTAGAACTCAGTTCAGATGCATTGTTCACTTAATCACACTTGATTAGCTCGCAATCCAGAAGGGAGGCAACAGCCAATCATTCAGCCTGCTCATTACCTTCACACTTACATGACAAGGGCAGACAATCATGTGCTCCTACAGTGACCTTACCAAACCATTCAGACCAAAGCATGCTCTGCGAGTCCATCACAATTACACTATTTCCCCGTGTGGGTTCCGGGGCCCTATTGTAGGGAAAACAAGAACAGACCATCTGCCTAACCCAAAAGCATGTCGTAGGAGTCGACCAACTGAAAGCTTCCATCTGCCTAAGAGGCAAGGACCCAAATGTCTGCACATAAATGAGTCAGATCTGTCAAACGGATGCACACGAAACACTCAGGTTCTGAAACAGGACTGCAGGCCAGAAGTTGACGAACAACCAGAACTTTCTGCGGGAGTTAACAGCCGGCGAAGGCGAAGCAGAATGACACTACTTTCCAGTCACGGAAAACGTGGTTACCGCCTTCATCTCCATTTTTATGGCTGATGTTATGACGTTTTAGGCGAGGCTACGCAAGGTGGTTGCTAAAAGATAAATAGAATCTTTATATACCACACAACCGTGTGCTAATGTTCGAGCAATGTGTCTAAAAACTCTCTTTCCTCACGTGGGACAAATTTCTCGTTATTTTGATGCCCCACTCTGGGTGTTGCCAGGGAACCTAATATAACCTGACGGTTGAACGACCTCTCCACGGGTGATCCTCATCCGAATGGTGGCATTTTGTGTCACCAGGTGTTTATCGCTCAGTGTGATGTCCTGGTGGGGTAAAACGTAAGTCAGTCTGCTAAAATTCGAGGAAAATAACACTTCGCGTAATCAGGCTATGACTATTGAAAAGACAAACCGATGCCCTGGAAACAGAGTATTAGCTGTGGGAGATCATGAGACCATCAAGGTTTGTTTATAAATACATGGCTGTAATGCCGACTGTGAGATGAGTTGGCAAGAATTGACACACGTATACATTAACGGTCCCAACAGGGCAATTAATGAACGTCACTAATTAATTTGTCATGCACAGCAAGGCCTACTGGCAGACTCTTGCAGGAGCGTAGTTCAAGACACATAATTTCATTTTCATTTACAGTGAATTGGATTGACGTGTTTGTTAAATTCATTGAAACCGAATAAACGAACAGCAGAATTGTGACTTGAGGAGCAACATAATAAATTAGTTCGCGGCGTTTTAGTTGATTTTTATATAGTTATTTAATACAGTCTGCTAGCGTTGGCTTCTTTATATCTTCCTACCTAGGATTCAAGCACTCTTAAAGACATTGCGAGGAAGTAAACGTGATCCTTCAACAGCGGATTGTCATTTCGTGGCACGGTGTGAATCCAGGCCTGATCACAATATCTTTCAATATTTAACTTGTCTAGTGTCTCAACTAACCACCACTTGCATTTTTTTTTTTTTACTTCTATCAGTTCCCAATCTGTGCCACTGCATTGAAAACCCCAGCTACTTAACGGAGGTTCTGTTTCTGCCACCTGTTCGCTTGTTACATGACCCACATTCTTCACAGGAATAAAAAATAATAAAACAACTTTGAGTAACATGTTTGTATAGTGCAGACATGTCCGTGTGAACCCGTCAACACCTTGTTTTAGAAATTCTGTTACCTTATCCGTGGACGCAAGATGACATCTACACAATTCTGCGACACTCCATTATGGGTAAGATTTGTATGGGTTATGTTTTAGTTTATCTTCACGGCACTCCGGACACGTCCAAAGGTGCTCAGATTCCTCCTTCAACATATACATCAGCGTCCCGCGGTTGATGGTCCCAAGATTTGTATGTTATGGTTGACGATGTAGTTACATAACCAGTTTTGAAAAACACATCAAATTACTAATGATCATCAATCAGATCATAGAGGTTAATAATCTTGAGACTAGTGGTTAGAGTGGTCTTGTCCATAAATTTTTGTTTTTAAAAAGGTTTTTTTCCCACTCTATGATTGCAGTCTGCATGGTTAACATGGCAAGTATGAGAATCAAACAGGTATAACTTCCTGAAACACCGTTCATGTTTTAGTTGTTCCTAGTGTAATACAGCACTGGAGTTTAGACGTTACAGTTAAATATCAGATTTAGTTCTCGCACTAATTTCTTGTCACCTCCGTATACTTCATAAGGCCATTAAGATTCCTCTTTCTATTTGTACCCCTCCACGCTCCCATGCCTTCTGCCTTCCTTCCTCATTTACTCTACCCTCCTTCCCCCTTCTTTCTTCCTTCTTTCTCACACCCTTACATTTTTAATTTCCATTGACTTCTTCCTGGTATCTTGCTTTTCCCTGAACTTTATCTCTGGTATTTGTTCTCCTTGGCGAAAAGGTCAAGCCGTTTACTTCATGCTCTAAGATCGTGACGGCTGTGTAGTTTGGTTCACGAATGCCATTTTTACAGAGAACACTGAGAATCGTCGCCGGAGCCAGGGAGTTAGTGCTTTGTGTGGCGCTTTCAGCGAGCGGCTAGCTTACTGCTTAGAGAGACTCGGCCATATGGGATAAAACGGTGCAATGAAGTCGATCATTAAGACTTTAACCTTTAACCTTTGACTTCCATACATTTCATAGAGCCATTAATCTTTATCTTGCTATTTGTAGCTCCACACGTTCCCAAATCCTCTCCCTTTCTTTTTCATGTAATCCAATATTCTTCCCCCTTCTTTCCTCCCCTTTCCCTCCCCCTCCATGTCTTCAATCCCTCCATTCTTTCCCTCCTCCTTAGCTGTCTTACTTTTGCTGATGACTTTTCCCTGCTGTCTTCCTTCTCCCTGCATATTCCGTTTTCTTCTTTCGGTCTTCTTCCCCCTCCGTCTTCACCCCTTGCAATTTCAGTTTCCTTTTCTATTCTCCTTCCTTTCCCAGTCTTCCTTCTTCTTACTGTCTTTTTTCTCTCCTTCTTCTGTGTTCTTCCTTCTCGTCTGTCGCTGGGCTCGCCGCACCTCTCAACAAACCGCTAGCCGTTTTACACTGAGAGACAGAGAAACCTTTTCTGCACGCTCAGAGGCGTATTGGGCATATAGGGCTAGACCTATATTTATAGACAAATCGGCACTTTGCGGGTGTTGTGATCAACATCACGTCGGCCGCATTTACTTTCCAGGACTTTACCTGTGCTCATTTAAGTTTGTGTCCACATGGGAGCCGAGGCCAGGTCCTTTTGGGAAACAGTATCTCCCCCCCCCCCCCCTTCCCTTTTATTTTTCCATCCCATAAAAAAAAAATTCAAATTGACTTACTTCTTCTTGGAGTCTTGCACTTTCCTGAACTTTCCATTCTCTAGAATTATTTCTCCTTGGCAAAATGGTGAAGCCGTTTGTCTTGGAAATATACCTTGTCAAATATAGCTACTTTTGCTTGTGATGTTTATGAGGGATTTCAGAATAGATATGATTCGGTTGTGGCAGCGCTTGATTTAAGGATGCCTACGGTAGAGTCAGATATTATATTTTCATATCTGCACTCATGGAGAAGGGAGTTTGTCCATGGCTTGTGAATTGGATAGCAGCTGTCCTGTATTAACGCATGGTTGCCATTCGCCTGGGTACACAGAGGGTCCTTTAGGAGCGAGTGAACAGTGTGGAGGCACGAATATATCATTACTGTCTGAGGAGAAGGACTCTGCGGGGAGTTACCAGGGAATATGGCCGACGCTCAACACTCAAGAGAAGTGCGGGACGGATACACAGTCAGACAGTTACTGGTACCATCGGAATTGGAACTTTCCACTTGCTGCTGAAGATGAGGATGGAGCACTTATTAGGGTGTCCCTAGTGCTGTGAGGTCGATTCTTGATTCAACATTCAATATTGGGAAAAAGTCCGGCTCCGTTAGGAGAGAGACCAAGCATGACCTACTTTAGTAAGTAGGTCATGGCTCAAGCAATATGGAATGAGATCCCGTGCAGTGAATTCGATCCTCTTGACTAAAAGTAATAAAAAAGAACTATTGTCCGCGCCTTCTGGGGTTCTGAGCATACAGGTCTAGGACCTATACTTTATATACCAGTCGGCACTTGGTGGGTGATGAGGTCAAAATAATCTCGACTATAACTCAGTGACCAATGCTTGTCTTCCACAGAACCAGACGGAATTTCTGACGTCATCATGGCCCAAGTTCACCCAGTGTTTCCAAGACACGGTTTTAATCTGGGTACCGTGTGCTGTTTTTGGCATATATGCACCTTTCCATGTCATCAGTCTACGTCAGAGTAAACCAGTTCAACCCCTGCCAATCACGGCTTTAAATGCTGGAAAACTTGTGAGTACAATGGTTGTCTTTATCACAAGTGAAAGATAATTTTTCTGCCAGTCAATTTCGTTTTTCTGTCTGCTTCCTTTTCGCCAACTAATTTTTTCTCTTTCTATCTCCACTATATGTCGTAAAAAGTTTATCAGCAGCAAAATGAGCGGTCTGTGCCCTAGGTGTGTGTATTTGGCTTCTGCGTTGCGAACTCAGTTTGCAATTCCGAAATACCGGTTGTTTCCAACGTTGGGCAGCTTGTCAGCAGACAGCTTGTGTTGATTTAACAACAGCTTATGTAAAATCCAAACCACTGAAAGCTTGTAATAGTTTGTTGTCTTTGTTCTACATCTCTTTAATTTTAATTTTTTTTTTATTTCATTGTCTACTCTCTTCCCTTCTTGTCATTAATTGTACTATTAATTCTGTCTACTCTCTGACCTTCTGTTTACTATTATTTATTCTGCCTACTTTCTGCTCTTTTAACTAATTAGAAATTCTGTCTACTTTCTTCCATTCTTGATTCTATTACTTTTCTTTCTACTTTCTACCTTTCTTGTTACTATTATTTATTACTTTTTATTCTTCTTCTTGCTTACTGCTATTATTTGTTCAGTCTACTTTCCATCCTTCTTGTTTGTTACTATTCATTTATTCTGTCTACTTTCTACCCTTCTTCTTGTTTGTCACAAATCTCAAACTCTTTCATGGTTCCCAAGTATACATTTATTCTGTCTACTTTCTACCCTTCTTCTTGTTTGTCACAAATCTCAAACTCTTTCATGGTTCCCAAGTATACATTTATTCTGTCTACTTTCTACCCTTCTTCTTGTTTGTCACAAATCTCAAACTCTTTCATGGTTCCCAAGTATACATTTATTCAATAAACCTGTTTTCTAACCAAAGTTTTGCCAAACAACAATGGCCGTTTTGTTATTGGTGTCACTTCTGCAACGGGCTAATCGTCATCGGGAGGGGGTACCTACATGTGCTGCCACCTATGTTTCTGATGTCATCAAGCTGCTCACTTTTGTAAGTATCTGGATTTGTTGTTGTAGTTGTTGTTGTTGTCATTATATATTTATTTTATCACCAACAGATTCTACTAAGTGCTTATCTATAAATCGCCAGGACATGTGCTATAGACAACAGTCAATCACTTATGTTCTTTACGGAACTTAACTCTCTTCACAGCATGCCTGAAAGTCTCTCTTTCTCCAGCTCTGTGTGCTTTTATAGCCATTGCATCTTAAATGTCCGGTGTTCACCTTGGCACAGTTCTCTTCAGGCTACCATGGAGACTGATATGTCATGTTCATTGCACCTAAGCTTTCTCCAGAGGATACTGTTTATGAGCCAGTTCTGTTTGACTTTCAGGCCATGCAGGATGTTAACAACAGTACACCAGATAACAGTACACCAGACAACAGTACACCAGACAACAGTACACAGACAGACAATGTAGTACACCAGACAACAGTACACCAGACAACATTACATCAGACAACATCACACCAGACAACATTACACCAGACAACATTACACCAGACAACATTACACCAGACAACAGTACACCAGACATCCGTACACCAGACAACAGTACACCAGACAACAGTACACCAGACATCCGTACACCAGCCATCCATACACCAGACAACAGTACACCAGACATCTGTACACCAGCCATCCGTACACCAGACACCAGTACACCAGACAACTGTACATCATACAACAGTACACCAGACAATAGTACACCAGACAACAGTACACCAGACAACATTACATCAGACAACATCACACCAGACAACATTACACCAGACAACATTACACCAGACAACATTACACCAGACAACAGTACACCAGACAAAAGTAGAGGATAATAATGTACACAAGGAACAATGACAGGTGCAAGGAAATAATTAGGTTATGTACTAAAGACGTTTGAGAACAGTTTTATGACAAATCTTTGGGCCCATCAAAGATGCAAACACTAGAGAATGGAGAGTGAAAGGCTAGAAAGACATTAATAATCTATTTTAATTACCACTAATTACTGACATCAGTAGGGGTCATAGACTGTAATGGCATGGCATACAGAGAGACTGGCAGATTACAGAGATGAAAAAACTGCATTCAGAAAAGAGTTGAACAGGATTAGACCATTAGACAGACCAAGAAGATGTTGGAGAGATAGCATACAGGCAGACATATAAACACTTAGAGTCACCTATCGGAAAGAGAAAGCCTAACAGAAAGATGAATTGAAGCAGCTGATATAGGGGGTAAGGAATCTCAAGGGATTCAGAATTCTGAAAAAGAAGAAGAAGAAGACTAGGGGCAACAGGAAATCATTTGGGCATGTTCTAGAGACAAGAGGACATCTTCTAAAAAATATTGTGACCACAGGTCAGACTGAACAATTCAATATGCTTTAAATGACACATTTTTAATTTAAGTGAAAAGAGTGGTAATTCTATTTTTAGACAGTCTCTGCAGTTCTAGGCCAGTATGAGCGACAGCGTGGTGTGACTGCTTCCATTCTGCAGTTTGCATTCTGGACTTTCATGTCAGTGGCTTTGATCATCCCTGCCTATACTCTAGCCATGGAGCAGGTAACTCTCTTGTTTTGTTTATTTATCATCCTTCATGACTCTCAGTCTTATTTTCTTTTTCTTTTTAATCATCGCTGCATGTAGGTTACGAGTATTTTGTTTCAGAAAAAAAACTAAGGCTGAATATTCCAGTCTACAGTCGTATACATTTAGTATCACCAGTTTATTTGTTAGAAAAGTATTGTTTAGTATTACTGATCACATTATTCACAATTTATCATCATCCTGTATCAGAAGCCACTGAAAATTTTCAACTAGATTCATGAAGATTTATTTTTACTAATTTATGTCTATTTGTTGTCCTCATTATAACAGAGGAGAAACTGGGTTGTTGCAGATTAGTTATGACATTTTTTATAACTGTTCAATTTATTACTATTTGTATCATTACAACAGCTTAAAATAAGTGTTAATTGAAAGCAAGATTGCACCAGGCCTGATCTGTCTCCACACGGTGGCTGGTCGTCCACCGAGGACATTGCACAAAGCACAAATTCTATAGCTCTAGTGACAACCTGCAAGAATCTCTTAGAAAACACCTGCACTTGTGAACTAAAGGAATTATCTTAAACTCACAACACTGGGAGCATGAAGCAAATGGCAATTAACACTCTGCTCCCCATTTTATTAAAATACAGCTACAAAAAAGTAATGAAAGCAGTAAAAAAATAGTTTCAAAATATTAGGGAAAACTCTGCAGTGAATATGCCTATGTTTAAAAATATTAGGAAAAAATTTGCAGTGAATATGCCTATGTTTAACAATTTTAAGGGAAAAACTTTTTTTTAGTGAATATGCCTATATTTAAAAATATAAGGAAAAACTTTGCAGTGAATATGCCTATGTTTTACTTTTCAGAAATACCAGGAGGATTTTGTCGGGTTCGTCCTGTTTTACCTCGTGTTCCTTCTGGTCCTCACTTGCCTTTTCCTCAACTGCTGGTCAGAACATCCGGGAACCTCAGCCAGCAAAAGGGGCTACAACTCTTTAGATTCGGTAGTTGTCTTTTCCTTGTATAAAAGGTTCATGCTCTTGTTTCATTGATTCTGCACCAGTGGGTGGGGAATTTGTGTGTGAAAAGCAAGATGTGATCAAGTCCCGTTGGGAACAAGTGAACGATGCAGAGGGACAGAAAGATTCATTATGACCTGGAGAGAATAGTGAAGGTAGGAGTGACCAGGGGATGTGGTCAACACTCTGGACTCGGTTGAAAGGCAAGGCGGACATATAATCAAACTGCTTCGGACACCATCAGAATTGAAATTCTTTGCTGGCTGCTAAAGATGAGGATGGAGTGCTTATTGGGATGTCTCGAGTGCTATGATGTCAGTTTTAAGCTCAATAGTCAGTATCATAATCATCATTATCTTGTGTCATTATCCGTCACATTAGGTTTGCATACAGTGCTCTTTCTGTTATATTTAAAGAAATCTGGCTACAGTGTACCACTGTTTGTTGTCTATGGGGATAGAAGCTGGTGAGGCCTCACTCTCTTCCATGGTGTGACTCTTGAACCACTAACTGAAAACAAAAATGGTTTTTTTTAACTGCCTACCTCAGAGATCGAACCCTAGTATCTGAGGATCCCAAAGCCACAGGGGCAAATGTTCTACTGAATTGTTGTAATATTTAAGTTAAGTGTTGGTTGATGATGAATATTGATCCCAGCAGATAATAGCTGATCACAAATATTGTGTAGAAGAAGATATATAAGAAGAAGAAGAAAAAAAAAGAAGAAGAAGAAGAAGAACAAGAACAAGAAGAACAAGAAGAAGAAGAAGCAGAAAAAGACAAGGAAGAAGAAAAGGAGGAGGAAGAAGAGTAAGAGGAGGAGGAAGAAGAAGAAAGAGAAGAAGAAGAAGAAAAAGAAGAAGAAGAAGAAGACGAAGAAGAAGAAGAAAAAGAAGAAGAAGAAGAAGAAGAAGAAGAAGAAGAAGAAGAAGAAGAAGAAGAAGAAGAAGAAGAAGAAGAAGAAGAAGAAGAAGAAGAAGAAGAAGAAGAAGAAGAAGAAGAAAAAGAAGAAGAAAAAGAAGAAGAAGTAGAAAAAGGAAAAAGCAGAAGCGGAAGCAGCAGCAGAAGAAGAAGGTGGAGATAAGGAGGGGATAAAGGGAAGGAAAAAAATGAATATTTAATCAAGAATTGACATCTCTGAGCTCGGGACATTCCCACACATGCTCCGTCCTCTTCTTCAGTAGCCAACTAAGAGTTGACATGCTAATAGTACCTGTTGCAACCGGGAGGAGAATGAGGAGGAGGAGAAGAAGGTGAAGAAGAAGAAGATGAATGGAGAAAAAGAAGATAAAGATGGATACAGTGACAGATGATGCAGAAGGAGGAGGAGGAGTTGCAGTAGCACATAAAACATGACATAGGTCCATTGACCTAGGAAGTGGTAAAAGTTTATCTCCTGTAGAAGTTTGCATGCTACTATGGTCAGAACCCCCCCCCCCCCCCACCCCACCCCTTTTCGATGTTTGTTACTGTATTTGTGTGTTGTGTGTTTGCACATCCGTGTGTGTATGAGTGAGAGAGAATGGATAAGATGGGATGGAGAACTAGATAAAGAGCTCGATGTGACCAATACCAGCAATTTAGATTGATAAATAAAATGTCTGAGAAGTTTCTATTCATCCCTTCAGACAAACTTCGTATTTTTTTAAACTCAAGGTTCACATACGTATGCATTCTAAGGGACGAATAGGCTTTAACAAATCTAAGCTGGATTTATCAGGCAAGAATGGATTGCAACATATTTGTGCCAGGTCATGTGGGTGTTTGAGGAAACAGGCGTGCAGACTATCTTGCTGACACTGCGGTTGCTATGGCTATTCCAGTACTGGACAGAAGTGAGGTTATCAATGCCATGCGCTGCACTTACCTTACCGAGAAGCACGCCAAAGGACATGACTCTGAATCCCTGTCTAGACTGATGGACATAGGGGTGCAGCCTGGAGCTGCAAGAAATGAAAATTTCACTAAGGGGACAAGACGTTTCCTTAACCAGCACAGAAGAGGTGTCATCAGTCATTTTACACTTGTGGAGCTTTTGAGGAGAAGATCGGAGCACCTATGGATCTGTCTGGAGAGCTGTGATGATAATCCTTTCTAATCACTGATCACTAAACTTTGTATTTTGTTCTACTCCGCAGCCTCAGTGTCCGTTACTGGAAGCCTCGGCCCTGTCTCATGTGTTCTACTATTGGATTTTCAAGTGAGTGAGACTACAGCTCTGTCAAACTATACATCTTAACCTGTCTCTTGTTTATGTATCTGAAGACTGTCCTCTGTATTTTAAAATACTTACATGGTCTTGTAAGAAAAAATGATGGAGGATGCAGTTTCCAGAAAATGATGCAGAAACTGACCTTCACAAATGTGGATTTAGGATCGTAAAGATGCGTTGGCTATGAAAGCACACAAGGCTGGAGAATGGGCTAGAGAAAGACTTTTAGGCGTGCTGTGAAGAGAGTGACTTTCTATAACAGGACATAATGATTGATTAAATAATATCTGACTTATCGTTGGGAACAAACTCCTTCCAACACTGGGACGATGTAGCCATGACACATGCCCTAATTATAACTTACTTGTAGGTTGCAACCTTCAGCTGGTTTGAGAACCAGCAGCTGCACAGGCATGTCATGATTGTTACTGACTCAAAGAGCATGTTGACAAAAGGAGGACACAGGTATGCTCCATGCAGAGTGGCAAACATCACTTCAAAGGTTCTGGATAGTTGGCATTCTTTAGATATTTTTCACTAGGGTATGCAGTGTGTTAGGAAATGAACAGACAGATAGCTTGGCTGGTCCTGCATGCACATCTTGGGTTTAACTTATGTATGGCAATCTAGATGTTGTTAAGGTCTCTTGAGGAGTGACTATACAGTGAGGAGGCACAAAAAGATCATTATGGTCGGAAGAGAAAGGTGCACGAGGATGGAGTGGCTGGGGGATCTAGCAGACATTTCACACTCAGGGGAGGGGCAAGATCAAAATATATTTAGACTGTTGCTGGTACCAGCAGAATTTAAACTCTGTGCTTGCTGCCGAAGACTTTATCGCTTCACTTTCACCAATCAGCTTTATCGGTTCACTTTCACCAATCAACTTTATCAGTTCACTTTCACCAATCAACTTTATGAAGATCCTTATCATCGGTTCACTTTCACCAATCAACTTTATCAGTTCACTTTCACCAATCAACTTTATGAAGATCATTGTCATTGGTTCACTTTCACCAATCAACTTTATCAGTTCACTTTCACCAATCAACTTTATGAAGATCCTTGTCATCGGTTCACTTTCACCATTCAACTTTATTGGTTCACTTTCACCAGTCAACTTTATCAGTTCACTTTCACTAATCAACTTTATGAAGATCCTTGTCATGCCAAAATTTCTACTGTTCCTTACATTAAAAAAAAAATCTGTAACCTGCAGGGATTTGGGGCCAGATTGTTATCTCTTCAGTTTTGTTGTTGTTGTTCAAGACTAAAAGCTAATATTTACCTGATTTAACTTTTTACAAGTGGAAATGAATAAGATATGACTAGGCCAAGAAAAAGAAATGTCAGCGGAGACATCTGACAAAACGGTCTTAGAAGTCACAGTAGAAGCTGTTGTTGTTAGAATAAAGTAAGGAGTAGAAGGAAGGTGGGTGGACAAATTAATTTTCTTCTTTTGAGTTGTAAAAAAAAACATTAAAGAAAAATTGAAGTTCGCTGGAAAAATAATATGATATTATATGTCTTTTCACCCAGACATGCCTGTTTGTAGTCATATATTACTTATGAGTACTTATGGCTACTACCTGTATGCCATGATGTTGATCCATTGTTGAAACTTCAAATCTCTTTCCTGCTATCCTTTAGACTTCCTGTAATTAATTACAATGTTTTCAGAAGCAACAGATAGGGTCTTTATTTCAGGCTTCTCCGAATCGGATTCAAGCGAGACATTGTGGAGTCTGACCTTTGGCCGCTGCCCCCAGACATGACCTGTGACTCTCACATGCCCACATTTGAGCAGCTGTGGAAAAATGAAGTTCAAAGATGCAACAAGGATAATAGGTGATTTACTTTGAACTGTTCTGTTTTATTACAGAGGTTTGTGAGAAAACACTTGAATGCAGTTGCATAAAATAAGCCGACTACTTTCGAGTGTAACTTCTTGGAGTAGACTTTAGATAACAGCTGCTTGTAACAAATGGTTAATAGCTGATTATTTTGCATATATTTATGAATAAATGTTTATGTCGATAGACATTTATGTAAAAGTTGCTCCCTCTCGTTAAATACTCCCTGAAATGTCCACAGGCTCAGTAAGCCAGCAGCAGATAAAAGCTTGCTTGAAGAAACAGTAAGAAGAAATCTGACAGTTGCTATGGTACATGCTACTACAAGAGGGTGCAATACAGAAAGCCCTGTAACTTAGACACAACTGAAGCAGAGATCACCACGTAAGCATTAAATGGAATATCAGAGGAAATTAATACCGGCATCTATGCAACACATGCCAAGGCTTGCGCCGGATGCCTTTTTTTAAAACTTGAGGCCAAAAGGTATAACAGGTTCTATAGAACAGAATCGTATTCAGAAATGGATAGCATAAATAGGATTATCTATAACGCAGCCTTCCACACACAAAGACATTACTGGAAACATAACTGTTATCAGCCGAATCTCTGGGACCAGTGTTAAACGTAGACCCTTACTACAATTAATGAGTTGGCAATCATAACAACAGGGAGGAGATGTTTTAGTAGAGCTGCTGGAGAAGCAAGACTAGACAATGATAACAACAGGGAGAAGATGTCTTAGTAGAGCTGCTGGAGAAGCAAGACTAGACAATGATAACAACAGAGAGAAGATGTTTTAGTAGAGCTGCTGGAGAAGCAAGACTAGACAATGATAACAACAGGGAGAAGATGTCTTAGTAGAGCTGCTGGAGAAGCAAGACTAGACAATCATAACAACAGAAAGAAGATGTCTTAGTAGAGCTGCTGGAGAAGCAAGACTAGACAATGATAACAACAGAGAGAAGATGTTTTAGTAGAGCTGCTGGAGAAGCAAGACTAGACAATGATAACAACAGGGAGAAGATGTCTTAGTAGAGCTGCTGGAGAAACAAGACTAGACAATCATAACAACAGAGAGGAGATGTCTTAGGAGAGCTGCTGGAGAAACAAGACTAGACAATGATAACAACAGAGAGAAGATGTCTTAGGAGAGCTGCTGGAAGAACAAGAGTAAATAACATTTTCAGTCATCATAATCATTATCAGCATCATCATCATAAACCACTTTTGCCATTAAGTGACGTGGGGAGGAATAATTTACGATCCAGTGCACGTTGGCTGCCACTGGCTATTGTCATGCTGTGAAGGCGTAGAGTGTCTTTAATGTTGTCGATCCATGTTTTCCACTGCCGTTCTCTTGCTCTTGTAGCTGATCTTCTGAGATGTAGTGCTTGTGATGGTATTTGATCTTGCTGCATTCTAATGAGATGGTCAAACCACCTGATCTGTTGTTTCTCGATAAATCTAGTACAAGGTGTCGTTCCCAAAATTTGCCTGATAGTTTCATTATTCACTCGATCTCGGATGGTTATGTTGGCTGCTTTTCTCAGGCACCTCATCTCGCAGGTGGTGATTTTGCGTATATGGGCTTCAGATAGTGGCACTGGTATCTCAATGTTGGAATGAATATGCTATTAATAATCTGTCTCTTTGCACTCATAGTTATGCTTGGATGTCGTAATAATGGTGACAATTGGGATATAAGTGCACTTGCTTTCTGACATCTGGTTTCTATTTCTCTGTCAATTCTACCATCTTCTGTGATCATACTTCCTAGATATTTAAACTCCCTAACTTGATTCAGGGCAGAACCATTCAGCTGTATGTGTAGTGGGGCAGGGGTTCTACTAACTTGCATTGTTTCGGTTTTGTTTACATTGATCTTCATGTTGTATTTACTACATGCTGTTTAACCTGTTAATGTGGTATTGCAGTCTATCTTTTTCAGGGTAGAACAAGCACTGGTCATCAGCAAATAGTAGTTTTGATGTATGTACTTCCTCATGATTATGAAGGTCTATGTTGTCTGTATTTTCTGGCCAGATACAATCTCAAACACTAAACTACTTCAAGCCACAAACCAAGAAACTTTAGACAGTATGATTACCAAGAGAAGATGGAAATGGCTTGGCCACGTTATGAGAATGATTTCTGATATACCTGCCAAAACAGCTCCCACATGGACACCAGAGGGAAAGAGAAAACAGGGGGGGGGAGGCTTAAAAACAACATGGAGACGAACGATGGAAAGTGACCTGAGTGCGGCATCTTTGACATGGAAAACTGCACTGAAGATTGCACAGGACAGGAAAGCATGGAAAGTCCTCTCTGAAGCCTCATGTGCCACTAGGCATGACGAGAACTGATGATGATGATGTTGTCTGTATCAGAACTTGCTTCTTTAGATATTCTGTCTGTATAGATGTTAAATAAAAGTGGGGAGAGCACACATCCCTGTCATCAAATTCATTAAAGAATAATGGATGAGATCATTGGAATGGAATGGTCTAATGAAAGTTAAAATTGATAAATCAATCTACCACAGGAATGGTTTAATAAAAGTTAACATTGATAAATCAATCTACCACAGGAGAAAGAACAAAGCATATGGAGTCACTTACACTTCCAGCACCAATGGCGTTGACCCAGGGAGCAATCTGGTGCAGCTGTCAACGCATTCTTCAGAGAAGACTAGAATCTCGGGCTTTTCTAAGGTTGGAGAATTTTATCTGGACACATAGAATTCAGTTGTCATAGTAGCAGTAGCAGTAGTATCATTAGTAGCAGTAGTAGCAGTAGTATCAGTATCAGTAGCAGCAGTATCAGAAGGGGCAGTAGTAGCAGCAGTATCAGTAGTATCAGTAGCAGTAGCAGCAGTATCAGTAGGAGCAATAGTAGCAGCAGTATCAGTAGGAGCAGTAGTAGCAGCGGAATCAGTTGTAGCAGTAGTAGCAGCAGTATCAGTAGTAGCAGTAGTATCAATAGCAGTAGCAGCAGTATCAGTAGGAGCAGTAGTAGCAGCAGTATCAGTAGGAGCAGTAGTAGCAGCAGTATCAGTAGGAGCAGTAGTAGCAGTAGTATCAGTAGCACTAGCAGCAGTAGCAGTAGCATCAGTATCAGTAGTAACAGCAGCATCAGTTTTCACATAAATATCATTTTTTCTAAACCCTCAGTAAAAGTAAAGTAAAGGACCCTTTTCTATGCCTTTAGGCGTATAGGGCATATAGGGCTAGACCTAAATTTGTATGGACCAAACGGCACTTGGTGGCTGATGTGGTCAGCATCATGCCAGCCACCTTTACTTCCCAGGACTGTACCTGGTACCCACTTAAGGCTGGGTTGACCTGGGAGCCAAGTTCATTTTTGAAAAAAAGTCCTTCTCTATCAAGACCCAAACCCATGACTTTCCGATCCACAATATTATTTAAATTATTACCATGTTAATGCCTTTTGGGTTATCAGGATTGATAGTATACATGTTTATGTATTCACTTTATTTATGCTGTAATCAGTCTTTCATGTAACAACTGCTTACATATTTTTACTGAATTATGTAAATTTTTTCTTCAAATTTGTAGAACCTGAGGTCTCAGTATTCCAAGTTTCTGGACCAAACAAGCCAAGAGGAGAAGCTGAAGGCACCAGAACCATCTTTGATGCTAATTCTGTGGAAACAGTTTTGGTCAGACATCTATTTTCTTTACCTGGACAAAGATGTTGTCTGACCTGGCCAGTATTTGTGGACCGTTGCTGCTCAGGTGAGCATTTGAGAAAACATTTTTGAATGATTTTTTTTTAAAATTTGGGGACTCAAAATAATGGGGATGTGTAACTCAACATTTTGGGGTCTATTACTCACAATTCTTGGATGTGCTACTCAGCATTATGGGATGTTACTCAACTTTCTTCTCAGACGTGTTACCTAACATTAGGGGAAGTGTAACTCAACATTCTGAGATGTGTAACTAAACTTGTTGGGGCTATTACTTGAAATTCTTGGATGTGCTACTCAACATTATGGGATGTCACTCAGCATTTTGGCATAAGTTGCTCAACATTCTGGGGTGTGTTACTCAACTTTTGGGGATATGTACTACATTCTGTAATGTGTTACTTTTTTTTTTTTTTTTTAATGGCCACAATTCTCTGAAGAATACCATATGGAGTTTCGTAAGCAAGCCAACTTTCAAGCCCTGCAAGATGCCAATCACGGTACCCTCAGGTCAAAGCAGTTGTTTTTTAACCGTTGGAAAAGCTCTCTTGATGATTATGTTTTTCATGTGGGAGATCTTCCAAATCCTCTCTAAGGTTAGGCCATTTTTCTTTTTTCAGCTAATCCAGCATCATCTCTCTTGGTCTGCCTCTACTCCTCATTCATCATGTGTTATAACTGACACCTTTCCCAGTCCGTGTCACAATGTTCATTCTCCTCCAATGTCACTCAATTGTCTCTTTTCTCATTATGTGGCCAAAGAACAGTGTTTGTCTCTTTCTTATTGTTGTATATAGAGATCTACTTTCATTAGCTTCTTTCAAGCAATATTAAACTACAGGAAGCAAAAATGAAATCCAAACCTGTACAGTTTATGATGTCTGCACTAGTAATGCAGATGATCTTCTTCTTCATTTCCTCTTTTATCGCTTCAAGTGTCAAGGGTATATAAGGGTCTGCTGCTTGCTCTTCTGACCACCTTGACCATAAATACACCTTGCTTTTGTAGAGTTTCTCTGACATTTATCTTTCCATTTGGTTCTTGGTCTACCCCATGCTCTACATCCTTTTCCCTTTTTGATTATAACTTGTATGTTATGGTATCACAAGGTAATTTCTCTAAATGATTAGCCCAATCTGATTTGCTGTCTTTGCATGTAATTTAGAACTGGACCTATGCCAGTTTGTCCTCTTGTAACCTCATTTCTAATTTTATCCCTTCTGGCCACTCCTGCAGCCTTTCTGGAATGTTCAGGCTAAAACCTAACACTGAACTACAAATGTGGTATACTAAAGGCATTAAAAGTTGTGACCACAGGAGTGATTTCTGGAAAAAGAAGAGCTAGAGAAAGATAATGCAGAAGATTCTTGAAAGATTCTTTATCATGGCAAGGGTACTGCTGTGACGCTGCTGGTGCTAACTTGATGCTGAAGTAGAATATGCTGCATCTCAGGCCACCATGGAGTTATTCAGCCGTAAGGTCCACACAAGTCAAGTATCTAGCGATTACAATAATCAAAGCTCTCGAACATGAGGTTACAGTAAATTCAGTCGGGACCACAATACGCTAGACATCATCACAACTATATTTATTGACAAGGCGTTCATGCTCACCAGCACAAGCAAATGATGATGCAAAAATAACAACCTTGCACAGTGTCAGTATCATAATGCAATGGCTTATTAAAGCCTAAGCTTGCGCAACCTCAGAATTATTGACAAGCGGAGCTCTGGGGATGCAGACAGTTTAGCCCTGAGGTCTAAAGATCTACGAGCTTGCACATGGCCTCGACCTGCATACAAACAAGCCGGCTACAATCAGGGTTAGCAGTAGAAATAGACATTGTCCCAATTACACCTACTTTCTGTAAAATAGAATGAATCATAAAGTCACAAGCATTATACACCGGCTTGAGACTTTCGCAATATAGCTCTTTGTCTCTGCAGCATACAGCTGTGAGCCAGAACACAAGCAAGGAACACAAACCATCCTCACAGTAGGAAACTTCCCAAACAAATAACGTCCCTTGAAACTTGTCCAAGTATCTCATGGGACTGAGCTTTCACCTTGAGACACACAGTTAGCTCGCCGGTTATGCCCAGGGCTTAAACTGGACTCATGGTGACTCGCTTCACCTCTGTTCACTGGGTCTAGACAAAGTCTCAGGTCTGAGTGTTAACTCATGCATTATTTACCCTTCTACTCACGAATTATCAGAATATCCATCTATCTATCTATCTATCTATATATATATAGTATATATATATATATATATATATATATATATATATATATATATATATATATATATATATATATATATATATATATATATATATATATATATATATATATATATATAAATTAAATACAGATTTGACATTCAACAGATAGGAATCAGCACACAAACGGATACAACTTTTGAAGATCATAGACTACGGCAAGCCAACAAGTGATGAAAACATGGATGACTGAAGACAAGCTTATACAGAGAAACTACTCCACTGAAATGTAACTTGGAAGCTTAACGAAGTGGGAAGGGGAAACAACTGCCAATTATTTCTAATCAATGCTCATTTCTTCTTGGACAGTCTGCTGATTTATTACATGGAAAACCATGCCCCAGGTACCCAGTGGCAGGGCTATGGGGTTTGTCTACTCATGCTGCTGACAGGTCAGTTCAGAATCGCTCTCTTCAATGCCTCCATGATGAGAGCTTTCCAAGTTGGCATGAGAATGAAGTCAGTGTTGACCACAGCAATCTACAACAAGGTCAGTACCTTCATGTCTTATTCTGTCTTTTATCCTCCCATGGTACACAGGCTCTCAGCTTTCACCAAGTTGTCCTGTTCTTGACTACCATAAGCAGCTCATCTCATGTTGCTCCATGTTGTTCACCTGATTCTTTAACTGTAATCCCTCTGTTTTTTGGTCTTACTTCATGCCTTTGACCCTGTGGATTCCAGTGCAAGAACAATCTAGTTATATTTCATCATCATCAAAAACCACTTTTGCTGTTAAGCGTCGTGGGGGAGGAATAATTTTGTGATTCAGTGCACGCTGGCTGCTACTGGCTATTGTCCTGCCGTGAAGGCATAGAGTGTCTTTAATCTTGTTTATCCATGTTTTCCGCGGCCATCCTCTTGCTCTTGTAGTTGGTCTTCTGAGATGCAGTGCTTGTGATGGTATTTGATCTTGCTGCATTCTAACGAGATGGCCAAACCATTTTATCTGCTGTTTCTCAATGAATCTAGTACAAGGTGTTGTTCCCACAATTTGCCTGATAGTTTCATTATTCACACAGATGGTTAGGTTGGCTGCTTTTCTCAGGCATCTCATCTCGCAGGTGGTGATTTTGCATATATGGACTTTAGATAATGTCCATGTTTGGCACTGGTAGCTCAATGTTGGAATGAATATGCTGTTAATAATCTGTCTCTTTGCACTCATAGTTATGCTTGGATGTCTTAATAATGGTGACAATTGGGATATAAGTGCACTTGCTTTCTGACATTTGGTTTCTATTTCTCTGTCAATTCTACCATCTTCTGTGATCATACTTCCTAGATATTTAAACTCCCTAACTTAGATTCAGAGCAGAACCATTCAGCTGTATGTGTAGTGGGGCAGAATGTCTACTAACTTGCATTGTTTTGGTTTTGTTTACATTTATCTTCATGTTGTATTTACTGCATGCTGTTTAACCTGTTAATGTGGTTTTGATACTTTAAGACTCACCCTCACAGCACAGTGGGCAACCAAGCTTGCTTTAGCTCGGATACTAATCATTTGTTAGCCCGCGACACCTAGCGGCACAAATCAGAAAATGAACAAAAGAAAGTACCCAGGACTTTTATGTATTAGTTTCTCTATACATGGAAAATGATGAAAATAACATGGTATTAATTCAGAAGGAATGAAGAAATAACAGAAATGTCTGGGCAACCACTGGTAACAACTGTTATGAAACAGAGAAGATGGTGTGCTACATTCAACACATCCTGAGAAGAAACCAACAGAGAATCACCAACACAGGCATTAAAATGGGAAACAAATGGATGAACTCTTTTAGTCCTAGGGAGTTCAACTTCAGAAGCCCAAAGGTAGGAAAGAGAGATGTAAAATTGGTGCATCTTGTTTTCATTGGGCTTTTAGATAGGAACCTATGAACGTATGATTCGTTCCCGACACTGAAATAGTTCAGGAGATGAGGACGTCCAGAAGACACCCTAAGACAAACATTGATGAGAGAGGCCAAAGCTGCTGGACTAAATTCCATCTATGATATTGAACCGATTGCACAGGACAATTGTAACTGACTCAGAAAGCATGCTGAGGTAGGTCAGGACAGGCGTGCAGAGTGGCATGCTTTACTGCGGAGGACACGGGTGAGGAGTATTGTCTGTTTTTATCACCAGGAGACACCGGTGTGTTGGGAAATGAACAGGTGGACAGATTGGCTGGCTCTGCACAACTTGGTGGAATATTGATGCATGATAAGGCAGACGTGGTTAGTGCCTTGTGGTGAGAGCGTGTACAGTTTGGAGGAGCAGATGGATCCCCATATTTTGGTGAGACTGATGCAGGAGGAAGTGACAAGATGTTCTGGCAGATGCTGGAGGCTCAGATGAAAGGCAAGACAGACGTTTAATCAGAATGCTACTGGCACCATAGTATTGGAACTCTTTACTGACCGCTGAAGATGGGGACGGAGCACTTATGGGAATGCCCCGAGTTCTGTGATGTCATTTCTTGAATCAACTCAATTCATTGCACAGGACAAAACAGAATGGAGGAAAGGACTATGAGCTCTATGTGGCATATAAGGGCACACAAGGAAAATCAATGAATGAATCATCAACATCATCAGTTTCCACTTTTGTCATTAAGTGTTGTGGGGAGGAACAGTTTTGCGATCCAATACTTGATGGGCAGCAATAGCTTTTGTTATTCTGTGTCATTGTAGAAGCTCTTTAATATCATCCATCCATGTTCTCCTAGGGCGGCCTCTTGCTTTCACTTCAGACACTGTCATGTGTAAAGCCTGTGTTGCTAGTTATTCTTGCTGCATTCTGACTAAATGACCAAACCAATTGATCTTCTGTTTCTCAATGAATTCGCTGCATGGTGTTTTCTGCATGTTTTCTGACTTTTGACTCAGATGGTTAAGTTGGCAACTTTTCTCAGGCATCTCATTTCACAGGTGTTGATTTCATGTCCAAGTCTTGTGATGGTAGCAGTGTTGGTTGAGTTGAGTAGAGTTTGTGAATTCAAGCACTCTGGGCATTCCCATTTATGCTCCGTCCTCATCTTCAGCAGCTAGTGCAGAGTTCCAATACTGATGGTCACAGTGTTGGTGTGAATATGCTGTTTATAATCTGTTGCTTGACACTCATACTTATCTTTGGATGTCTTAGTGATGGTGTCAGTATAAATGCACTGGCTCATTGACATCTTGTAATGAATGAAAACGTTGCAGTAATTTATACATTTTCGTCTCATTCCTCAGCTACATTAACCCATTCTAACCCAGCCATTACTTTAACTACATGTAACTACCAGTGCCTTATAGTTGTATTTTAGCTTAAAAAGATTAAAATATTGTTATTCTGAAGTGCACAAGCTTAGAGTTTACATTCGGCAGTAACAGTATTAAAAAAAGTTGACATACAGCTGAATCTTCGTCTTCTTTTTCCTTTGTTTACCGGCTGTAAGCTCCAGAAAAAAGTTCTGGTTGTTCACCTATTTGGACTTTGGCTTTGTGTCACTGTCTGAGTTTTGCATGTACATCTGTTTTACTGGCTTTTTTGTATGCAGCTGGTTGATTTCTTGCCACACATGCAGATGTACTCTGAATCGAAGGAAGCTTGCAATTAGTCGACTCATACATGTAACATACTTGTTGGGGAGGCAGGGGATCTATTCTTGTTTCCCACCCCCAACAGTGGAACCCTGGAACCCCACAAGGGGAATACGGAACCCGCATGGGGAATACGGAACCCACATGGGGAATATGGAACCCACATGGGGAATATGGAACCCCCATGGGGAATACGGAACCTACATGGGGAATATGGAACCCACATGGGGAATACGGAACCCACATGGGAAATACGGAACCCACATGGGGAATACGAAACCCACATGGGGAATACGGAACCCACATGGGGAATACGGAACCCACATGGGGAATATGGAACCCACATTGGAAATACAAAACCCACATGGGGAATATAGAACCCACCTAGATAATACAGAACCCACCTAGGAAATACAGAACCCACATGGAGAATACGGAATCCACATGGGGAATATGGAACCCACATGGAGAATATGGAACCTAAATGGAGAATACGGAACCCACATGGGAAATATGGAACCCACATGGAGAATATGGAACCTAAATGGAGAATACAGAACCCACATGGGAAAAACAAAACCCACATGGGGAATATTGAACCCACATGGGAAATATAGAACCCACATGGGAAATACAGAACCCACCTAGGGAATACGGAACACACATAGGGAATATAGAACCCACATAGGGAATATAGAACCCACCTAGATAATACAGAACCAACCTAGGGAATACAGAACCCACATGGGAAATATAGAACCTGCATAGGAAATATAGAACCCACATAGGGAATATAGAACCCACCTAGATAATACAGAACCACCTAGGAAATACAGAACCCACATGGGAAATATGAAACCCACATGGGGAATACAGAACCCACATGGGGAATAAGGAAACCTACATGGGGAACACGGAAACCCGCATGGGGAATACGGATGGATAGTTTACAGACATACACTGATAGGGAACTCTTGAGGACCTAGAGATATTGTGTATAATAAACAAACATGTATTGGTCGGTACTCATAGAAAGAAGGAGAAAGATAGTAGGATAAAACGGTAATAAAGCAACAGCACTAGCCATGTAGTCCCCAAAAATAAGTAATAAAGTAAAGTAATAGACCCTTATCCACGCCTTAAAGCCTATTGGGCATATAGGGCAAGACCTGTATTTTATAGACCAATTGGAACTTGGTGGATGATATAGTCAGCATCACACAAGCCACCTTTACTTCCCGGGACTCTTCCTGTTACCCATTCAGGCTGGGTCGACCTGGAAGCCAAGATCGTTTTTTTTTAAAAGTCTGGTACTGCCAGGACCCGAACCCACAACCTTCCGATCGGCCGGCATGCGTCTAGCCGCTACAGCACAGTAGAACACAATCCTCCGATCCGCCGGCATGCGTCTAGCCACTACAGCACGGTAGAACACAATCCTCCGATCCGCGGGCATGCGTCTAGCCACTACAGCACGGTAGAACACAATCCTCCGATCCGCCGGCATGCGTCTAGCCGCTACAGCACGGTAGAACACAATCCTCCGATCCGCCGGCATTCGTCTAGCTGCTACAGCACGGTAGAACACAACCTTCCGATCCGCCGGCATGCGTCTAGCTGCTACAGCACGGTGACTCTGGTAGCCCAAAATCTTCAGATGAAAGACCCCCTCGCCCCCAACCTCCCCCACACACACCTCGAAAGTGGTAAATATAGGCAGTAATTAGCAATTTTTGACAAAGAAGCTGGCTTGAGAATTAGCTGTACACACATGCCGTGATTGTAACTGACTCACAGAGCATGTTGAGAAAGGTGGAGACAGGTATGCTCCGTGCAGAGTGGCAAGCATTACTTCAGAGGTCCCGGGTAGTTAGCATCCTTTGGATCTTTTCTCCATTTCATGCTGGTGTGTTGGGAAATGAGCAGACAGATAGTTTGGCTGGCTCTGCATCACTTGGTGGTGAACTGATGAATGATAAGTTAGATATTGTGAAGGCCTTTGGAAGCGAGTGAACAGTGTGGAGGCGCAGATAGATCATAAACGGTCTAAGGAGAATGGCTCTGCGAGGCGTTATCAGGGGATCTGGCTGAGGCTCAACACTCAGGGGAAGGATATAAAATCAGATGGTTACTGGTACCATCGGAATTGGAACTCTTCGCTTGCTGCTGAAGATGGGGACTGAGCACTTATGGGAGTGTCCCAAGTGCTGCGATGTTGATTCTTGATTCAGCATTCAACATTCCACAAAGAAGCTAAGATATGAAGACATCTTGTAACAAGCATCAGAAAGAGGTCATGCAGACCCATTGTGAGGCAACCAGAAATAGAACATGTGGCAACTGACAAGATTTGTGGAAAAAGAGGTTGAGGGAAGGCGAGAGAAGTTTGCCATATTCATGAGATGCTTTTTTTTTTTTTTTTTAACCAGGCCATGAGAATCAACAATGAAGCAAAGAGGAAATCAACAGTTGGTGATATTGTCAATCTGATGTCTGTGGATGCTCAGCGGGTACAAGAGTTTCTCCTAAAAGTGTCTTTTGGTCACACCGCCCCGTTCCAGATTGTTGTATCCCTGCTGGTCATTTATACTCAAATTGGCCCATCTGTTTTTGTAGGTGAGTCTGTGGCTATGATTTCTTACTTTCATTCATATGTAGACGTTCATAACAAGTATTCATTCTATTCCTCCATTCTCTTGTGTGTTGTCACAGACAGCTACATGAAGAAATATTATAGTCACAGACCAAGGAGGAGAATATGCAAAAGTTGGAATAAGTGCATCAAGAACAGCTAATAAGAAGAAGAAGAAATAAAGAAGATAGATGAAAAGTGTTAACTATAATATATTATAAGAGTAGTTTTCATATAGGTGTGATGGTGGTTAACTCTTTGAGTGCCAAGGAACGCATCATACGTTCATAGGTTCCTACCTAGAGGCCCAATGAACGCATGATGCACCAATTTAATTACTTTCTTTACTACCCCTTGGACCTGTGATGCTAAACCCCCTGAGACTCAAAGAGTTAATAAGATTTTGTCATCTGTTTTGGGAAATATTTAACTTTTTCATTCCCAGATGATCTTAACTGTTGCCTGTTTAAAGCAGTAAGGATGAAAACCCAAACATGGGTATGCTGCATCCACAAGGTTCAAATACACTGCATATTGTTGGTGGATTGTGTGGTTGAATTGATTTAGTTTTACTGACTAAACTTACAAGGTACAGAAATACAAAACATATTGACTGGTTTTCCCTGTGTTTTTTGGGATCGAAAGAGCTTAAAGTAATCTGGGTTACTATTTTTTCATTTGTGATATGGTTTCAGCCCTAGACTTTTTTTTTAATTTCTTCATTTTTAATTTTATCTCTTCTTTTTATTCGGCCTGCTCTTTTTATGCATCTCATCTCTGTTGTTGATTTTGCATTCATTCATTGTAGTAAGTGTACATATTTGGCTATGGTAGCCGGAAAGTTGCCCCAAAAAGGGTTCTTATTTAGATATTTGTGTAATAAATGGTATTAGTTATCACACTACCTGTTTTGCTTTTGCTCTTCTTGTCATCTGTTATCTTACAAATTTAACAGTGAACTTTTGTCATCTATAATCTTACAAATTTAACAGTTAACTTTTGTCATCTATAATCTTACAAATTTAATAAGTACTGAGATTTTGCTCTGAACTCCTCTCAGGTTCAGTGCTTTGATTTAATAATGTTTTGTGTGTGTGTCTTTTTTATTCACAATATATTCCTTCTCCAGGTGTTCTGTTTCATTTTGTTTCGCTTAGTTGTTAATGTTTTTTTATAACCAGGTTTCATTGTACTGGTTATATTAATGCCAGTTAGCATCTGGATTGCTGGCAAGCAAAGTAAGCTACTTGAGATGAACCTACAGTTCAAAGACACAAGGCTGCGGATAATGAATGAAATTCTGAATGGAATTAAAGTGAGAGTTATTTAATATTTAACTTAATGATTAAGAGAGCTTCAGATAAATTAGCCATCTTTTATGCATCAATCTCAATTTTTTTATTTCTTTTACAATTCAATGAAACTTTCACAAAGAAAACTGACAATTTATCAGCTTTTTTTTGGATTTTTTAATACACTTGGTGTTGCATGAATGGTGCAAGAATTTCTCATGTGGCTCTCGGGATCCCATTTTGGAAGGAGAATAATATACATACTGCCCTTTTACCAGCATGATGTAAAAAGGAACTTCTTCTTCTTCTTCTTCTCCTTTAGTCCAGATCTGGTTTGGAAGAGGCATTGAGGGCACTCCTAATGTACTATGTTGATGTTAGCATTTGCAGCCTCAGATATTCCATCTATCCATCACTTGCGTGGTCGACCTCTAGTTCTGCTTCCGTTGTGTCTGAGTGACAGAACTCTCTGTGGCGTACTGTCTGGGGGTTAAAGTAATTAATTAAAATGGGACTAATTAAGACTTTTTTTGTTTGTTTGTTTAATCAGGTGAGTTTGGCCAAAAAGTGCAGTGGCCACAAAGTGCAGTGGCAAAAAAGTGCAGTGGCAAAAAAGTGCAGTGGTCAAAAAGTGCAGTGGCCAAAAAGTGCAGTGGCCAAAAAGTGCAGTGGCCAAGAAGTGCAGTGGCCACAAAGTGTAGTGGCCAAAAAGTGCAGTGGCCAAAAAGTACAGTGGCCACAAAGTGCAGTGGTCAAAAAGTGCAGTGGTCAAAAAGTGCAGTGGCCAAAAAGTGCAGTGGCCAAAAAGTGCAGTGGCCAAAAAGTGCAGTGGCCACAAAGTGCAGTGGCCAAAAAGTGCAGTGGCCAAAAAGTACAGTGGCCACAAAGTGCAGTGGTCAAAAAGTGCAGTGGCAAAGAAGTGCAGTGGCCAAAAAGTACAGTGGCTAAAAAGTGCAGTGGTCAAAAAGTGCAGTGGCCAAGAAGTGCAGTGGCCAAAAAGTGCAGTGGCCAAAAAGTGAAGTGGTCAAGAAGTGCAGCTAAGCTGTCAGCTGCAAAAGTAGAGGGCTATCAGACTTTTAATTGCAAACACAGAGGATACAAAAAGGAAGGCCTCACATGAGGTGCATTTGAAGCAACAAGCACATTATTTAAGAAAGATCTCATAACTGTAAATGTGAGATTTGTGTATACTGTAAGCAAGCACATGTACACACACCCACATACACCCCACACATCCACATACACCCCACACACCCACATACACACACACACATACACCTACTCACACCCTCCTGTTAGGAGGTAAATGTGTCGTAAATCGAGGAGACTGTGTGTGGACGTAAGTGTCACAGCACTTGGGGCAATCCCATAAGCAATCCGTCCCCATCTTCAGCAGCAGCCAATGAAGAGTTCCAATACCAATGATGCCAGTAGCATTCTCATTATACCTCTGTCTTGCCTTTCCTCTGAGCAACGAGTATCGGCCAAAACCCCTTGTCACCCCTGCTGCATCACTCTCACCAGATTGTGGTGATCACCCTTTGCTCCTCTGAATTGTACACATGCTTCCATAAGTCCTTAACAACATCTGCCTTATATTGCATCAGTATTCCACCAAGTTGTACAAAGCCAGCCACAGTCTCTTACTAAACATTTAAAAAAAAAACCATAAATAACATGTTGACTTGCACAGTTGAATAATACCTAGTCATGTATGGGGTATTGTTTGGACATATAATGTTGAATGTTGAATTAGGAATCTAAATCACAGCACTCGGGACACCCCCATAAGCGCTCCGTCCCTATCTTCAGCAGCAAGCGAAGAGTTAAAATTCCGATAGTACTAGTAACTGTCTGATTGTATATCCGTCTCACCTTTCCCCTGTGCGTCAAGTGTTGGCCTGATCCCCTTGTATCTCCTCACAGTGCCATTCTCCTCAGACCGTAATGATCTATCTGTTCCTCAGCACTGTTCACTTGCTCCCAAAGGGCCCTCACAGAGACATAGAGAGTTGACAAGAGAAAAAATGTGTTTGTTTCCTGCAGGCTCTCAAGTTATATGCCTGGGAGCAGTCCTTTCATGATCGGGTCCAAAAGGTCAGAGAGCAGGAAATTGGGACACTTCTGCAAATAGCCATGTTGTATGTGGTGACTGGAGTCATGTGGAGTCTTGTTGGTTTTCTGGTGATTTAACATTTTCATTTATTTTGACTTTTTTTTTTCTGATTTAGCAGGAAATTTTAAAATCATAGGTGTCATACAAATAGCCAGAAATATATTTATTGTGTCCAAGTTTGGTTGTTGGTTTCAAACAGATACCTTATAAAATTATCCAATAACAGCCAGAGATGAAGTTCATCCTCTCCATAGCACAAAGCTTGGGCAGGATAGTAGGGATCATATGTCACCCATACATCACGACCACTCGCTCGACCTGCCTTGTTTACTCTGAAGGAAAGGTAACACCAGCATGTTTGGAATAAAGCAGGCTGCAGAATCTGCCAGATCAGAAGAGCAGTGCTCTGCCTGTCTGTCAAAGCTTCCCTCATAGAGTAAGGGTCTGGTCTGTCCTACCATAACATAAAGTTTTCAGGTTGAATTTCCTCTTCATAGGATAAGGCTAGTATCCTCCCCAATGCGTTCCTCCGCTAAAATGATATAAGGCTCATAAACAGCATCCTATCTTAAAAGTTGAGGTATTTTAACCATGTTGAACATCATGGTGGCCTTGAGAGAGAGGTGATGGAGGCAGAGGCAGACTTCCATGAACATGGATACAGGACACTGTGAATGCATTGGCTATCAAATCCCTGACACTAACACGATTGCGTGACATGGGAGTAAAGCATGGTGAAGCACATCAATGCCATCTTCAAGGCCAAGATAGGAGACAATATAACTAGCTTCTCATGGGAACAATTAGTAGAAGTACTTTAGAGTGGCTGCTGCATCGAAGGACTGAGTACGCATAAAAATACCCAGTGTGCAGTGATGTCGCTTGTGATAACATAACGTTACATAACATAACATAACATACCATAACATAACATATCATACCATAACATAACATAACATAACATAACATAACATAGCATTGGCTATGGAAACACACTAGGTTGGAGAATGAGAAACACACAGGCATGTGATGTTCTGTAAAACACCTGCTGGTTGATGATGATGACGTTGACGACGATGACAAAAACAACAAATGACATGCTGTCTTAGATTAGAGTTTAAATTCTGTGGACACAAACAAAACATTTTACAGTTTATTGACTGGCATTTTTTCAATTATCTTGTCAGATGCATGACTAGAGAGTTACCTTCTCTTGTAGCCCATGCTGTGTTGCATTGGTAGTCATATTATCCACAACATTCTGTCTGGTGTACTTTAGTCAATTCTGACACCGATCTTCCATGCCATGATGTCAAACTGTTCAGCATCTTCACTCTTGGTCTCATTCTGCCTCTTTTCCCATCAGACATTCTGACCATTATGATGTATTCCAGTTCTGCCTTCTCGTGACATGACCAAAGAATGTAGATTGTCCCCTTCTGATATGGATAATCCATCCTACCATCAGGTGCATTTGAAACAACAAGCAAATAGTTTAAGAAAGATATCTTGTAACTGATCTTCGAAAGATCTTCATGACTCAGTTTCTTTCAAGACATCTTCTTCATCTGTCCAGGATATTCTCATCCTTCACTTATAAACCACATCTCCATCCTTTCCAAATAATTTTTCACTTATCGAAAAACTGTCTATGATTCACTTCCATATAACAGGATAGGATCTCTATAGCTCTTGAGAATTATTTCTCATCTCAGTTGACAAAGAAAGACTGCATAGAATATTATTCATTTTTACAAGAGTTTACCCTCAACATAATAAAGCAGAAAACATGAATCTTTGCAATGAAAAATTTTCATGTTTCACTGTACATTTCAACAACGGAAGTCTAATATTAACCATATGATCACCACAGATGAGAAATAACAAACTATGCCAGCCAGTAAATTGAAGAATGCATTATTTCCCATTTGGTGGTCAGCTGAACTGGGGGGGGGGGGGGGGGGGAATTAACAGATCAAAATCAAGGGGTCCATAGTATTATTTACACAACAAACAAACAAAACAACAACCCCAGATCAATAAACTTATGAATACAATTCTCTTTTGATTCCCATATTTATCAATTATAATAAGTTCTTCAGTACGACTATCAAAAAGTATGGGGTCCAGGGGTAGACCTTTCAAAATGTTTATACAGGTTGTTATTAAAAAACTCCACGCAACATTTTGCTACTGTAATGTATTCAAAGACCACAAATATCATACATATAGATATATTTCACTACTAGGCGATTACTGCGAGTACATTGGGGTGGGGGTGGGGAGGGGGGGCTAACTCTGTATAAGTTTTTTCCACTTAGAAGTGAAGATATCAGTAGGAGAGTTGGCCCAGAACCAATACTAAACTTTACTGGTAGACAACAGATTAAGTTGTTTGGTCACGTAACAAGACAGAGCACCACATAGAGCAATGTTAAACAGATTCAAGCAGACATTTCATTTCTTCTTCTTCTTCTTCTTTGCGTTCACCAGCTGTAAACTCTGGCGGAAAGTTCTGGTTGTTCATCCACTTCTGGAGTGCAGTCATGTTCCATAACCTGAGTGTAGCGTGTGCATCCATTTGACAGATCTGACTTATTTGTATGCAGACTGTTGGTTCCTTGCCTCTCAGGCAGATGCAATCTGACTTCGAAGGAAGCTCCCAATTAGTCAACTCTTACGACATCTTTTTAGGTAGGCAGTTGATCTATTCTTGTTTTCCCTCACAATAGGGCTCCTAAACCCTCATGGGGAACATTTCATTTGATTTGCACTGGCATAGGAACTTAGCAAGTATGGGAAAACCCAATTGCGGTGATGTTGAAACCTTGACTAACTAACTAAACAGATACAGAGGTAACAGAGCCAGCAGTCGACATTGCAGAAGATGTACTGTGGAAATATCAGAGACATTGAAAAAAACTAAATAGGAAGCAAACAGAAGGGGCCCATTCCAGAGATCTATTCCAGCCCTGATGCTGTGAGTCATTCCAGGAGTAGAGAAAAAGAAAAAAGAAGACACTTTTCAATTTAAAACACTGACACAAACAAAACAACAAAACAAACAAAAGCAACAACAACAACAAAAAAGTAAAATGACCTTTTTCATGCAATTAGTGCAGCTGGGAAGAGCCAGGTTTGAATCCTCTGTAGGATTTTGGATTGTATTCTGTCAGGGAAAAAATTTAATTCTAACCTGTACATGTGTCTTTCTTTTTTAATTGTCAACAGATTCCAATCCATTGTCACATATCAAAATAAAACAGTTACAATTGTCTTTATTATAAGAATTTTGTTTCCTAGGTAACTTTAGCCATATTTGCGACCTTCACCTTGACTGATCGTGCTAATTACCTTGACCCAGGAAATGCATTTATGACCTTATCATTTATAAGTATTCTGAGAATGCCACTGGACATGTTGTCATCACTGATTTCAATGGCTGCCCAGGTAATTCATAATTGTAGGTAATGCACGTATTATGGATTGCTGAGTTACCCTTAAGTAAGTTTAAACATAATATATTTTATCTTTATTTTGATTGTTGATCAAAGCTGGTATTAAAATATATTAGCTGTTAAATGTCAGGAGATATACAGAATGAGTAAAGAGTTACAGAGAGAAATAAAAAAGAGACAATGGAAATATTTCTGTCACATTAAAAGATAAAACATTCTTTTTAAAACCATACTGGAGGGAAAGGTTAAGTCTAAGAAAGCTAAATGTAGACAGCGATATAAGTGCACGAACATCACCAAAAGATGCATGAAAAGCAGTTTGAGAGAGTGTACAACTAAGACAATAGCTTGTTGGAGATCCATTGCAGCCAACCTTCATTGCGGAGAAGGCACCCGATTGATTGACTGATTGATTGATACTGAGGAAGGTATCTGAGCACTTATGGATTTATTGATTCAGTCTGATGATGACCTGTCAACTAATGTATCAAGTAATAATGATAATAATTTTATAGGATGACAAATATTTTGTGCAGTCTCTTTTTGTCAATTGAGAAAGTTCTTAGAGTTATGTGGAGCTACTCTTGATGTGTTGAAGTAAATCATGGACAGTTAACAGATTATCACAGCAATGTTTCCTCATTATATATTTTAACAAAGAAGACACAAACAGTGGAATATTTAGATTTACTGAAGCCACCACTTTCCATTACCTCTATACAGAACTTTGTAAATAGGAACAAATGATGGTGAACCTTCCCTTGCCCTGGTAAAACAAGAAGTTGTTTTTGAGAGTGGTTGAATTTGTTTTTCAGTTGTAAAGGATTTATTTATTTGCTTCATTTTATTTAAATGTTACTGTAGTATGCATAAAGAACCAGAAATAGTAGAATTCATGATGAAACATAAGATCGATATAATGGGAATATCAGATTGCAGGAAAAAAGGCAACATAACAAAAGAAATTCATAACAACTATGTCATATTTTGGAGCGGCGTTAAGAAAGAGCAGAGAGCGACTCACGGAGTCGGTTTTATTCTCCATCCGGATATCGCTAAACATGTAAAGAATATAGAATATGTATCTGAAAGGATTATAGTGTTGCAACTCTACGGGAAAACAAGAAATATAAGCATTGTGCAGGTATACGCACCCACCAATGATGGTTACACCTTGGAAGAGAAAGATAACTTCTTTGACTCAGTGTCGGATGTCATCAGTCAGATACACGCAAATGATGATCTTATGGTAATAGGTGACCTAAATGGGCATATAGGGCAGAGGCGAACACCGTAGGAGGAATATATCGGGCCACACTCAGACAACAGCAAAGTCTGCAATTATAACGGGCAGCGTATTTTAGAACTTTGTGCAGAGCATGGCCTTTATGTCACCAATAGTTTCTATCAGCATCGACAAAGCCAAATAAATACCTGGTATAAATGGAGCAACCCAGACCAGGCCGCACAGTTGGACTACATACTAAATCGACAAAAGAGAAGAAGCTTAGTAAAAGACGCAAGAGTAATTCCTAACATCTCTTTAAATACAGACCATCGACCACTGATCGTATATCTAAGCAAAGCAACAATTAACAAAAAACCAAAAACATCAGTACGTACCTCAATGATTGACATAAGACACTTAAGCAATCTAGACAACCAAGCAAAAGTACAGGCAGAAATGACGGCGAAGATGGCTGAGCTAATAACATCAAGTGACAATGTGGAAGCTGCGTGGCAAAAATTTAAGAACACTCTTCTGAACTGCCTAACAACACTCTGTGGTATTAGATACACAGGAGGAACGTTCAGGAAAAAAAAAGCATGGTGGAATGATAACGTAAAACAAGCAGTGAAATGTAAAAAGGAGCAATACAAGAAATGGCTAAGATCCCGCTCAGATGACGATTATATCAAGTACAGAATTGCCAGGCGACAATCTGCAAGAGAAATTAAACAATCCAAGGAAACATCCTGGATCATGTATGGGGAAAATCTTACCAAAATCTGTGCTAAATCTAGTAGACAGTTTTACAAAACCATTGCAAAAATGAAGACTAGAGATGAACCATTCCAGCCATCTGAATATGTCAATGATAGTCAAGGCAAACCCATACATGAGGAGGGCAAGATCAGAGAAAGGTGGAAAGAATATTTTCAGACTCTTCTGAATGTAACAGGAAATGAGGAAAACAGTACCATTCACACCCAGATGTACAAACGAGGAACAGCCTACAATAATCGAACAAGAAGTCAGAGAAGCAATCAGATGCAGTGCCAAAAATAAGGCATCAGGTGTTGATGGAATATCAGCCGAGGCAATACAGGCTTGTGGAGAAATTGGAGTCACCTGGCTACTCCACATATTTTAGGAAAGCCTGGAATGAAAGAACTGTACCAATAGACTGGCAAAGAGCTCTTATAGTCCCAATTTGGAAAAGAAAAGGCAATAAGCAAGATTGTAACAATTACAGAGGCATCTCCCTTCTAAGCCACGTAGGAAAAATGTTTGCCAAAAATTCTGGAACAACAAATTAGATCCGTTGTAGAACCGATCCTGAGCCCATCACAGGTCGGATTTAGAAAAGGAAGAGGGGTGTACTGACGCTATTTTTGCTTTAAGACAAGTTAGCGAAAAGACAATAGAACACAGACATCAAATGAACATCGCTTTCATAGATCAAGAAAAAGCTTTCGATAGAGTAAACAGAAATTTATTATGGAAAGTTCTTGAAAACTACGGTATAAATGGAACAATTTTAGATTGTGTTAGGGCTATTTATAGACAAAGTGAAAGCGCCATTAGAACAAGAGCTGGCATCACAGACTGGTTCCCAGTAACATCAGGAGTAAGACAAGGTTGTGTATTATCACCTTTACTTTTCATAATATTTATGGACAATATTAATAAAATAGACATAACACTAACAGATGTCGATAAACAGGAGGACTTCAATGAGCTGCTCTTTGCCGACGATCAATGCATATTTCACAGTGATAGTAAACAGCTGCAAGACCACATGAACCTACTACACGACAGTTGCCTCAAGCATCATATGAAGATCAATACTGAAAAAGACAGAAGTCATGAGCATAAGTAGAGAGCAACAGACCATCGACATAAAGATTCTAGATCACAGCCTAAAACAAGTGCAAGAATTTAAATACCTGGGAAGTATCTTTACATCCAATGGTAAAATAGACAGAGAGATTGAAGCAAGAATCCAACAAGCCAACAATGTCGCATACCAGCTTGCCCCAATTTTAAAACACCCTGCTGTCCCAGCTGAGATAAAAGACAAATTATAAATACAATCTTTATACCGACATTAGGTTATCAATGTCAGACTTGGACATTAACAAAAGAACATGAAAGAAGACTAACCACCTGTGAAATGAGATGTTTGAGAATGGCTGCGAATAAAACCAGAAGAGATCGAGTGAGAAACGATGTGATCACAAGAACTATTGGAACCATACCCATCGTTAAATTTATTGAGAAGCAAAGAATGAAATGGTTTGGTCACCTAATGAGAATGGAACCAACGATGCCAGCATCAAGAGAATACAACATGAAAATCGAAACAACAAGAGGCAGGGGAAGACCAAGAAGAAGATGGATTGAAGGAGTCACGGACAACGTGAGACTTCATAACATCACGGCATATGAAGCGACTGAGCGCGCCCTGGCTCGGTTGCCGATCATCTGATAGACTGCGACGCCTAGCGGCACAAGCAGATTTTGACAAAAGAAGAAGACTGTAGTATGCACCTGACGAGATACAGTGACACATGGCAGGCAATAAATTGTGCAGTCTATTGTATATATGTATTCTTTGTTCAGAGTTGCCAGATTAGTCTAAAACTATGTGGCATCTGCAGACAGGGTTTAGTAGGATGATGAAAACACCATGGACAGATTGAGAAAAATTGTTTAATGATGTATTGAAATAATTAACTCACCAAGAAAACTTCTTCTTCTTCATTCATTTGCTTGAAATAGATTATCTATAGCTGCAATGCCATCTCTAGTTTTGACTTCACTGTCTTTTGTAACTCAGTCATCGATCCGTAAAGTTTGGCTTGCACCGGTGTTTCTCTTGGCCAAAAGTTTTGCCTTGATATGTTGTATTTGGGACAGTCTTGGAGGACATGATCTGTTGTCTCAGGTGCTAATCCACATATGCACATGGCTGATTCACCCATTTTAAATTTTATGTAAATGTGGCTGTGAAGTGGGTTGTGTCTGGTTCTAAGGTGTAGAAAAATGACTTGCTTTGGTCTGTCCAGTTATATTGTAATCATTTTTTGCCAGTTTTGGTGGCTTTCTGATTTATTTGATTATTCTCTTCTTCTGTTGATAAGAGACTGGTGCATCAGGTTGTTCTTCATTTGCATCTTCTTTAGCTAGTTTATCAGCTCTTTCATTTCTGGAAACTCCACAGTGGGATGGTATCCATTTCCTAGCTACCTTGCACTGGTTGCCCAGTTCAGAGAGTAGTTTTTGCATACCAGGTAAATTTGCTGATCCGTGTGCCTGAAGTACCGCTCCTGCATCTATCAGGAATACCATGGGTATACCAAGAGAACTGAATACAAAGATCTGAAGGAGAGATAAGAAGAAAGTTATGTATGACATGGCAACAGGAAAGTTGCAGGGGAAGAGAAGCAGTGGAAGACAATGAGAGATGAGCTGAGTTGAGTCCAGAATTGACATCACAGCACTCGGGGCATTCCCATGCAGGCTCCTCCTCATCTTCAGCAGCCAGTGCAGAGTTTCAATACTGATGGTACTGATCACAATCTGGTTATATGTCCATCTTGCCTTTTCTCTGAGTGTAGTAAGCCAGCCAGACCCTCTGGTTACACCCAGGTGCCTTATTCTCTCCAGCCCCCATAATCTTCTTTCTCTACTGATTCCGTTGCTTGTTTCCAAAGGGCCTTGACCACATCTGCCTTGTCATGTATCAATTCACCACCCAGTGGTACAGATTCAGCCAAACTGTGTGCCTGTTCATTACCCACCACGCTGGCATGGCCTGGAGAAAATATCCAAAGTATGCTCACTACCCGTAACTAAGAGAGAAATGTTAGTTTGGCATCATTGTGTAGACCTTTCACAGAAGGTTGTGTGGACATGGTTTCTTCTCCTTCTGCCTTTTATCCACAAATGGAGCATCGGCCCTCAACCAACTCACTCCAAGCGGTCCTATTTTTCACTATTGCATGTAGCTCTCTCCCATGTCCTCCTGGTCTCATTCCCTATCTCCCTTCTCTATGTGCATTTTTTGTCTGCCTTTTTTTTCTGCGACCCTGTGGGTTCCAATGCAAAGACATTTTAGTTATAATACTCTTAGGTTTAGTTTTCTAAGTAAATCCAGTGCCAGTATCTTTTCTTCCCCTCTTGATTAACTGGAAATTTTTTAGTTCTTTCCCAAAGCTCAACATTAGTGATTATATCATACCATTTAATTCCCTCTTTTCCCAGGCACCAGTTAATTTATAATCATCGTTTATTGGTAATTGTTTTTGCTGTTCTACATGTTCCTACTCCATACAGCAGAACTGATTTGACATTAGAATTTAAAATGTGAAGTTTAGTAACAGACATGATTACTAACACAGGATGACAGGGACTACAAGAAGAAGATGAACAAGAATAACTAAATGGGGCTGAATTCTTTTATCCTTCAAAACATTCATAATTGTAAATTCAAATATCTGATCTCAAGACTGAAATACTGTTTTATTTTTCTGCAATTTTTTTTTTTTTAAATATTTTTTGTTGCTGATGATAAATAAGTGGCATTTCTCTGTCCAGGCGTATGTGTCGGCAAAAAGAATAAATGAATTTCTTCTGTACGAGGAGATAGACAAAGACACTGTTCTCAAGTTGACAGATTCAGGTAGGTTATTATGATCAAGGTTATCTACTCCTACGTCCTGTTCTTCTACAACTTCACTGGCAGTAAAACCCCACCAGAAAGTTCTGGTTGTTCATCCATTTTTGGATTGTAATCTGGTTCTAGAACTTGAGTTTTGCATGCCCATCTGTTTTGCAGGTCTGGCTTATTTTTATGCAGACTGTTGGTTCCTGGCGTATCAGGCAGATGCACTGTGACTTTGAAGGAAATATCCCTAATTAGCATTTTACGACACACTTGTTGGGGTGGTGGGTCTTTTCTTTTTTTTCTAAAAATGCGGCCCAGGGATTCCCGCGGTGACCTTGGGAGATTTTAGGTGTATGGTCTGGCCCCTTGATTTTATGGACCAGTTGGCTTTCATTACCTGGTGCCCAATGTAGACTGGGTCGACCTGACAGCCAGCTGCAATCATACAGAATCTGTCCAGTGTCTGCCAACAAGTGTTGATTGGTCTATACAAATATGAAGTGCTAAATACCACATTAAATGGATCTAGAAAGCCAATGGAGGAAATGGAAAAGACATGCACAAATACAGCTGAACGTTTCGACCAAAGTCTTTATCAACGAAGTACTAAATTCAGAAAACTTTGTGACTGAAAAAAGTATAGAAGTATAACTCTTGTTTTCCTTTTGATAGTAAAGACAGAAGTAAAGGATCCTTTTCCGTGCCTTCAGATGTATGGGGCATATAACTAAAGTAAAAAGTAAAGAAAAGACCCCTTTTCCACGCCTTAAGGCGTATAGGGCTAGACCTATATTTTTATAGACCAATTGACACAAGATGGGTGATGTGTTCAAGATCATGCCGGCCGCCTCTACTTCCCGGGACTGATCTGGTACCCACTCAAGGCCGGGTTGACCTGAGAGCCAAGATCATTTTTTAAAAAGTCTGGCTCATCCAGGAAGCGAAACCCACGACCTTCCGATCCACGACAACCATCTAGTCACTCCGCCACGAGGACTCCCGGGGCATATAAGGCTAGACCTATATTTTTTAGAGCAATCAGCACTTGGTGAGTGATGTGGTCAGCATCATAGGATTATCTTTACTTCCCAGGACTTTACCTGGTTCCCATTCAAGGCTGGGGATGGTGTGTATGTGTTTTGCTCAACCCCATCAGGATCACCGTGTAATGAACGGGCAACTCCCAGTGACACAAAATGCCACCATTCGGATGAGAATCATCCCGGCACAAGTCTTAGAAACCCTGTTCAACTTTTTAGGTCACTATCACCATCCCCAGCTTTTTACATACAATGCTTCCAGTCCCAGTATGAGATACAATTTTTCATTATTTTAACTCTTTGAGTCCCAGGGGGTTTAACATCAGAGGCCCAAGGGGTAGTCAATAGAGATGTAAAATCGGCGCATCTTGCGTTTATTGGGCCTCTAGGTAGGAACCTATGAACGTATGATGCGTTTCTTGGGACTCAAAGAGTTAAAGCCTAAATCCGGCTATTGCATGTTAACTATTCATAAAACATGAAATCTTTGCTATCTTCCTTGTTCATTGTACTAACCAGTTAGGGATCTAAACTTTGGGTCTTGGATATTCAGACTACCTCTGCGATTTGTACTATTCACCTTAACATGGGACTGTGATCCTAATTCTTTCTTCTTCAATCCTTGCCTTGATCCTAATTCTTTCTTCTTCAATTCTTGTCTTGATCCTAATTCTGTATACTTCGATCCTCACCCTTATCCTAATTCTTTCTTCATCAATCCTTGCCTAGATCTTTATTCTTCAATCCTTTCTTCTTCAATCCTCACTTCTTCAATCCTAACCTCTAACTCTTTTCTTTCTTATTTTTCCTATCTTGTTAGTGCTTCACCCTATCAAAATGACATGTTGATGCTGATTGTAGTTGCAAGTGTAAGAATAAAATTGCCTGACAAGACTCTTATTTCCCCTTAGAGTTTGCCGTCAGCTTCAAGGACGCTGACCTGTCCTGGGACACCACATCACCAGCCACACTCAAGAAGTCAGTATCCACGCTTCATCTTTTTGTGTGTGTATAGTCCATGTCATGTGGTGATGGAACTTTTCAACAGCATTCTGTCTCCTGCATTTTCAAAGTATCTACACACTGTTGCTTCTTTCTTGGAGATAGTTACAATCTAATTTAAAAAAACAAATGTAACTCAGCTGACACTTGGTACACCACAGCCAATTGTGTTTATCTAAAAACTGTCACTGCTGTATGTTTTACCACTTGTTGGGTCGGTGTAGACGGGGGAGCATTGAGTCTGAGGGTTTAGGGCTGCCTGGCTAGTGCTGTTGCCATGTACTAAAGCTGTTTCTGATGTGTGTTGGAATGTGTGAAAGGCATACTAAAGCTGTTTCTGATGTGTGTGGGAATGTCTGAAATGTGTACTAAAGCTGTTTCTGATGTATGTGGGAATGTCTGAAATGTGTAATAAAGCTGTTTCTGATGTGTGGGAATGTCTGAAATGTGTACTAAAGCTGTTTCTGATTTGTGTGGGAAATGTCTGAAATGTGTACTAAAGCTGTTGCTGATGTGTGTGGGAATGTCTGAAATGTGTACTAAAGCTGTTTCTGATGTGAGGGAAAGTCTTAAAAGTGTACTAAAGCTGTTTCTGATGTGTGTGGGAATGTGTGAAATGTGTACTAATGCTGTTTCTGATGTGTGTGGGAATGTCTGAAATGTGTATTAAAGCTGTTTCTGATGTGTGTGGGAATGTGTACTTCAGCATCAACCTGCAGATCCCAGAAGGGAAGTTAGTGGCTGTTGTTGGACCTGTAGGAGCTGGCAAGTCTTCCCTCATTTCTTCCATCTTAGGTGACATGGAGAAAAGGGCAGGAATTGTGGCTGTGAAGGTATATTTAAAAATATTTGTTTCATGTCTTTAAGAAAAGGTATTTTAGGTATTTTTCATATATATATATATAAAAAAAATTCAGTGATTCTGTATCTTGCTATGTATGCAAAGTTTCTCCATTGGTGCTCAATTACCAACCAGATGAGACCTTTGTTTGACTAGCATATGCCAGTTAATATATTAGGATAACAACAATAATCCCAGAGTGGCAAGTATCCAGTATGATGTAACAGTAGTAGTGATTTTTCAGAAATATCCTGTTCAACCCTCTGGGTTATAATTGGAATATATAGTGTTAACTGAGTTCTCAGAGTATATATATTTGTTATTTTAAATTCCTATTTCATGTTAATATTTATGTGACCAAATTGTAATTTGTATTGTTTCACATTTTGCTTTGATTTGTGTTGTTTTTATGAAAGAAATTTTACTATGAATAATTAGACAATTGTACTAACATTGTCTCATTAACTTTGTGGATTTGTTGTTCCCTAGTATGGAATAATTCATTATTTTTCTCAATTTTATCTTTAGGCGAAACTTATTCAGAGATGCCATGGGCATTCTTTACCATTCTATATATAGATTTGGTTCTAGTCACGTTAAGAAACCCAACGATGAGAGTGACCTCCCTTCTCATTGGGATGCCTTGATCTGGTGTAGGCCTCTACTATGCTGCAGGTGTGCATCCTAAGTCGCATGTCTGTATGCCGCATTTAATAGAGGCTGCATACAGTCGTTAGATATAGGCTGAGGCTGTGGACTAGGGCAGTTGGGGTTAGGCCCAGTTGTACATGTTTTGGGACTGTTAAAAGCGCTCACAGTATAGAAGATGCGATATCGCTGGCCGCTGACAAAGTAAAATACGACTCAGTACAGCTAAAACCCCTGGAAAATAGTAGAGGCTCTTCACCAGATTGAGGCATCAATGGAAAGGGAGGTCACTCTCATTGTTAGGTCTCTTATCACGAAATGTACCATGGATTTTAGTCCTAGTAATAAATAAAATACAGTATGATGTAAAATCTATAATACAGATCAAATCACTGCAGCTAATTAAATTATATCATCATAATAATTTTGCGGGTTCTCTGTAGAGAGTTTCCCCAGCACAGATGCCTGAAAGAAACTTGCTCCTTCACCAGCTCTCTCTCTCTCTCGCCACATACACTCTGCTCAGGGTGACTCTTATGTAAAAAAAAATATGAAAGGTTTAAAAAAAGCAATAAAAACTGCCTTTTGAAAAAAACTACTTTCTCATTTAAACTTGTCCCTATTTCTTCTTCTTCTTCTGTCTTTCTGTTAGAAAACTTATATCAGGAGGCCGGTAGCCTTTATGAAAGCTATCTTGCAGTCCATATCCTCTTGTGTACCATACAGCTTTGTCTTTATTGTGGTTGCAACAGGCCAGATTGCATCTCTGTTGTCAGCATACAGTTGACAGTGTTGGAGGATTGTGTTCTAATATATGTATTTTCACAGATTAGTGCATTTCTGAACTATTATCAAATGTTTTATAACTATAACTGGCTTTTTGAAACTATAACCAAAACTCGCACATTCATGATCTATAACACAGTATATGATTCAGGACATGCATTGTTTTAAATTTGTAAAAATAGGATTACATAATTCTGTATTCGAACATTTCATCCATATCTTCCCTCTGTGGGTTTCGAGGCCACATTTAGGATGGTGGTGGTGGGGATTGGTTTGGGGATGGGGAATAGACCCACTGCCTCCCTAACAAGCATGTCATATAAGGTAACTAATTAGGGGAGTTTCCTTTAAGGTCAGAGTGCATCTGCCTGAGCGTCTGCATATAAGTAAGTCAGATCTATAAAATGAATATGCACACAAAACTCCAATTCTGGAAGAAGGCTGAAGTTCAGAAATGGACAAACAACCAGAACTTTCCACTGAAGTTTACAGATGGTGAGTGCTAAGAAAGAGAAAAAGATACCTTTCTGAGATGTAGCTTACTCAAGAAAATCTTCTTTAACAGGGCAGCTTGGCCTATGTACCTCAGCAAGCATGGATACAGAACGCCACAGTTAGAGACAATATTCTCTTTGGCAAGACATTCAGGCAGAAGAAATACAAGACTGTCTTGTCTGCTTGTGAGCTGGAGAGAGATCTGACAATACTCAGTGCAGGAGACCAGACAGAGATTGGAGAAAAGGTCAGACAACTGGATTGCTCATGCTGATGGTTATTCCATACATTCTTGTATAATCTTGCAGTTCCCTGGCACACAATTGCACATCCTCATTAATACTGATACTGTATTATCTTATTACTACAAGTTTTATTATTATTTGTTTTGTGTGTGGTTTTTTTGTGTTCCTCTTCCTATTTTTCCTATTCTGGTACATTTACTCACATTACTTCCCTCTGTCTCTAGATAACTTCCCTATGTTTGGTGTCCATTGATAAAGGTGATGACCGAAATATTCGTTGGTTTCTGTGTCTTGTTTTTTTCCTTCCCACTTTGTTGGGCTTTCTGGCTATTGTTGGGTGAATTTATTTTTAGTTTTTGCATGACACGTTTGTTTCTTATCAGCTTTTCTATTTGGCCAGGGTTTGTCTAATTTTTTTAATATTATAAAATTCAAGTAAAACAAGGAAATTTACTGGATTTTCATAAAGGTATAGCTTCCCATCACACTAGACAAGACAGGGTTACGAATACCAGCATCAGAGAGAAAGTCGGAATAAGACGATGTCTGGATTATATTGACAGACAAAGAATGAAATGGTTCTGCCATCTAGTGAGAATGCAGCCAGACCAGACTACATATGAGACTTTTTACAGCAGAACATCTGGAAAGTGAGAGGAAGACCAAGAAACATATGGATAAATGATGTAGCTGAAACCTGAAAAAAAAGGAACAAATCCATTATTCAAGCCACCTGAGAAGCACAAGATAGGTACAGAAAACCACGACACTTGGCTACAACCCATTATCAGTGAGATTAAAAAAAGAAAAGAAAAGAAGATAGCTTCCCATCAAAATTCATTAAAGAGCAAAAGATTAAAGGGTTTAAACATCTGACATTAATGCCCTCATACGGACAGCTACAGCACATGAGAAGGAGCATACAGACAATCCTTGCATCTCTTTGCAATAGTTTGTTGAGGACACTGGAAGAAAATATCTCTTCCAGTTATCAGGCTCTGACACATAAATAAACTAATAAATTTCACTTTTCTGACTTGTTTATAGAGGCCTGTATGAGGTGCATAGTTACTGTTATTAGCTGTATTCACATCTGTGCAATGGATTGCAACACTAAGCACTTCACGAATAGCTGCCCTAACCTTCATCTTTGTGCCAGGTCATGCGGGTGTTCAAGGAAATGAGCATGCAGACTATCTTGCTGACACTGCGGTTGCTATGGCTGGTCCAGTACTGGACAGAAGTGATGTTATAAATGCCATGCACTACACTTACTGTACCGAGGAGCACGCCAAAGGACATGATTCCATATCCCTGATGGATATGGGGGTGCAGCCTGGAGCTGCAAGAAATGAATATTTCACTAAGGGGACAAGATGTTTCATTAACCAACACAGAACAGGCATCATCAGCCTTGATACACTTGTGGAACTTTTGAGGAAGAGATCGGAGCACCTGTGGATCTGTCCGGAGGGCTGTGATGATAATCCTTTCTAATCACTAATCACTAACCACATCTGTGCAAATGTTTAGGATGTCAGGGGATAAGAAAGTTAACTCAAAATAGCATTGTGTCCTTTCAAAATACAACATTTAAAAAAAAAAATAACAAGTTGACTTCAAATTTTCCAGTAAGCCTCATTGAAAAAGGTCATGAGGACACTGTATAAGTCACCCAATAAAAATTGTATAAGTTTCCCAGGAATTTATTCCATTAAAACTTCACCTTGTTCATGTTTATTGATTACCCCTTTAATACGTCTTTATGTATTTAAAAAAAAAAATCAGTTGCAGATAAATAAATTATTTAAAAATTTATTAATGACATGTGTAAAATTGTTTTTGTTTCATGTATTTTTTCTGGAGTTCAAGTGGGGTCATGACCCTTTGTGTTTTGTTGTTTTGTTGTTTGTAGTGTTCCCAGCAATCTAAAGGCAAAAGGGTAACAGAGCAAATGTGTATTGTATATGGTATAGATGTATCCGTCTATGATTCACATATATGTATATTTGACAGGGCATAAATTTATCTGGAGGACAAAAACAGCGTGTATCAGTTGCCAGGGCAGTCTACCAGGACTGTGATCTCTACCTTCTGGATGACCCCCTGAGTGCTGTCGATGCCCATGTTGGTCGAGCCATGTTTGACAAAGTCTTTGGTCCCAGAGGGCTGCTAAAAAGCAAGGTAATTGATATAAAAGCTATGTCTTCAGAAGATTTTGGGCTGTTCAGTTGCAAAGAAATTAAACTTAACAGTAGATTCAGCTTGACAACCATTTTTCTTTTGACAACTTTGACGGCCATTTACTTGAAAACTACATTTACTTGATATCCAAACAGCCAGCTTCATCTAGTCAGCTATTTCCCATTCTCTTATTCGTGCAGAATACATATACAACAGTTCTCTCATCATAGATGCCTGAACTGATGGGCTTAAGTACGTTAGAGCTCCCCCCCCCCCCCCTCCTTCCACCATATTTCTTTAAAGGGAGCAGTTCCCCTGCCCACATACACCTCATTTAGATGTTCTCTTTTTTATTTTAGGCATTTGTTTATACATTCAATATTGTCTGAAATCTACTAAGAAAAAAATAAAAAGAATTGTACCTGTATTAACAAACAAAAATTTTTATCTCCTTTAACCCCCCCCCCCCCCCATGATGTTTTCTCCTTGGTGGCATGCATGAGTTGTTTTTTTTTTTTTAATTTAATAGTTTCTGTGGGTCATCTCAAGGATCAGAATCACACAGTTTCAAATCCTGTACACCCTGTTTAACCATCTAGTCATATAGCTTAGCTATATTGGGGTCCCATGATGTTTGCTCTCATCAAGCATTTTTTTTCCCCCTTGCAAACAACAAAGAGGGGAAATAACTACCACGAATAATCCCTAACATGTGCCTCAGAGAGGGTAGACTGTCTGACATCTAGTACACCGTTATTCAATAATTTTCAAATGTTGAAATCTTCAGCAGTATAAATGATTAGGGGTAGACTTCTGTGTAAGGAAAGAACATGCAATAAATAATTGGACATACTTGACTATTTCAGTTCCATGTTGGCACTGTTTAAACTCGTTATATGCTAAACAGCTGTTAGTTCAGGCTAATTAAATATGTAAATGTAAATAAGTTAAAATAAAAAAGAAAATGTAAAAATGTATTACTGATTTTTCCTGGTTGGGTACCCCACAGTTTTACTAACAGGCACAATACGTAAATTATAATTACTTTTGAAAAATTAGTTTATGAAGAACCATATTTTAGGTAAACCTGATCTGCATACCCATTTTGTGATCCTTTTAAATTAATTAAAAAATAAAAAAAAAATTTTGTGGTTTAAATATTTAATTACTGTTTGCCTTTATTAAATTTTTTATCTGAAAAAAAAAAATTTTGTTTTTATCTCTGTCAGACTCGGATCTTGGTAACCCACGCAGTTCATTTCCTGCCCCAAGTTGATTTGATTGTTGTCATGGATGAGGGGCAGATAAGTGAGTTGGGAACATATGAAGAGTTGCTTGATCATGACGGGGCTTTTGCGGAATTCCTAAAGATGTACCTGACACAGGAGCAACTTGAAGGCTGTCAAGAAGAGGAGGATCCAGAAAGTGAGTAGACAAAACTTTCAACTTCCTCTTGACCACCAGCATGGAATGTTGACAGTGAAATACCTATCATCTTTGGATGAAACCTTACCATCTGAAGTCTTCTTCCAGACAGTCCATGTATAAGAAAGAGAACTTCCGGTCAAAATGGACGCTAGGCGGGGGCACTGTTTGTAACCGAGGCAAATTTTTTGCTTCTGTCAGATGGTGGCCAATTAAGTTTTGCTCCAGTTGTAGACTGGATATAGTTTTGTCGCCCAGCTTCTGAGTTGAATGCATGGCGTGAGTTGCGGATTTCATTTGGAATGTTTTTTTGACTGTGACTAATGTGATGGTGTGAATTGTGAATTGTAGATTCAGAAAATAGCTGGATGCCTGTCATCGCAATGTTGGTGGTGCCCGTATGTAATTAAAATTGATCGCGTGGGCAACTGCTGATCTGTTGGTGATTCCTGCTACCATCAATGATGAAGTGCATTTCTAATGTTAGACTGTTTGTGTTAGCCCTTTGGATGGCTACAATATGCTTTAATGCGTGTGTATGCTAGATATGCTGAAACAGCAGTCTGTCAATCTGTACACACAGGACTGTGATAAACACTCTGTGTGTTTTTCGTTGGCACAGAAGGGGAGCAAAAAATGGGGTGACCCGTTTGCTATAAAGCTGAAACTAAGACTACAAGACTACAATGAGAAAGAATGATAACCTAAATTTATTGGCTGAGGAAAATAAAACTCAGATCAAGGCAGCCACAGGAACCTATTGGAACCTAGCAGCTAGATGCTTGCCTGTGGATCGGAAGGTCCTGTGTTCAGGTACTGAGGCTAATATACTTTTTTGACCCAACCTTAAATGGGTACCAGCTGGAGTCCTGGGAAGTAAAGGTAGCAGGCGTGATGCTGACCACATCACCTACTAAGTACCGATTGGTCTATAAAATTCAAAGTTCAAAACACTGTTTTCCTGTTGTAAATTTAAATAATGTGGACACAAACAATACATTGCACAATTTCAACAAGAAAAGGATGCATTTTGTGCTTCATCATATGTTGATTTAGCTCTGTAGTAACACACCTGATGAGATACAACCAAATATGCCAGGCAATAAATTGTGCAATGTATTTTTTGTGTCCGCATTATTGAAATATAAAATATAGGTCGAGCTCTAAATACTCAATATGCCTGAAGGTGTTGTGAAGGGTTCTTTGCTTTACTATATATTCAGTGGGTCAAAGCTGTGAAAAAGGACCTTGTACATTCCTTTATTTTAATCACTGGCTTTAAAATCGCTAAGAGTTTATGAGACAATATATACTGTATGAGGTAATGTTGAGGTGTCTTGTGCTCTTCCAGTTGCTGCTATCAAGGACAGCATATGGGGGAGAATCTAGATGTTGATGATAGAGTTTATGAGACAATATTTACTGTATGAGGTAATGTTGAGGTGTCTTGTGCTCTTCCAGTTGCTGCTATCAAGGACAGCATGTGGGGGAGAATCGAGATGTTGACCTCAGATGCTGCTACCTCTGGGGATGAAACTACCACTGGAAGAAGGAGGTGAACAGTGTCTTCACATTTTAATCATTTATTTTCTACATATGTTACCTTTCTATCAACCATTACATTCTTTAATGTTATACTTTGAGATTCCAAAATGTAGTTTTTTTTTGCTCATCTCATACATTCTAAAATGCAGTCATTTTAGATCTTATACATTCTTAAATATAGTATTTTTAGATAATCTTATACATTCTAAAAGATAGTACTTTTTGACCATCTCATACATCCTGAAATAGCAGACTTAGATCATCTCATACATGATAAAATATTGTACTTTTATGTAATTTTATACATTCTGAAACAGTGTGTTTAGATCATCTCATACATTCTAAAACATAGTATGCCTAAATCATCTCATGCATTCTAAGATATAGTACTTTTAGATCATCTCATACATTCTAAAATGTTGTACTTTTATATCATCTCATACATTATATAAAATGTACTTTTAGACCATCTCATACTTTTTAAAATATAGCATCTTTAGATCATTTCATGCTTTATAAAATATAGTACTTTAAGATAATCTAATACTTTTTAAAATATGTTACTTTTATGTGTCATTTTTTCTAAAATATTGTACTTTTAGATAATCTCATACTTTCTATAATGAAGTCTTTTAGATATAGCATCTTTAGATCATTTCATGCTTTCTAAAATATAGTACTTTATGATATTCTAATACTTTTTAAAATATGTTACTTTTACATGTCATTCTTTCTAAAATATTGTACTTTTAGATAATCTCATTCTTTCTATAATGAAGTCTTTTATATCATCACGTACATTCTACAAAATAGTACATCTTTTCAAAGTATAGTACTTTTAAATAATTTCATACATTATGAACCATAGTATTGTAGATCATCTTATACAATGTAAAAAAAAAACCAGTATGTTTATTCATTTCATACAACTTTAAAAGTGCTTTTAGATCATCTCATATCACTCTAAAATATAGTACTTTTACAACATCTCATATGTTTTAAAATATGGTACTTAAGATCATCTCGTGCATTCTAAGATATAGTACTTTTAAATAATTTCATACATTGTAAACTATAGTATTGTAGATCTTCTTATACATTCTAAATTTAAAAAAAACAGTATGTTTATATCATCTCATATCCTTCAAAAGTGCTTTTAGATCATCTCATACATTTTAAAATGTTATTCTTTTATATCACCTCATACATTCTAAAATGTATGATTAGATAATCTCCTAATTTTGAAAATACTGTATTTTTAGATCATCTCATACTTTCTAAAATATAGTACTCAGGCATCTTCAATAGTGTTTGTTTTTATGTCAAGGCTATCATTTTCTTAACTCTATATGCAACATTAGAGGCAATCAGATGGCCATATTCATAATTGTATTGTCAACAATAAACCCACCAGGAGGCAGTACAGCTTAACTGTGTCCAGAAGAGAGGAAAAGGACACAAAGAAGGACATACTGGTAAAGGAACAGGGACGGTTGATTGGTACAGAGTCTGTAGCTTTAGGACGGGTAAATCTTTTAAAAATTTTTTTTAATTCCTACCAGATGTATAGTTTATTGGGCTATCCTCCGACTAACGGTCGGCAAAGATGGTGGCCGCAAAATATCCAGCCGAGCCGCAGTCACGTGTCAATTGCCCTCTTCCAGATGCCTAATTTGCAGTCTTCCTGTGGTTTTCCGCCAACAACTGCTACCGCCACGTGGCCAAAACGCCGCTAGCGCGGCATGGATTGGGGCTAAACTAGATGGCTAGGACTCATGAGCAGCAACTTCCGCATCTCCTGCAACCTTGCTCGTGAGTCCTAGCCATCTAGTTTAGCCCCAATCCATGCCGCGTGAGCGGCATGGGGGCCACGTGGCAGAAGCCATAGTCGCCGGAAAACACATTAAGTAGCCAGAAGCGCTACATGACTGCGGCTCAGCTGGATATTTTGCGGCCGCCATCTTTGCCGACCGTTAGTCGGAGGATAGCCGTTTATTGATATTGAAAGGTTAAACCCCCATTTGGATTCCAGGACCCCATTTCAGAAGAAACAAGAAAAGACTCACTGCCCCACCCCCCCCCCCCCCCCCCCCCCCCCCCCCCCCCCCCCCCCCCCCCCTTCCCCACAGGCAATCACCACAGACTTCATAGAGGTCTGTGACCTTCTCATCTGAAAACCACGGGCAGGAAGAATGAAGAGAAAAGAAGATCCAGCAATGTTCCAGTGCTTCATTGTAGGGGGAAAAAAGAATAAGCTTTTGGTTCCCTAAAATGATGTATACAGGAGTGACAGGTAGGCCTATGGTTCCCTAACATGATGTAAACAGGAGTGACAGATGGATCCATGGTTCCCTAACATGATGTAAACAGAAGTGACAGATAGGCCCTTGGTTCCCTAACATGATGTCAACAGGAGTGAGAAATAGGCCCTTGGTTCCCTAACATGATGTAAACAGGAGTGAGAGATAGGCCCTTGGTTCCCTAACATGATGTAAACAGGAGTGACAGATAGGCCCTTGGTTCCCTAACATGATGTAAACAGGAGTGACAGATAGGCCCATGGTTCCCTAACATGATGTAAACAGGAGTGACAGATAGGCCCATGGTTCCCTAACATGGTGTAAACAGGAGGGACAGATAGGCCCTTGGTTCCCTAACATGATGTAAACAGGAGTGACAGATAGGCCTATGGTTCTCTTACATGATTTAAACAGGAGTATGGCTCCCTAACATGGTGTAAACAGGAGTTACAGATAGGTTCATGGTTCCCTAACATGATGTAAACAGGAGTGACAGATAGGCCCTTGGTTCCCTAACATGATGTAAACAGGAGTGACAGATAGGCCTATGGTTCCCTAACATGATGTAAACAGGAGTGACAGATAGGCCCATGGTTCCCTAACATTATGTAAACAGGAGTGACAGATAGGCCCATGGTTCCCTAACATTATGTAAACAGGAGTGACAGATAGGCCTATGGTTCCCTAACATGATGAAAACAGGAGTGACAGATAGGCCCATGGTTCCCTAACATTATGTAAACAGGAGTGACAGATAGGCCTATGGTTCGCTAACATTATGTAAACAGGAGTGACAGATAGGCCTATGGTTCCCTAACATGATGTAAACAGGAGTGACAGCAGTCGAGTAAAATAAAACATAACTCCTTATGTTCATATTTTTTCAGTGTAGCCATTTATGTTTACATTTTCTCCTAGTACATATTTCTGGTTTCATGTGTAACCTTGTTATACTTAGTTAATTGACCGATCATCCTTAATGTACAGCTGACAAATCCATAAGTGCCCAGGTCCTGTCATTTAGTATCTCCCTCCATGTGTGGTGACTGATAACACCAGTTCTGTTATGGTTATTAAAGGCGAGACGGGTATACGTTCAGACAGTTACTGGTACCATCGAAATATTAACTCTTCGCTGCTGAAGATGGGGATGAAGAGCTTATGGGGGTGTTGCGAGTTCTGTGATGTCGATTCTTAATTCAACATTCATCATTATTCTTCTTTGGCTATATGTAAAATGGTGAACCCTATTCTATCAAGGATACCAATTTATCAGCATCTGAATCATCTTTTCGCCCTATCTCCCTGAGATCATTAACATCAGCTAAGTCCATTGCTTTTCCTATGCCCTACTGTGTTGACCTTGGTTCTGTTGTCTTGTATGTTGAGTTTTCTGATCACAGCCTGCATTGTATTTAGTATTCTGTTTGCAATGTTGTTATTCTTAGTTTCTGATTAGAAGCATAGTGACTCTGGTCTTCCCTCCATTCAGGTAATAAGTAAGTAGGAACACAGCTTTCGATTACACACCGTTCTGATAAAGGTATCTTTTATTGCTGTTCCAACAAATGTATCGCCCAGTCGCTGTTTGGAGTTCTCAGTGTCTCTCTAGGGCAGCGATTCTCAAACATTTCTCACCACAGCACTCAGTTTGAGAACCTCTGCTCTAAGGATCAGTCATGAATACTGCTATTGGAAGACCACAACTTGAATTCAAACTTAGTTACCTTTCATTACATGTGTTCCATTTACACTGACAGCCTGCATCTTAAACACAGCACCACAAATCTTCAAAGTAGATTGAACTTACAATTCAGAATCACTTTTTGTTCAGTCATCTTCCTTGTTTCCAGGGACTTCCTCACATTGTCAGCAATCACAGTTTATATCAGTCACTCCTCTCACATGACTGGACCTCTTACTCTTGCTGTCCAACACCAATTGACTTTCCTACATTCTTGCATCCAATCCTTCACTCTGATTTCAAGAGTTTCTTCTTGCAAGCATTCACTCAGACACATGAAATTACACACATACGTTTTCTACATTCCCAGGCTTAACTGGCTTCTTGACCGTAAACTCAACATACTGGGAACCCTCTGCAATTCCTGGGATTTCTCCATCATTAGACTGTTGATAAAGACTGTGGTCAAAACATTCAGTTATATTTGTACACGTCTTTTCTGTTCTCTCTGTTTTCTACTCACAATTTGTGTTGAATTGAGACTCTGTCTTCTCCTCTACCAATCGATGACTAATTAGAATTTCAAAAGAATGTTTTCCGATTGTAAATTTAAATAAAGCAGACACAAAGCCGACCTAATATGCAATCTATTGTTTGTGTCCGCATTTTTTAGACTAATTAGGGGTTTGCTGGAATCATAAATATGTTGCTAAAAGCTGCAGATATCACAGCCTAGCTGTAAACAACATCCTGAGCACCCTTTTGAGGGAAAACACAGAAGAAAAAGAAGAATTCAAAAATTTACTAACATACTTCCTGTGTGGGTTCTGGGGCCCTATTTTGTGGGGAGAAAAAGAATAGGCCCATTGCCCCAGCCCCAACGAGCGTGTCATTAAAAGGCGACAAATTAGGGGAGTTTCTTTTGAGGTCGGAGTGTATTTGCTTGGGCGGCAAGGAATCAACAGTCTGCATATAAATAAGCCAGATCCATAAAAAAAAGGAAGACAACTTAAAGCCACTATGGTCACACGAGGAATATTTTCACATTTCAGGTCTATCCAAACCCAAAAACTGTACAGTACTTTTCAGCAAAGTAAAATACTTAAAATTTTACAACTATAAATGATAGTGGTCTGACATTGAGGAAGAAAGCATTAAGCTCAGAGATGGCGCAAATACCCAAACTTTAGCTTTGAAAGTGGTGCAAATAAACAAGACCATAAATATAACCAGAGACTGTTGGCAGCTTTGGCTAGCCAGCAGCAGGTTGAATGTGGTTGAGTTTCAAATTGTTTTCTTAAAAGAAACTGGAATTGGAAAAATGGATGGGCTTGCAAAACTCAAATGTTGGAACAAGATGAAAGTCCAGAAATGGATGAAACACCAAAACTTTTTACTGGAGTTTACAGCTGGTAAAAACTAAGAAGAAGAGACTGTAAGACATTAGAGCAAGTATGCTAAAAGATCTTTATTTTATTTTAATTTGATTTACAAATATTTATGTTTATATAAACAAAAATACACATTTGCAGGTCCCACTCAGTGTTTATTTTAAATATCTGAAAGCTGGAGGGTTGTATCATCTTTTTGCTGCCCTTTTGATATTTTGGAGTTTTCAAGCAACCAGTGTAGGCACAAACTTTTGGTTGACAAATTGGACTGAAGATGACTACCTGGCCAATAGAACCAACCCCATTGACAACTTGGCTGATGTGAGTGACAACTACCTGGCCATCTATGGCATCCTGGGCATAGTTCAGCGTAAGTCAAACGTTTAATACTATATGCACTTAAATGTTAGAAACAGAAATGTTATGTGTTTATATCTACCAATCAGTAGAGGTAACTTAGACCGGTTGCTGCATCGGAGGACTGTGCATGTATGGGAATGCCCAGTGTTCATGCAATGATGTTGATTGAGATAGTGTAACATTTTTACCAGTTGTCCAAGTGTTAGATATAGTCAGGGATGTTGATGTTACATGGTATATGACAGCATCCCCCGCCCTCTCTTTCCCTCTTTCCAGTTTCCTCAAACAACTCAGAGTTTTAACCGGCTCACTATCAACTGTGCAGGTTTTAAAAAAATCATGTAAAAAAACATATTTAGCAGACGGCTTAACTCTACCAGACCTCAGGCGCTGAATATAACTGCCCCCTAAACCTGAGCTCCTGGGCATTAACGCGAAAAAACCAACATGATATACAAAAATATTAGTTACAGGCAAACAAGTGGCTAGAATAAGATGAAACTTGGAGACACTGTAGAAAAATAGGTAAACCCACTGCACCAATATTCCACCTTTGTGTGCTAAACCACCCAGCAGGATCAACCTTGTTTCACAAAGTGAACACCAGATGTTGCTGTTTGAGGGACACGCCCCCTTCTCCTACTTTCGATCTATTTCTAGATTTATAGTTGCAAGATTCTCCTCCTCATTCCACATCTCACTGTCTGTGTCACTTTAACTGTGAACAAATTCTTCATGAAATTATGACTCGGCAGAGTCTGAAAAAACCAAAGTATTGATCACCTGTTGGACTGTGAAAAGCCTAGACCTACTTCACTTTCCTGTCGAAGTGCTTGGTTCATCAGCCGCTCATTTTATTGTGAATTTTCAGAATTTTTTCGTGCAAAACAACACAAATTTAATCCAAACATGTTTGGGCGGCATCTAGGAAGACTATCCATGAGATCTGATTACGATTGGCTAGATATTTTTAGTTTGTGACTCATTGTTTTCTCATAGTACACAAATTCCCGACATTGAGGGACAGTGGTTTAGCGGCAGGTTAGGAAATTCCCGTAATAGCGGGTCAGTGGTCTGGTAGAGTTAATAAATAGAAGAGATCGGTTAATTTTACGAAATCCACCCTACTGCACACTGGTTCTTTTAATTCAGGCTCGCTAAGGCTAGCCTTCATGACAGGGGTGTCACATTGTATTGTCTTATTATCGTAAAGCTATCTGCACTGTGTGTTACTCGTTCTTGTGAGCAGCCGCCGGTGACATTGCGTTATTAGGTGACATCTTCAGATATACTTACGTTGCAAAAATGCAGTAAACAGTGTAAAATGTAAACCTCCTCAGTGTCACTCTTTTTTTAGAACCCACATCTCTGGTACACACCGCATAAGGTTTTTTTTTGTGTGGGGGGGGGGCCCACCACAAAATGTTAAGAGTTCTGAAACCACACTCCGTAGGCTGCACTCTCTCATGCAACATAGACTGAGACTGTGGGGTAGGTTTAGGACCAGTTCTAGATATTACATCGTTTGCTGTACAAAAAAATGGGAAATACAAAGAAAGCCATTAACTGACTATGTAAATCTCTGTAAATTGCCTATGACAATAGAAAACTTGCTTGAACATACACAGCCCCAGAGAGCTGCGTGGCAGGGTCAAGCAATTTATTACTAGAACTAAAAACTATATATAGAAGGGTAAAGAATACCCATGCCCTCCTTGAAGACTGACTGACTTTTTACCCCACTAGGACATCACACAAGCAATAAACACCGGTGACACAAAGTGCCACCATGCGGATGAGGATTACCCATGCAGAGGTCCCTGAAACCCCTTTCAGCCTATAGACCATATCTATGCCCCGGCTATATTCAGGGATCCCAGCAGAAGCCAGGGTGGGGCTTCAAATAATGAAAAATTGCATCCCACATGGGGATGACTGATATGTGCAACCTTGAAGAAGTTAAAAACTGGTGAGGATAATCAACTGTTATACTCATGATATCATAAACACACCATTTTAATTAAACAATATTAGTAAGGTTATCTACGAATTCATAGTGCAAATTAAAAATAAATCCATTATTTTACTGACACAATGTTAGGACCATTATCCAAATTTTCATAATACAATTTATTTCATAAGTACAACCCCATTTAAAGCAATATTTCCGGTAATACAAATTGAATAATAATTGTCCCCCTTGTGGGATACAATTTTTCGTTATTTTGAAGCCCCACCCTGGCTGTTGCTAGGGGCCGCAATATAGCCTGATGGCTGAATGCGGTTTCCAGGATCTTTCCATGGGGGATCCTCATCAACATGGTGGCACTTTGTGGGTGTTTATCGCTCTGTGAGATGTCCTAGTGGGGTAAAATTTACTTACTTATAATACAAATTACATATTTATCTCAAATAAATAGTTGCCCAATAAATAAAATAACAAATATATACTCTGAGAACTCGATGAATGAACACTATATATCCCACTTACAACCCTGAGGGTTGATCAGGATATTTTTTGAAAAATTGCCAGGATATAATGGAATGGGGAACTAGAATGCCAACCCTACGTGACATAACACTGGCACAAAAGGATTATAGTGTAAACAATGGGACTCTCTGTTGAAACGGATAAATATTGTGGAACTCAAGCAGATTGCATTTCATGGACTAACTCATTAGGACAAAAATAAGCAGATATAAGAAAGACTGGTTTTGGTGGCATTCTAGATATTTCAAATACAATTTGTAGCATTTTTCAAACACCATTTCATAAAATATGCATTTTTTCCCTGTCGTGAAACAGGAAATTCAACTGTTACCTGGCAAATGTAAGCTCTCCGGTTAGATAAATTTTTTTTTTGGTAGTAAATAGTATTATTGTTTAAACATCATTCACTGTCATTTTGTATCTGTGAACATCACTTACTGTCAGTTTGTGTCTATGAACATCATTCACTGTCAGTTTGTGTCTATGAACATCATTCACTGTCAGTTTGTGTCTATGACATGCTCACTAAAATTAATATTACTACTCTGTTTAATGCATCCTTTTATTTATTTACTTGATGGACTTTTGTGACTTTCTATCCTGGCAGTTGTTTTGCTGATTGGATTTTATTACTTGTTTTGGACAAGGATGGTGATGGCAGGAAGAAATCTGCACTCTGAAATGACATCAAGGATTTTCAGAGCACCAATGTCTTTCTTTGATACAACTCCTATTGGTCGTATTATCAACCGATGCTCAAGAGACATTGAAATTGTAATTTCTCTTTTTCTAAAATATTTTTCTAACACAGCAGACATAATCATAATAATATTGTTGTTATATATCATTCATCAATAAATTCACAAATCTTAAAGTTACTGAAAGTCAGAAAGTTAATTATTCGAAATGTAGACATCCATTCATTTTTCATCAATCAGATTCTTGTTCTTTATGCATGCACAGAAAAACAAATGATTTGTCATCTACAGCATCAAAAATAGGACTATGAGAAAACATACTGAAGATACGAAAAACAAATCATGTAGGTGTCATGCTAGAGAACAAACCAATGAAAGTAACGGACCATTTCCCCTATCTGGATAGCATTTTTTACTCTCCAGAAGATTCAACAAACAAAATTATTACACATACTGGCAAAGCAACAACAGTCTTTAAAAGCCTTAACAAAATGAGCTCCAACTTATACAGCTTTAAGCCCAAACTACAAATACTTAATTCTAACATTATTTCACTTATAAAAAATGCCAACAAAAAATGAAAAACCACCAAAGATACACAATGAAAACTGAATGAGTTGGAAAATAAATGTCTGGGGAAAATTATGAACATAAAATGGGATGAATTCAAAAAGAGTGTGGAGACCAGAGAAATGTCTGGATCAATACCTGTATTCTGTAGATATATTGGGCACATTATGAGATTAAATGAGCAAAGAGTTACAAAATAAGCACTGAAATTGGAAACAAATTGTGTGAGAAAAGGAGGATATCTAAGATGAAAATTATTACGAGAGGCTAAAAATGCTAGGCTGAACTCCATGTCAGAAATCGAGAGAGTTGCATGGAATAGAGTGGAGTTGAGGAATCAAATACAAGTCCTATGTGATGTCTAATGGCACACAAAGGTTGCTGATAATGATGGGGGCTGCATGGCCCCATTTTCAGGAGAAAATAATAGACCCACTCCACTCAACAAACATGTCATAAAAGGTGACTAAGGAGTTTGCTGGAATTTGATGGTTGTGCTAAAATATGCAAATGTTGCTACCTAAATAATTGTCGACCATGACACGAAAATGCCAGCTCTCTTTTCCAGGGAAAATACTGGAAAAAAAAAAAAACAGTTTTAAAAGAAAATAAAGCATTAAATTTATGAACCCATACAATATGTGAGGCATAGTTTCAAATTTGATAAAACAACCGAAAACGTAATGTAAACTGAAGTGAATAATTTTCTCATTATTGATTTTACTTTGGAAACCACTGACTTGTGTAATTATTTCTGTTTCATCTTCACCAGCTGTAAACCCCCAGTTGAAAGTTCTGTTTTTTTAGTCAGTCTTTGGACTTAAGTCTTGTTCCAAAACTTGTGTATCTTGATTTCAAACCTATTTTATGCCAGATCTATTCTTATTTGTATACAGACTGTTGGTTCCTGACTTCAAAGGAAAGACCCCTTATTAGTCGGCTTTTAGGACATGCTTGTTGGGTGCACAGTGAGTTTATTCATTTTTTCTCATTTCTGAAGTTATTGCAACAAATTAAGATTTTCTTTTCTCGTAATCTAGTAATCTTCTTTTTGAACTTCATAGCAAACGGGTCAACCCATAGCTGCTCCGCTCCTGTGCCAAGAAAAACACACAGAAACTCCATCACCATCACTAGTGGAAAAATGGACACAATGAGACAGCAGCTTCAGTATATCCAGTAGCGTACACATACGTTAAAAGCTAGGCAGCAATCAGAAGGGAAGGAAATTGAGGAATATACTGCGAGCCCTATGTGACATATGGAAGTCGCCGTGGCAGAGCGGCTAGACGCGCGCCGCGGATCGGAAGGTGGTGGGTTCGCTCCCTGGTGGAGACGGACTTTTCTTCAAAAATGACCTTGGCTCCCAGGTCGACCCAGCCTTGAGTGGGTACCAGGTACAATCCTGGGAAGTAGAGGCGGCCGGCGTGATGCTAACCACATCACTCATCTTGTGCCGTTGGTCTATAAAAATAAAGGTCTAGCCCTATATGCCCTATACGCCTAATGGCATGGAAAGGGTCCTTTACTTTTACTTTTTTTTTTTACCTATGTGACATATAATGGCAAACTTTGACAAAGAGGATCATAATTATCATCATCATGTCAGTAGTACCGTCAGAATACCCTGTGTCTGTTTTCATTTTAAGATTTCATGAATAGGCATTTAAATGACTGAAATTTATTTTTCAGGTAGACAACTTCCTGCCAATTATTTCTCGTGACTTTATGAATGCATTCGGTTCGAATTTGATGACAATCATAGTTATCATGATTGAGACACCAATTTTTGGAGCTGTGCTGATTCCAGTCCTTGCCTTCTTCTACTTTGTTCTGGTATGCTTGTCTCGTTTGTGCTTATTTTTTTTGCTACTTTTAATTAACATTTAGGAAAAAAAAACATTTTATATGATTAAAATACAAATGTGTACCATCTCCATAATGAAGATTGATGCAATGACTCTACCAGTGTTGTAAACATCGCAATAATACACAAATACTATACAAAATGGTACTCAATTTTGTTCGTTATTTTAAAGCCTCACTTTAAAGCTGTTGTCGGGGGCCCTGATATAACCAAACGGTTAAACAGGGGCTTATGCCCAGAGGATTCTCATCCAAATGATGGCACTTTGTGTCACCAGGCTTGTTGTGCGGTCCTGGTGGGGTTAATATATTCATTCTCTGTTCTAGGTTGCAGAGTCTCTGTCCTCTGACACTAATAGGTATCTATGGTTATGACTGTCAAGCATTCAACTCTAAGTGCATCATCATCATCATAAATTACTTGTACTGTTAAGCCTAGTGCAGAGGAACAATTTGTGATCCAGTGCTTGCTGGTTGCCACTGGCTATTGTCATGCCATGAAGGTGTAAAGTGTCTTTAATATTTATGTTCATTATTTTTCATGGTCATTCTTTTGCTCTTGTAGCTGATCTTCTGAGATGTGGTGCCTATGATGGTATTTGATCTTTCTGCATTCTAACAAAATGGCCAAACCACTTGATCTGCTGTTTCTCAATGAATTTAGTACAAGGTGTCATTCCCACAATTTGTCTGATTGTTTCAATATTCACTCAATCTCGAATGGTTAGGTCGATGGCTTTTCTCTTTCACAACTTATCATCTTCTTCTTCTTTTCCACCTTGTCCCTCAGCAAAGTGTGGAGTGGAGATGTAACATTCGTTGATGAGTTCGGTCAAGAGCACTATTAAGACTCCCACTATTAAGACCAAACTATAAAGACTGATGTTCATTTCTGTAAGGCTGTTCTTAATGCCATCACTCCATATTTTCCAAGGTCTTGCACTCGCTCTATACCATTTCAATCATTATTTTGCCTCAGTTAACAGAGCAGGTAAGCTGTCAGAACTCAATAGAACACAGCTCTCTCAGTTGAAGAAACAAGAGAGAGCTCCAACAGCCAGCGACTCCCTTTTTGAAAATGAATTTAGCATGGATGAATTAGAGCAAGCCCTGAAGAAATTAAAACCTAGAAAATCTCCAGGCCCAGATAAGATCCACAACGAAATGCTGCTACATCTTAGCCGGTCTGGGAGAGAAGTAGTTTTCAGGCTTATTAATAAAACTTGGAGGTCAAGCAAACTTCCAAAGGCATGGAGGAATGCATATATCGTCCCCATTCTTAAAACCAAAAAGCCTCCAGATGACCCCAAAAGCTACCGCCCGATATCCTTAACATCATGCTTGGGCAAAGTTGCAGAAAGAATGATAAACAGGCGCTTATATTGGTTCCTTGAGAGTTCTGGTGTTCTATGCCATGAACAGGCAGGCTTCAGAACCAACAGCTGCACAGAAGACCAGCTGTTCAGACTGACACAAAGAATACATGATGGCTTCCAGAATAAGAAACACACAGTGGCAGTCTTTGTCGACCTCCAGCAGGCCTATGACAGAGTATGGAGAAAAGGTCTCCTGATGAAGATGATGAGCATAGGAATACATGGCAGATTGTATAACTGGGTGAAATACTTCCTGATAGATAGAACAATCCAGACTAAGATGCACAACGCAATCTCTTCTTAAGAAAACTTGGAGGAGGGCTTGCCACAAGGCTCATCATTGAGCTGTACACTATTCCTAATCTTTATCAATGACCTGCCAGAACAAATCAAGGCCGAAAAAGCCTTGTACGCTGATGACCTAGCAATATGGCAGAGTCATGAAAATGTGGAAAGTGGAGCCCAAAGACTGAATGGAGACCTTAGAAGACTGCATGAGTACTGCCAAAGATGGAAACTCAAGGTTAACTGTGCAAAGACGGTCTACACAATCTTTACCAAAAGCCACCAAGTAGCAAGGAAGAATATTAACCTGAGGTTAGACAAACACCAAGTGATGAAAGAAGAGCATCCCACATACCTTGGAGTCACACTTGACCGGCAGCTCAGCCTCAAGAACCATATTGAAAACATCAGGAATAAGGCATTGAGGCGGTTACAGTTATTAAAGAGACTTGCAGGTACATCATGGGGATCAGACAAGGAAATTCTGAGGGGCTTATATCTAGGATATGTTCGCTCTGTGATAGAGTACAACAACTCACTGCTTACAACTTGCTCCAAAACTAACCTAGAGACTCTTGACAGAGTACAAAATAATTCCCTCCGATTAATCTGCGGAGCTATGCAGTCTACACCAACTGCTGTATGTGAAATCCATACAAATGTGGAACCCCTAGGGTTGCGGAGAGAAAAAGCCACTTTAGAAATTTATGAAAGATGCGTTAGGAAAAATCGTAACCATCCTAATAGACATCTTGTAGAAAACTGGGAATCCAAACAAAGAATAAAGCACAAATCGGTTTTACACTGTGTTAATGAAATTCAGGACAGATACCACCTCCCAGAAAGACGTCAAGGAATTCAGAATGTTGCAAGAAACCTACCACCACATGGTCGCTTTAAAGCTCCAGAAGTCCGAATTAAATTGGTAGGCGAGGAAACCAAACAGTCCGACCCAATCGCTCTTATGAACTCATCCCTAAAGACTGTTGATTCTTACCCCCAAGAATGGATACATGTCTATACTGATGGATCAGCATTTAAAGCTACCATTAAAGCAGGTTACGGAATCTTCATAGGTTATCCCGATGGATCTGTTGAAGAGATTTTTGATGCATGCGGGGAATTCTGTTCAAACTATGAAGCTGAAATAATTGCACTGGAAACAGCAGTATACCACCTAAAGACTGTAATGGATGTTTACCCTTCAAAGGTCCAAAATATTGTCATCTTCACAGATTCAATGTCTGCCCTTCAAGCTCTGGAGGGCAGTGAACGCTGCAGAACTGACATAGCCAAGATAATCCTGGATGCTGATCAGCTTATTACCTCATACAACATCAGAATAGTGATGCAGTGGATTCCAGGTCACTCCGGCACACCAGGTAATGACAGAGCTGACAGATTGGCAAAGAAAGGAGCAACACAAGAACATGGGAGTCACTGGAAGAGAGGTTTATAGACATATGTCTGGCCCTGATCCTAATGACAGCATTAACCATCTAACAAGAAGGGACCAGGCCACCATCTTCAGACTTTGAACGCAACAATGGACACCTAAACAGAATACAGCCACAACACTCCCCAGAGTGCCAGCTATGTAACTACCCCTACGAAACTGTTGAACACCACCTCTTTGAGTGCCCAAAACTCAGTGGGACAAGAAGAACGCTACTCCCTCCGAGACCAGACAAGTGGAACATCTTGTACGGAGGAAAAGAACAGCTTGTGAAAACATGCAAATTCCACTACATGGCATTGGGCCAAAGGGCGAAAGCTCATGCGCCGCTGGATCGATAACAACAACATACCCCTTATAATGTTTTAGTGTGGCACGCTGTGGCAGATAGTACCAGGGCATTCTTGTTAGGTGTCCAAACCATTTCATTTGTTGTTCTTTGATGACTTGTAAGACTATCATACACACTAAATTATGCACTGGCTATACGTTTGCATGCATCTGAAATGCATAGACAGACATGCGCAGGCTCGACCTCAGTTAGTATATCCATTCAAGACAGGAACAGATAGCCAGGTATTCGTGGCCACTGCAGGCTGTTTGGATAAAATTGGCTACCCTGTAACCACCACTGCTGGTTCTGGGAATGTTACAAAGTGAGGCCCCAATCTCTTCTAAGGTGAGGCCCCAATAGCTTCCAAGGTGAGGCCCCAGTCTCTTCCAAGGTGAGGCCCCAGTTTATTTCAAGATGAGTACCCAGTCTCTTCCAAGGTGAGGGCCGTCTCTTTCATGGTAAGGCCCCAGTCACTTCCAAAGTAAAGCACCAGTCTCTCTGAGGGTGAGGCCCTAGTCTCTTCCAAGGTGAGGGCCGTCTCTTTCACGGTAAGGCCCCAGTCACTTCCAAAGTAAGGCACCAGTCTCTCTGAGGGTGAGGCCCTAGTCTCTTCCAAGGTGAGTCCCCAGTCTTTTCAAAGCTGAGGTCCTAGTTTCTTCGAAGGTGGGGCCACAGTCTCTTCATTGGTGATGCCACTGTCTTTTCCAGTGTGAGGCCCCATCTCTTCCAATGTAAGCCCCCCCCCCCCCCCCAATCTCTTCCGAGGTGAGGCCCCAATCACTTCCAAGGGGCAGTTCTATCTCAATCCCAAAACCCCAAGTAGTAGTTTTTTTTAAATAGTTTTTTTATAAACAAAACCATCTACTGTAGAAACTGACCTATGTGCTCAGTGATCATGAAACTGTTAAATACATTCACTAACCTCCAAGCTACAGGGTGCCAGCTGGGCTCTTGCAAAGATGAGTAACTCTGGTACCTTCAAGTATGTTTCAGAGGTGACTACAGAAGGTTGATTACCTCCCCCTAAAGAAATCTTTAGCTGTAAAGCCTAACCAGTCATAAACATGTTGTAACAGAGTGAGCTCATAGCTTGTTTGTTAGGAGGCACAAAGCTAGAATAGTAGGAGATCAACAAGAAGTTTTGAAATGCGTTTTTCATCATGTGACCCAACCTTGTCTCACTAGTAAATATCTTGTTGTCATGCCCTATCAAAGCAAACACAATTGTCCTTGTTTTTTTAGAAACTTCTTTGACCTCAATTGTCAGTTTAACTACAATATCTGCGTAGAATAGGATGATGAAATCTGATTCAATCGAGATATAATTAGCAAATCCCACGTGAGAACGTACATAGTAAACAAGTTTAGACATACTAGAATATTCTAGAAGCAGACAAAGCGAGAAGAAAACAAATACCTAGCATTCCAGCATCCAAGTATAAATAGCGAGTAACAAAGCACTTTAGCAATTCTTCAGTCCACAAGACTCAAGAAAGGAGAGACCAGTAATGGACTCTCAAAACAGCCTTCAGTGGTAGAGATTTTAGCCCAACACTAGAAGCCTTCAGTCGTTGAGACTCAGAGGACGAGCGACTAGTCTCAATGATCATCGATGCCAGCTCAACACTGGAAGGAGAGCAGCCGTTCATATTGAACCTCGAAGACAGTCACTGGAGAGCAGACATGAAAAGAGACATCGAGCTACAGAGGCGACACACAAGATACATGGATCCATGGAGAACAGAGACATATTAGGAACACCATAGAGATGTTAGAGTCAACGATCAAGACGTTAAGACCAAACAGCACTAGAAGCCAGGTGGCATTTAGAGACACTAGAACCAGTTAACAAAGTAACTAGAGATAAAGAACACAACGCGAACTTACAAGTATTTAGTCATAGAGAGAACACAGCACTATTCAGAATATCATTGATGTATTTGTGATATTGTTGTAGTATTGCAATAGACAGTATAGACGAGAACTGTTTCCAGCCATTTTATTATACAAGCATCAGAGTCACGTGAGAAGCATGTAGCAAGCAGGACATCATCATCATCATCACCACTATCGACACGACCATCTTTCTCCTCGTCTATAATCTTCCAATCGACTCCTCCTGTAGCAAACCTAAAGACGAACCTGGGTGTTACATTGACATACTCAAAGAAGAAAAGAGCTGTGCTACAATGTCTTCAAACGGCTTGATTTGAATTTGTTGATTAAACAGCATTAAAAGTTTTAATGAGCGTGCATCTTTCCTGTAGCAACCTATGGATGTGAGTCATGGATTATCTCAAAGTCCTTAAGGAGAAAATTAGAGGCTTTGAACTGAAAAGCTAAAGAAAGATTATCAGAATACCTTGGACCTAGAAGAAGAGAAGAACTGACATCCTAAAAAATCTGAACATCAAGGAAGACTGGCTAGTAAAGAGCATTTTATCTAAGAAACTGAAATAATTTGGCCATGTGAATTGGAAAGTGAATTTGGAAAGAAAGGTAGCAGAAGGCATGGTGCCAGGAAAGAATGACAGGGGCCGATGAGCATGAACATAGCAATAAGTAAGTGAAGTGAAGATTCCTTTTCCCGCCTTTAGGCACATTGGGCATATGGGAAGAACACCCAGACTTTTTACAGACCAGTGGGTAATGTGGTCAGCATTATGCCGGCCATCTTTACTTCCCCAGGACATACATCCTGGTATCCATTTTAGGCTGGGTCGACCTGCGACGCCCCATACCATGATAAAAATCCCCGCAGCCAGCAGTGGGTTTCGATTGCAGTACGTTGAAATTACTAGTCAGACTCGCAGCGCCTAAGCCACGGTCGCAGCATGAACATAGATGCAGGATGTAAGTGATACCTGGGTAGGAAAGTGCACAAGGCAGGCAATCTGGTGAGAGACCACGTTTCTTTCAAGCAGGCTGTAATGAAAGTGACGTCCTGCAAAGGACCTGTTGCAGTAGTAGTAGATTTCACCAAATAAGGGTATCACACAAGTGATAAACACCAGGTGACACCAAGTACTACCATGTGGACGAGGAGCTGGCAAGAGCCAGAGTAGGGCTTCGAAATAACGAAAAATGGCATCCCACATGGGGATGACTGGTTGACCTGCTGCATGGTGATGATCAGTAACTATGCTTCATTGAAAACAGGCAGAACAGGAAGACAATAAATTATCATCTTCACATCACCATTCAGTATAAAAATGTTCTTTCTTGGTATTCACCAGCTGTAAACTCCTACAGAAAATTCTTTTTTTTTTTGTTTTCACTTCCAAAGGCCAAAATTGAGTTTTTCCACACATGTCTGTTTTACAGATCTGGCTTATTTGTCTACAGATAGTTGGTTCCTAGCCTCTCAGGCAGATGCACTCTTGACTTCAAAGGAAATGCAATGCAAGAATAAGAACAGCAATGTTTAGCCTCTGCTTGTGGCAAAACAAGGAACAAACAAATTGGCAGGCAGAGAGATCATCATCATTATGTGCCCTGCCAACTGGCGTAGGAGCTTATCCATCTTCACAGATCATGATCCCTGGTTGCCTGGAACAGCTCTCTTGATGATATCCCTCCATACCATCATTTCAGCCCATCCAGCATCATCTTTCTTGGTCTGTCTCTACCCCCTTTTCCACTGATCTTTCCAGTTGTCACAATGTTCTCCAGTGTCTCTCTTCTCATTATGTGGCCAAAGAAAAGTGTTTGTCTCTTTCTTATTGTATTTGGAGATCTACTTTCATTAGCTTCTTTCAAGCAATCATTAAAGTTACTTTGGCTGAGGCAGAAAGATACCAGGGAAATATTTTGTTCTAACTATATACAGTGGAGTCCACCTAAGTCGAACTCGGATAAGTCAAATTTCGGTAAAGTCGACATGACCAGCTTAGTCCCGGCAATTTTCTCTATTGTGTGTGCTGTCTGGATAAGTAGAAATTCTGATAAGTGGAAGCATTTTTTTAGGTCCCTGTGACTTCTACTTATCCAGACTCGACTATCTAAAATTATGTTGACACATTGATGTGTATGATAACATATATCCCCTTGCACATGTGCAGAGATTTTATATCCCCACATCAAGACAACTGAGAAGGATTGAGTTGGTGACCAAATCCCCTATTTATTCACATTTCAGGTAGGACTTTTATAAAGTGATACACTTAATCGCATGTTATTATACACATAATCTGATGTTAATGTACATAGATCCACAAGTTATTGTATGCAGAATCACATGTTATTTTATACATAATCAGATGCTACTATACACAAAATCAAATTTTTTTGGGTACACAGAATCACATGTTATTTTACACAGAATCAGATGTTACTGTACACAGAATCAGATGTTATTGTACACATAATCTGATGTTACTGCACACAGAATCAAATGTTATTGTACACAGAATGAGATGTTTTTGTACACAGAGTCAAATATTATTGTACACATATTCAGATATTATTGTAAACAGAATCAGATGTTATTGTATACATAATCTGGTTACTGTACATAGATCCAGAATTTATTGTCTGCAGAATTACATGTTATTTTTACATAATCAGATTTTACTATACACATAATCACATATTTTACACAGATTCATATGTTATTGTACACAGAATCAAATGATATTGTACACAGAATCAGATGATACTGTACACAGAATCAGATGATATTGTACACAGAATCAGATGATATTGTACATAGTATCAGATGATATTGTACACAGAATCAGATGATATTGTACACAAAATCAGATGATATTGTACACAGAATCAGATGATATTGTACACAGAATCAGATGATATTGTACACAGAATCGGATGATATTGTACACAGAATCAGATGATACTGTACACATAATCAGATAATATTGTACACACAATCGGATGTTATTGAACACACAATCAGATATTATTGTATACAGAGTCAGATGATATTGTACACACAGTCAGATGTCATTGTACACACAATCAGATGTTATTGTACACACCATAAGATGTTATTGTACACACCATCAGATGATATTGTACACACAATCAGATGATATTGTACACACAGTCAGATGTTATTGTACACACAATCAGATTTTATTGTACACAGAATCAGATGATATTTTACACAGAATCAGATGTTATTGTACACATAATCAGATTTTTTTGTACACAGAATCAGATGATATTGTACACAGAATCAGATGATATTGTACACAGAATCAGATGATATTGTACACAGAATCAGATGATATTGTACACAGAATCAGATGATATTGCTCACAGAATGTAAAAGTTGGAAATCATTGAGCATGAGTCAGCTTTACAGATAACAATTTATGAAATGACAATTTGCCAAATGACATATCTTAGTAAAGAACTTTGTGTTGAGAAGTCTCCATCAACAAACAGCAACAACAACAACAAACACAGCAATGCATCAAGAAAAACAACAGAGCAACAAAGACCCACAACAACACAAGGTAAAAACACAACAACACGGCACCCAACAACAATAATAACAACACAACAACAAAACATCCCAAAAAATAGGACACCACAGCAAAACAACACAGAGCAGTCAATGATAATAAAGTCATCAGAGAAAAAATGCCTTTATTGTTTGTGTTGACCACATTTTAGGGCTGTGTAGAACAGCATGGTGGTGCGTCTTGAACCTGGGGATTTAGGGACTCATGGCTAGTGCAGTCACTAAGAAATGTGCAAGTTAGGATGTTTATTATTCATACTTCCACAACCTTTCTTAGGAATTGAATCTGGATCAAGAGCCCAGCATTCTAACCACTTGGCCAGCACACTGTGAAATAACTATATTAACTCTTTCAGTCCCTAAGAACACATCATATGTTCATAATTTTTACCTAGACGCCCAGTGAAAGCAAGATGTGCTGATTATACGTTTCTCTTTACCACCCATGGGCCTCTGATGCTGAACCCCATGTGACTGAAAGAGTTAAGGTATCTAATAATAAATGGGGTTAAAATCACACTGTCTGCCTTTACTTCTTCAAATATTTCTTATGTACCTATTTTAGACTGGGCAGACCTTTGATCTCAAGTCAGTTGGAAAAGTTTAATTATGTGTGGAGTCAAGCCTGGGACCACCAGTCAAGAGGTAGTTTGTGTTAGCCACTGGACCACCACTGTTTGCAAGTGATCATATCAGAAACTAACATACTGTATTTTTCAGCAAGTCTGTGTCAGGAGTGTCAGTAATCAAAGCTTACCGTCAGACAGAGAGATTTATGGCAGAGTCCAAGAAGAGGGTTGACTACAACACTGTCTTCTTTTTCGCATCCGTTGGAGCTCTCAGGTTGGTTTATAACTTCTTTTTCTTCTTCTCTTCCTTCAGTAACTTCATTGATTTGTTTAGGGACTTGTCAGGATCTTCTGTGTAAGTAAAAGTAAGTAAAGGACCTTTCTCCACACCTTCAGGTGTTTTGGGCATAAAGGGCTAGACCTCATATATTTTATAGACCAGTTGGCACTCAGTGGGTGATGTGGGCAACATCATGGCAGCTGCCTTTACTTTCCAGGACTTTACCTGGTACCCATTTAAGGCTGGGTCGACCCGTTAGCCAAAGTCAATTATCAAAAATTTAAAATCAGCAAATCAGTCATGTGCATATGTGGACTGGCACCTGAGACAACAGATCAGTCCTCCAAGACTGTCCCAAATACAACATATCAAGGGCCAAGAAAACTGGTGAAAGTGGTCACCAAGAAAATAGATTAGCTATATCAATGAACGAAAGAAGAAAAAAGATTTTTGTAAAAAGTCTGGCTCCATTAGGACCCAAACCAAAACAGATAATCTATATCAAGTGAACGAAAGGATCTTCTATAGAGATCTTGATATATTTCCCTGGATCTTCTATGAGCTTTTCCTTCAGCATGGCAGTTAGTCTCTTCTTTTTCTTTCTTCTGTTCCCTTTCTATCCCCCCCAATCAGAGCATAGGCCTTCTATACCCCAATGGAGCATAGGCCCTCAACTCACGCCAAGTCGTTCTAACCTTTGCTATCACATGCAACGCTCCCCATGTCCTCTCCATCTTTTCAACTTCATTCTCTAGTAGCAGGGAGTATTTGTCAGGTGGCCAAATCATCAGCTGGCAGCCTTCACTCGCCTGCTGCCACCCACCAACCACCATCCAACCCCGATGCTGCTGCTTCTTCTGCATTCACCCTGAAGAAAAAAATTTGTCACCCACTGCATTGTTTTACAGCTAGGCTATGATATCTGTGCCTTTTGGTCCAGCATATGTAATTTAGACAAATATTGAATTAGTTGCTTTCACTGACATGCTTGTTGAGGGGGAAGTTGGTCTCTTCTTTCCCCCCAAAAGGAGGCTGTAGAACTCTCACAGGGAGAGGCATGTTCTAATTATTATGCGATTTTGGCTTGCACATCCAGTGCTCTACAAAAGTGACCAGGAAGATTTGAAATTGTAAGACACTGATGGTTCATGTAAACAGTATTTCTCACGGTTAGATTTCACACTGGTAGCTTGTAACTGACTGGTGGACAATGTAACCAAAGATTTTGTTACTTCAGTGTAGGATTTGCTAATATTTGCATTGTTTTTGAACAAAGAGTTACTTTCAGCAAAATCATTTTTTTTATTTCATGTATTAATTCTAATAACCTGTTCTGCTGTATGGCAGAAAATCTTGGAATGTCAGTGAACAAATTAAAAAGAATTTGGAAGCAATAAAGATGTGGTTTCTGAGATGAATATTACGAATACCTTGGATTTCCAGAGTAACTAAAAACGATTGCTTGAAAGAAGCTAATGAAAGTAGATCTCCAAATACAACAATAAGAAAGAGACAAACACTGTTCTTTGGCCACATAATGAGAAGAGAGACATTGGAAAACATCGTGACAACTGGAAAGATTAGTGGAAAAAGCGGTAGAGGCAGACCAAGAGAGATGATGCTGGGTGGGCTGAAATAATGGCATGGAGGGATATCATCAAGAGAGCTGTTCCAGGCAACCAGGAATCGTGATCTGTGGAGACGCATGAGCACCTAAGCTAGTTGGCAGTGCCCATGATGATGAATAATTGTCTCTGCCATCTCTGTGTGTATGTGTGAGAGAGAGAGAGAGAGAGAAAGAGATAGAGAAGTAAATTGTCTGTGTGTGTGATTGTGAGAGAGAATGAAGAAAGAAATAATTTTTTTTTAATAGTTAAAAATTCGGCACACAGCCTGTCTATACATTGGCCCTTTCACACATTTATGATTCTTATAACAATTCTATTTTAAATATATTATTATTTTTATTATGCTCGAAAAGCATAGAATGTAAAGTACAAATACAAAAGCATGGATACAAATGCATACTTTCAAATATAAGTGAAAAAATACTGAAACATCACACACATGCGCACACACACACACACAGAGCACACATACACAGAACCACAGTGTGCACACGCTGATGATACACAGCATAACAAGCATAGACACAATCACAGACAGAATACCTACAGACATGACAAAAACACACAGACCCAACACATTCACAGACAAAAAACAGTCATAACATACACACAGACACATACATAAAACACACTGACACAACATACACAAGCATACTTACTCTCACAGACACAATACATATACATAGAGACAACCAATAAACACAGACATAATACATACACACAGACTCAACACAAGCACAACATGCATAAACACAAATAGTCACAACAAATACACATTAAAAAAAAAAACATAACACTCATAGATACAACACTAACAGACACAACATACTGACACACACATGCACACACTCATAGACACAACACACAGACACCAGCTCTCACACATAGACACACCACTAACAGACACAGCCTACTGATACACACATGCACACACCCATACACAGACAACAGCTCGCACACATAGTCACAACATTCCCCCCCCCCCCCACTTCACCCTCCCCACCCACTTCACCCCCCCCCCCCAAAGGCAGTACTCACAGAACATAATGCTCTCAGACACACACACACACACACACACCACGCTGGCATACACAACATTCCCACAGATATAGCACTCACAGAAACAACACTCACACAGTCACAACACTCACACAGACACAACACTCACTCAGACACAACACTCACACAGACACAACACTCACACAGACACAACATTCACACAGACACAACATTCACACAGACACAACACTCACACAGACACAACACTCACACAGACACAACACAACACTCACAACACAGTACACAACACTCACACAGACACAACATTCACACAGACACAACACTCACACAGACACAACACTCACACAGACACAACACTCACACAGACACAACATTCACACAGACACAACATTCACACAGACACAACACTCACACAGTAACAACACTCACACAGACACAACACTCACACAGACACAACACTCACTCAGACACAGCACTCACACAGGCGCAACACTCACTCAAAGACACAACAAAACATAGATTCAACATACACAGGAATGACAAAGCACATGGGGTCAATGCTGTTTATGAACAAGTAACGAAGTCAGAAGAGAAACTAGATTATTATGACAAAGTTTGTTTCCCTAAACACCTTTTATGTTTTCTCTCAACAAATCTAGATGGCTTGTAACAAATTTAGACACACTGGCCAATGTGGTTGTCTTTTCATCCGGAATTTTCCAAGTGATGGCCAACAGTAGCTCCGGACAAGCTGGCCTCACAGTTTCTTATGCTTTACAGGTTCTCTTCATTATGTACAATCTGACAGCAACAAATGATGCTATTGGTGTCAAACATATATTGTCCAAAAGCTACCCAAGAATTCTGTAAAATATGTGAAAGAATCTGGATGTGCGCTGAACCAGATGGGTGATTTTAGACTATTTTTGTTTGAAACCTATGTTGTAACGTACTTCCCGTCCTTTTTAGGACAAATTTTTCGTTATTTGAAGCCCTACTCTGGCTCTTGCCAGGGGCTGCAATATAGCCTGGCCATAAATATGGCCTAAAGGCTGAATGCAGTTTCTGGGACCTCTCCACGGTGATCCTCACCCACGTGGTGGCACATTGTGTCATCGGGTGTTTATCGCTTGGGTGATGTCCTGGTGGGGTAGAAAGTCAGTCAGTCAGTCAGAAACCTATGTCTCTAACTATGACATCATCTGACATAATCTTGATCCAGGTTGTAATGTCTACAAAAGGTGACGGTACTCACTACAAATTATCTGACTTACAGTAAAGGATCTTCTTTCGCACCTTCAGGTATATTGGGCATATAGGCCTCTCCAAAACAATGCTGCGGGGCTCAGTGAGGGAAAGATGAGAAGAGGCAGACTAAGAAAGACCTGGTTACAGAACCTGACTGACTGGACAGGCCTCAGGCATGCAACCTAAAGTCCATCGCAACTGACCGCCAAAGGTGGAGAGAGCTGATCAGACAGTCAACAGAAACTGGTGACCCAACAACACGTAGTGTTACAGGATGATAATGATGATGATGCGGGTGATTTACCAGCAGACCAATTTACATTGATTTTAACCAGGGCTTTGTTTTTTCTAGAAGAAAATTGTCAATCCTTGCAGCAAAATGTCTTAAAAGATGCTGATGCTTTTAAGTGTCCATTACAGTACCACTGAGAGAGAAAAAAAGATACCTACAACAAGATACCGGTACTAAAAAAAAAAGTAAAGTTAAGATCCCTTTTCACGCCTTTCGGTGCATCGGGCATATTGACAGAAAAACAGACCATCAGCAAATGTGGTCAGCATTACGCCCGGCTGTCTTTACTTTCCCAGGACAGCCCATCCTGGTACCCATTTTAGGCTGGGTCGACCTGTGACGTCCCATAGCACGACAAAAATCCACACAGCCTGCAGTGTGTTTCGATCGCGGTATGCTGGCTCCTGAGTCGGACTCGCAACGCCTTAGCCACGGACGCCGCGATACCGGTACTACCACCAGAAAGAAAAAAAAACTGATTTCAACAAAAGTATGAGCATTGATCTTTCATGGAAAATGGCATACTTAGTTATTCTTTCCTCTTGAGCCTAGGGTGGCACATAGGGCAGAGATCATAACTCTTCATAGCTCTCCATGTCTGGCAGTTTGTTGCCACCTGTTGTAGGTCTTGGATGTATGTTAGGCTTATGGCTGAGTATTCTCTGATGATGGTTCAAGGGAATGATGAGGTAGTCTGATCTTATCCATTCTGAGCGCATGGCAGATGTAGTTCCAGCAGCGCTTTCTTATAAAATTTGATATATTTTGTGCTTGGTCTCCTGTTTTTTTTTTTTACATATTAGATCTAAAATCTGTCCAGTGAAGTATTCTTCTAAGACATCTGCTCTCAAAATTGTCTAAATTTTTATCTAGAGCTACCGCTGCTTTCTAACTCTCCTATCCATAAGTTAGCACTGGAATCACAAAAGAGTGGAAGATAACTGAGTTTCGTGTCTTTGCTGAACCTCTTTGACTTCTAGATGTTTGACAGTTTGTTAAAGGCACTAGATGCTAGTGCGATTCTGAATGATATTTCTGGGCTGAATCCCCTATAACATATGGCATACTACTAAACATAAAATTGCCAGGTAAAATCACAAACAAATGCTGGGGTTGCTTTGTGACCTGCCAGAAAGGATGAGCAACTAACGTTGAAATTATAAAAATGATAAAAGTGACAATTAACATTTTCAGTCCTGTGGGTTTAACATCGGAGGCCAAGGGCGTCGTAAAGAGAGACGTAAAATCTGCACATCTTGTTAATGTTATGTTAGTTTCAGCTTCATAGCAAACGGGTCACCCCATAGTTGCTCCTCTTCTGTGCCAACGAAAAACACACAATGTTTATCACAGTCCCTTGTGGAAAGATTGACAAACTGCTGTCTCAGCATATGCACTAGCATACACATGCATTAAAAGCATACGGTAGCCATCAGAAGTGCTAACACAAACAGTCCGACATTAGAAATGCAGTTCATCATCGACGGTAGCAGAGGTAACCAACAAATCAGCAGTTGCACACACAATCAATTTTAATCACATAAGGGCACCACCAATATTGTAATGACAGGCCACACACCATTTTCTGAATCTACAATTCACAACACAAACACCACATTGGTCACAGTCGAAAAACATTCCAAATGAAATCTGCAGCTCACAGGGTCACACCATGCACTCAACTCAGTAGCTGGGCAACTAAACTATATCCTTTCAGTCTACAAATGGAGTAAAAATGCAATGGCCACCGTCTGGCAGAAGCAAAAGCTTTGCCACAACTCGAAACAGTGGCACATCTTGCCTTCACTGGGCTTCCAGGTAGGAACCTGTGAACATACTATGAATTCCTTGGGACTGAAAGTAAAGTTATAATGATGATAATAGTGATAATTTATTATGATGATAAAAGTAATAATTGAGTGATGATAGTAATATAATTAATAATTAAGTGATGTAAAGATAAAAATAATGAATAGGTGATGATAAAATACTGTTACATGATAAAGATAAAAATAATAATTAGGTAATAACAAAAATTATAAGTATCAAGTGACCATAATGACACAAGCAAGAATTAATTAATTATTGATAATAATGAAATTAACAAAGTGATAATAATGATACAAGTAATAATTCACTGTGCACAGATCACTGGCTGCTTGCCTATAATGGTGAGGTGTGTGGCTGACTTTGAAACAAACATTGTTTCTGTTGAACGAATTAAAGAATACACAGAAGTGGAGCAGGAGGTACGTCATTTTTCCACAACTGTAATTACTTTTAATTTAAACACATAATTTTTTTCTCATTCATAAAGTGGGGAAGATCATGCAGCAGAGCTGTTAGAATTGTGGTTTCCATTTGGAAGACCTGGGTCTGAGTACTTAACAGTGTTCTTTTTGGTGCAAATTCAATGGGACTCTTCTTCTTCTTCATCGTTCACCGGCTGTGAATTCCGGCGGAAGGTCGCGGTTAATCGTCCGCTTGGACTTTTGGCTTTTACCTGGACCTGAGTTTTGCGTGTACAACTGTTTTGTTGTTCCCTGCCTCATGGGCAGCTTTACTCGGACTTCGAGGGAAGACGTCAGGCCTATTTCTAGGATGACTGTGGCCATTGTTTTGTGTGGGTCAAGACGTTGCCTGATTTGTGTGGTGTCCACTTTGTCTCCTTCTCCGCAGGTATTGCCCCCGAGTACACCTTTGGGGCAGCCCCCTGTGGAACGGTTGGCCCTCAAGGAAAGGCAGGGGCAGATCATGGGCATTCCCCGCCATCCATGGAGGCTTCCGTTTTTGCAGAGCCGGCACATGGCGCTCTGGTTCTGGGCTCACCCAAGGAATCATCACGTCCTGCACATGCTTGCTTGACCTCACAACCGTATTAGGCCTCCCGCTCGACAAGGGCTGCGCCCTCCAGAAGTCAGCAGGGAGCAGCCCGCGAATTCTGGACTTTTGTGACCACCCAAATAAGTACATTCTTTTTCTTCGCACGTTAGGTATCTTTGACGAGCCGTTACCCCGACAAAATTCAACATCCTGCTTTAGGTAAATCGTTATCTGTTTGGTCCCAACACTCGGGCGAGTGGGGTCTTTTGGTGTGGACATTTGGACTTTTTCCGTGATGGTCAGATTTTGAGCTTACTCGTGTGACGTAGGTTCTAGTTTTGTTGGACATTTAGGCTTAGCCAGCTGATGGATGGTTGCTGTATCTCAGCGCGGTGACGACGACACTGAGGGTTAACAGAGGATGTACATGGGTAGAATCTTGCTGCGAGATGCTACCCACAGGAGATTTTACTCGTCTGTGCTGCGGGTAAATCTCTAGGTCAAGGGTTGAGTCTCAGCAGAACAATGTTCTCTTCACTCCCCATTCTTTTAACCAAGGGTTGTAATTTTAGTTGTACATTCGGCAAGCACTTTACTCATGTTCCTAATGAGTTTTGATAACCTTTTTCACCCATACGTTTGGGGGTGGGCTGATGAGAACCACAAGGATACATCACCTCTGGGGGCCACCAAACTCCGAGATCCCCTGACAGCTCTGTTAAGGCTCATTTGAGACATTATCCATGGCGCACGACGAGGACGTGGACAGGGGTCTTGTGTGAGGTTCCGTACAACCAGAACAGTGAAGGACTGGCGCCTGAGTGTCGTACGGAGTATCTCTTTATACACATCATGTTGGACTTAACTTTCCCTCAAGCCTGTGACATAAATCACTGCGCCACTTAATAGGACTCTAACTCTCCAGTCTAAAAGTTATGTTCTCTATACCGTCTCCCTCCCCCCAAAATATATATTCTATATGTGTGTGTGTGTGTATAATTTTCATGCATGTGTGCATGCGTGCGTGCATGCATGTCTCTGTGTGTGTGTGTGTGTGTGTGTGTACACACACACATTTAAAATAAGAGCCAATTAGGACCTTTTTTTTAAATATCTAAGTAGCTTAAAAATCTAATCTTCTTCTTCTTTTCCTTCTGTTGTTGTTAATCTTCTGCAGGTCAAGCCCTTGAGGTTTATTGCTGCAAATAACACCTGCCTCAGTTGACGATTGGATGTATGCTTCATTAGGAAATAGGTTTTCCAAAAATGGGACTGCCAGTCCCCTGCTTTGGTCCCCTGGAGGACCCAAATTTGTCTGTTCTCTATCCTTTGACAGGTCCAGCTTAGGAGGCCTGGTTGGTAGCTATTTTACCACCATCATAGCTCTCCAGGTCATGGGGAAACATAAGCTCGCACACCATGGCAACAATTTAGACACCACTGTGAAGAAATAAATCTAGTAGTTTTACAATTTTCACAATAATTATTTTTCAATTGCGTAATTATAATGTCTAATATGTTTTAATAGCCATTATTTAAAAAATAAATATATACCTAGCTTAACCATTTAAGTCTCAGAGGGTTTGGCATCACAGGCTCAAGGAGTAGTCAAGACAGACGTAAAATCGGCGCATTACGCATTCATTGGGCTTCTAGGCAGTAACCTATGAACGTATAATGCGTTCCTTGGGACTCCGAGTTAAGTTATTGTGGTATCTTGTTAGTATAAATTCTTGTTTCAGTGAATATTTGTATAAATATATTTTCATTCCTTTGTCCAGGAGTCCATATTATTTAGGCTTTGCAATTTTTGCAAATGTTGTTTCCTAATTTTTGTATGCTGATTTCTTAGGCAGACTGGGTAATACCCACCAGACGACCTCAGCCAAACTGGCCATCCAAGGGGAAGGTCGAATTTAACAATTTCAGTGTTCGATACAGAGATGGTTTAGATCCAGTCATTAAAAAACTGAGCATCACAATAGACGGGGGACAGAAGGTATGTTTGAATGTATTCTTTTTTTCCATCGTTGTGATCGGTTTTTGCTATTAGAAATGCTGTTTTGTATCATAGAATAAGTAAAAATACACTAAAAATTCACTTCAGTAATGGGTTATTTTCCTCTTTCAAAATATTTGGCAATGCGCCAGCAAGAAAATCAAAGCCGAAATTGTAAGATCATGCATCTTACGAGTGGCAACATACGGATGTGATTCATGGACTATCTTGCAATCATTACGGAAAAAAATAGGGACTTTTGAGATGAAATCTTATAGAATGAATCTTAGAATTCCATGGGCCAGGAAAAATAGAAATATTGACATCCTAACAGTTCTGAACATCAAGGAAAATTGAGTCGTAAACAACATCTTCAAAATGAAATGCTTTATCCTTAACAAATGTCAAGGTGGACTGGCATAAGAATGGGCAGATAAAATAAGTGGCACCTGGGGTAGGAAATTGCACATGGCAGGACATCTTGCGAGAGACCGAGTTACTTGCAGGCAGGCTGTGATGCGAGCGAAGTTTTCCAGTGGACATGCTGAATAACAATGATGACATACATGCTTTGGAGAACAAGAACCTTGTTATTTGCGATTATACATTGATGTTTTTGTATTTTTACACTTGTTGGTGGTGGCTGTCATATGAGGGAGGTGTGTTTAAAGTATTCAAAACAAGCAAGACATGACACCCCTGCAACATAGGACAGCTCATGGGACCGCTACAAAATCACACAGCCAAAAACGATGTGATGACAAACGAGTAATACCGACAACAGAGGATTTTTGGGAAAATACACTGTGCAGTGACATCAATTCTTTATTGTTGTATGAATGAATGAGTTAATCCGCCCTGTAATAATATCGTCTCGATAACAGTAATTCACATACATCTGCACTAACATTCAATTTCTTCAGGTAGGCATAGTTGGACGCACTGGAGCTGGCAAGTCATCCCTCTCACTGTCTCTCTTCCGTTTGATGGAAGCAGCCGGTGGGAGTATTCTTGTTGATGGGGTCAACATCGCAGACATTGGACTCCATGATCTGAGATCTCGTTTGACTATTCTGCCTCAGGTAACTGGTACACAGTTTCGCATTATAGAGTGGCACAATCCACATTACACATTGGCACACTATTCCACATTACACATTGGCACACTATTCCACATTACACATTGGCACACTATTCCACATTACACATTGGCACACTATTCCACATTACACATTGGCACACTATTCCACATTACACATTGGCACACTATTCCACATTACACATTGGCACACTATTCCACATTACACATTGGCACACTATTCCACATTACACATTGGCACACTATTCCACATTACACATTGGCACACTATTCCACATTACACATTGGCACACTATTCCACATTACACATTGGCACACTATTCCACATTACAATATGGCACATTATAATTATAGCTGTGATAAAAAATATAATAATTATAGCTGTGATAACAAATCATGTTTTGTTACATTATATTATGTTATGACATTAGATGGCACTACACACTGGGCATTCCCACACGTGCTCAGTCCTCTGCAGCAACCACTCCATGGTATTTCTACTTATTGTTCCCATAGGAGGCTTGTTATACTGTCTCCTATCTCGGCCTCAAAGGTGACATAGACGTACTTCACATGCCTTACACTTGTCATGCAATAGTGTCAGTGTCAGAGATTTATCATTATACACTGGTCCAGTCCATAGAGCATTGATATCCGCTCTGGCAATGATTCTTCCTATACGCACTGGTGCATTGTTTGCATACACAGCCATCATTGTTTAGCAGATCCTTTGCAGAATATCACTATATTTTAACTTTCCCTAAATTTCTTGTGCTCAGAGTATTGTTTATTCCAGTCCAGGTACCTGAAGATCAGATTTAAAATAGATCTCAGGTAAAAGTTCAAACTGCCAATAAAAACCTGTTAATTCTTTTACTTTGTACTGATTTATTTGCTAGGAGTCTACTTCTTGTTCTTTTTTAACCTCTATAAATATCTGTTTACTGTTTGACCTTGGTCTTGTTAATGTCAGAATCCTCTAGCCTCAAAGGTTTCTGTATACATTCCATTGCAAAATATTGTTTCTGTTGTCATTTTAACTCTGTTCTGAAATTTCTTTTAGGACCCAGTTTTGTTTTCTGGATCTCTCCGTTTGAATCTGGACCCCTTTAACGAATTTGATGATGATGAAATTTGGACAGCCTTGGAAAGAGCCCATCTGAAACAGTTTGTTAACCAGATGCCAGGAAAACTTCTCTATGAGTGTGGAGAAGAAGGGCAAAATCTCAGGTCAGTACAGTATTGACTGGCATGAGTTACTGGATACAAAACTAATTACACTAACAGCTTATTTCAAATTCCTCCATTTTGTACAGATATGTTTCTAATGGCCTTCTGTGTGTTTTTGTATTTTTTACCTTTTCGGGTAAAAATGCAAGAAAATGTTATTTGTTTTTAAAAGCTTTCCAATTATATGTCCTATTCAGTAGCAGCAACTTCTCCTCACCTCTTTACTCACTTGAATTTGTTTAGTTCTCTCTCTGTTAGTTATTCATTTTTTAACTGACTATACTGCTATTAGTTACCACTTATTTTGGGACAGGGGGTTTTGAGTCTGGGGGATTTAGGGCCACATGGCTATAGTCACCATGGACTGCATAGATTAGGAAACAATTTCATCACCCTACTGAGGATTTGATCTTGCATTTCCTGATTGAGACCAGCATTTCAAGCACCTTGGCCAGTGGCTCCTTGGTTATTTTATAAAACTATTTAATTCCTTCTTTTCTCAGTAGGCACAGTAAACCAAGAAGCTGACACTTCCGGAGGGGTCAAATTTCCCTTAAACATCACTTTTCTGACTTGTCTGTAGTGACCTGTTTACTAGATGCATACTTGATGCTTTTGGTTGAGTTTCTACCTGCACAAACATTAAGGAGGTCATGATATGAATACATCAACTAACAATAGCATTTGAGGGTTATCTTTTGAGCTAAATGGTGGTTTTTTCCTCCCAAGCCAAGCTGACATCAGATTTTCCTGTAAGCTTCAGTGATAGAGTTCATGGGGTCACGGCATGATTAACCCAATACATGTGTTATTTGTTAAGACTAGGGAGATATATTGCATTTAATGCTTCATCTTTTTTTTTTAGTGTTTATTAATTACTCCTTTCTTCTTCAGCATTCTGAACCCTTGAGGTTCATTGCTGCAGATATCCCCCACCTCTATTCATCTCTTTGGTTTGCCTTCTCTTTCCAGTTGGTAAAACCAAGTGTTTGTAGGTCTGTCTGGATATTATCTCTCCTTCGTCTTCTTGGTCTCCCTTGTGGTCTACGACCATTCATCTCCCTGGTGTATACAGTTTTTACTTCTCTGTCATCTAACATTCTTTCAATATGCCCCAACCATTTCAGTCTATTAGCTCTCATGATGCCAGTGATCAGTGGTGATGTAAACAGATTATGAATTTCATTGTTTGTTTTCACTCTCGATTCACCGCTGTTTGTATCTTTGATAGGTCCAGAGATTTGTCATTAGACTCTGTTTTAATTGTGCTCCAAGTTTCAGAGCCATATAAGAATTTTTGTATAGATAGTCAAAATAATGGAAGTGACAAAAGGCAGCCTGTTTCAGACTAGTTCTGATTTCAGTGCGTACGTGTGTGTGTGTGTGTGATTTTCCCTCACAAAGCAAATGGTATTTCATGCCTTTTTATGTTACCTCTGGTTTATTTCCCAGTGTCGGGCAAAGACAGTTGCTCTGTTTGGCCAGAACTTTGTTGAGGAAGACAAAGATTCTGATCTTGGATGAAGCCACTGCTGCTGTGGATATGCAGACGGATAATCTCATACAAAACACCATCCGGTTTGCTTTCCAGCACTGTACTATCATAGCCATTGCGCATCGACTGAATACTATCATGGATTATGACAAGTAAGTGCTATTTAGAATACGTCTACAATTAAAAATAGCATGGGTTCTGCTTGAACAAGAAGAACAGAGAGATACTGTATATAAGAGAAAGATAATGCCTAAATGTACAGTTAACGTCAGTGGTATTAATTATGTGTATTTACAGAAGTTCAAGTTTACATAAAGCTGACCTTCTTTAAAATCAGCAACTGAAATTAGATGCCTGAGGAAAACCACAAATTTAGCCATCTGAGACTAGTGATAAATTACACTATCAGACATGCCCGGCTCTCTAGCGAAATTGGCTAAACCGGATTTCGCGGAGACCGGGTGACGTACTCCTTGTGGTCCGGGTTCAATCCCGGGGGTAGGCAGGAAAGCTACATTTTCTCCCAGATTTACGGTATTTACAATGGAATCAAGGCCGAAAGGTTGCGATATTCATAATACCGAGCCTAAGGGTTAACAACTCATGGCTTCTGGATACTAAAAACAAAAACACTATCAGACATGCAGTGGGAACAACAATATACAACAATTAACAACTTGAAAAATGCTACAGTAATCAGTTATATCTGTGTAACTATAACATTATTTTTTTTTTCACATTTATCGTCTCAGCAACTGAAAACATTTGTGCAGTATCAAAATCATGGCTTTTTTTCTTCTAAATATATAGGTGCAGTACTCACCAGAAATTGTCCGAAAAGAAGCAGATAATCACCACAAAGCTTCTATTACAGAAAAACTGGGTAAAAAGTAGGCCAGAAGCAAAAGCCCTGTTCCCCGTGTGGGTTCGGGGCCCTATTATAGGGAAAACAAGAATAGACCCACTGTCTACCCAAAAGCATGTTGTAAGAGTCGACTAATTGGGAGCTTCCTTCAAAGTCGGAGTGCATCTGCCTGAGAGGCAAGGAACCAACAGTCTGCACACAAATGTGTCAGATCTGTCAAACGGATGCACACACAGCACTCAGGTTCTGGAACAGGACTACAGTCTAGAAGTGGACGAATAACCAGAACTTTCCGCCAGAGTTTACAGCTGGTGAATGCAAAGAAGAAGATGAAAAGCCCTGTCAATCACCTTGGTTGATTGGAGAGAACAGTGGCAGAGGGCACCGTAGGAAGAAATAGGATGAGGATTCAACTAGCGGGAAGATGGACAAGGACATAAGGGACATCTTGGGCAGGAGTGTGTATCTGGCAGGAGAGTTGGCAAGGGACTGCGTTTCTTTTAATTGGCTGTGAAGAGAGTTATATTCTGTGAAGGACTGTTACATGATGATGGTGATGATGATGATGATGATAACAATGATAATGATGATGATGAAAATGATGATCACATTATCACACCCAAGAAAAGTTCTCATCTTTGACTGAAAATGCTTTTTATAGTTGACTATTTTTTTTTAACTGTTTTTTTTTTTCTTACATGTGTTTATATCTATTTGTCTATGTAATCTATGTCTGTTCAATTTAAATGTCTGGCTGATCTCTGTCAAATGTATCCATATTTTTTATCAGTCTGTCTGTCCTCCAGCCATAGTCTCATCTATATATCCAACCCATTGCTCAGTAATTCATCCATATAACAGTCTTTCTATCTGTTCATCTATCCATTCACAGAGTGATGGTCTTAGATGCTGGAGTTGTGAAAGAATATGACGTCCCATCCAGACTTCTAGAGGACAAGAGTTCCATTTTTTATTCCATGGCTGCAGATGCTAACCTGGTCTAAAGAGAGGGAGATGATTTTGTGACTGAAAACAGGAATTCTTCATACATACTGATCTAACTGTCCAGTTCTTCTCCTTCGGGTGTAGAACTACCCACACAAACTGATCTAACTGTCCAGTTCTTCTCCTTCAGGAGTGGAACTACCCACACAAACTGATTACTGTCCAGTTCTTCTCCTTCAGGAGTGGAACTACCCACACAAATCTTACTGTCCAGTTCTTCTCCTTCAGGAGTGGAACTACCCACACAAATCTTACTGTCCAGTTCTTCTCTTTCAGGAATGGAACTACCCACACAAATCTTACTGTCCAGTTCTTCTTTTTCAGGAGTGGAACTACCCACACAAATCTTAATGTCCAGTTCTTCTCCTTCAGGTTTGGAACTACCCACACAAATCTTACTGTCCAGTTCTTCTCTTTCAGGAGTGGAACTACCCACACAAATCTTACTGTCTTGTTCTTCTCTTTCAGGAGTGGAACTACCCACACAAATCTTACTGCCCAGTTCTTCTCCTTCAAGTGTTTTATCTGGAGCAGGCACAGGGGATCAAGACCTTCTACTCCTCTGTCACCTGATTTATTAACGAAGATGACATTTGAACAAGGAAGACAAAAACATTAGATTGTACAATTTATTGAGGGCCAGTTGGTCTAAACAAACATGAGTCTGGCCAGTTGGTCCGTACAAACATGAGTCTGGCCAGTTGGTCTGTACAAACATGAGTCTGGCTAGTTGGTCTGTACAAACATGAGTCTGGCCAGTTGGTCTGTACAAACATGAGTCTGGCCAGTTGGTCTAGAGCAAGAAGCAGAACTGTACAACTCCATGATGGTTGAGGCTGCTAGAAGTGCAAGAAGCAGAACTGTATAACTCATGATGGTTGGTTGAGGCTGCTACAAGAGCAAGAAGCAGAACTGTATAACTCCATGATGGTTGAGGCTGCTACAAGAGCAAGAAGCAGAACTGTATAACTCCATGATGGTTGAGGCTGCTAGAAGAGCAAGAAGCAGAACTGTATAACTCCATGATGGTTGAGGCTGCTACAAGAGCAAGAAGCAGAACTGTATAACTCCATGATGGTTGAGGCTGCTAGAAGAGCAAGAAGCAGAACTGTATAACTCCATGATGGTTGAGGCTGCTAGAAGAGCAAGAAGCCATGATGGTTGAGGCTGCTAGAAGAGCAAGAAGCAGAACTGTATAACTCCATGAAGCTAGAAGAGCAAGAAGCAGAACTGTATAACTCCATGATGGTTGAGGCTGCTAGAAGAGCAAGAAGCAGAACTGTATAACTCCATGATGGTTGAGGCTGCTAGAAGAGCAGCAAAGAAGCAGAACTGTATAACTCCATGATGGTTGAGGCTGCTAGAAGAGCAAGAAGCAGAACTGTATAACTCCATGATGGTTGAGGCTGCTACAAGAGCAAGAAGCAGAACTGTATAACTCCATGATGGTTGAGGCTGCTAGAAGAGCAAGAAGCAGAACTGTATAACTCCATGATGGTTGAGGCTGCTACAAGAGCAAGAAGCAGAACTGTATAACTCCATGATGGTTGAGGCTGCTAGAAGAGCAAGAAGCAGAACTGTATAACTCCATGATGGTTGAGGCTGCTACAAGAGCAAGAAGCAGAACTGTATAACTCCATGATGGTTGAGGCTGCTAGAAGAGCAAGAAGCAGAAACTGTATAACTCCATGATAACTCCATGATGGTTGAGGCTGCTACAAGAGCAAGAAGCAGAACTGTATAACTCCATGATGGTTGAGGCTGCTAGAAGAGCAAGAAGCAGAACTGTATAACTCCATGATGGTTGAGGCTGCTAGAAGAGCAAGATGATGGTTGAGGCTGCTAGAAGAGCAAGAAGCAGAACTGTATAACTCCATGATGGTTGAGGCTGCTAGAAGAGCAAGAAGCAGAACTGTATATATAACTCCATGATGGTTGAGGCTGCTATGAAGAGCAAGAAGCAGAACTGTATAACTCCATGATGGTTGAGGCTGCTACAAGAGCAAGAAGCAGAACTGTATAACTCCATGATGGTTGAGGCTGCTAGAAGAGCAAGAAGCAGAACTGTATAACTCCATGATGGTTGAGGCTGCTACAAGAGCAAGAAGCAGAACTGTATAACTCCATGATGGTTGAGGCTGCTACAAGAGCAAGAAGCAGAACTGTATAACTCCATGATGGTTGAGGCTGCTAGAAGAGCAAGAAGCAGAACTGTATAACTCCATGATGGTTGAGGCTGCTAGAAGAGCAAGAAGCAGAACTGTATAACTCCATGATGGTTGAGGCTGCTACAAGAGCAAGAAGCAGAACTGTATAACTCCATGATGGTTGGGGTGGCTACAAGAGCAAGAAGCAGAACTGTATAACTCCATGATGGTTGAGGTGGCTGCTATAAAGATGGTTGAGGCTGCAAGAAGCAAGAAGCAGAACTGTATAACTCCATGATGGTTGAGACTGCTAGAAGAGCAAGAGCAGAACTGTATAACTCTATGATGTTTGAGGCTGCTAGAAGAGCAAGAAGCAGAACTGTATAACTCCATGATGGTTGAGGCTGCTAGAAGAGCAAGAAGCAGAACTGTATAACTCCATGATGGTTGAGGCTGCTACAAGAGCAAGAAGCAGAACTGTATAACTCCATGATGGTTGAGGCTGCTAGAAGAGCAAGAAGCAGAACTGTATAACTCCATGATGGTTGAGGCTGCTACAAGAGCAAGAAGCAGAACTGTATAACTCCATGATGGTTGAGGCTGCTACAAGAGCAAGAAGCAGAACTGTATAACTCCATGATGGTTGAGGCTGCTAGAAGAGCAAGAAGCAGAACTGTATAACTCCATGATGGTTGAGGCTGCTACAAGAGCAAGAAGCAGAACTGTATAACTCCATGAAGGCTGCTACAAGAGCAAGAAGCAGAACTGTATAACTCCATGATGGTTGGGGCTGCTACAAGAGCAAGAAGCAGAACTGTATAACTCCATGATGGTTGGTTGCTACAAGAGCAAGAAGCAGGAACTGTATAACTCTAGAAGAGCAAGAAGCAGAACTGTATAACTCCATGATGGTTGAGGCTGCTAGAAGAGCAAGAAGCAGAACTGTATAACTCCATGAAGAAGAGCAAGAAGCAGAACTGTATAACTCCATGATGAGGTTAGAAGAGCAAGAAGCTGCTATAAAGAGCAAGAAGCAGAACTGTATAACTCCATGATGGTTGAGGCTGCTAGAAGAGCAAGAAGCAGAACTGTATAACTCCATGATGGTTGAGGCTGCTAGAAGAGCAAGAAGCAGAACTGTATAACTCCAAGAAGCAAGAAGCTGTATGTATATCTCCATGATGGTTGAGGCTGCTACAAGAGCAAGAAGCAGAACTGTATAACTCCATGATGAGGCTGCTACAAGAGCAAGAAGCAGAACTGTATAACTCCATGATGGTTGAGGCTGCTACAAGAGCAAGAAGCAGAACTGTATAACTCCACGATGGTTGAGGCTGCTAGAAGTGCAAGAAGCAGAACTGTATAACTCCATGATGGTTGAGGCTGCTACAAGAGCAAGAAGCAGAACTGTATAACTCCATGATGGTTGGGGTGGCTACAAGAGCAAGAAGCAGAACTGTATAACTCCATGATGGTTGGGGTGGCTACAAGAGCAAGAAGCAGAACTGTATAACTCCATGATGGTGCTAGAAGAGCAAGAAGCAGAACTAACTCCATGAGAGCAAGAGCAAGAAGCAGAACTGTATAACTCCATGATGGTTGAGGCTGCTAGAAGAGCAAGAAGCAGAACTGTATAACTCCATGATGGTTGAGGCTGCTAGAAGAGCAAGAAGCAGAACTGTATAACTCCATGATGGTTGAGGCTGCTAGAAGAGCAAGAAGCAGAACTGTATAACTCCATGATGGTTGAGGCTGCTAGAAGAGCAAGAAGCAGAACTGTATAACTCCATGATGGTTTGAGGCTGCTAGAAGTGCAAGAAGCAGAACTGTATAACTCCATGATGGTTGTTGCTACAAGGCAAGAAGCAGAACTGCTATGATGGTTGAGCTAGAAGAAGAAGCAGAACTGTATAACTCCATGATGGTTGAGGCTGCTAGCAAGAAGCAGCATGAGCTACAAAGCAGAAGCTGTATAACTCCATGATGGTTGAGGCTGCTAGAAGAGCAAGAAGCAGAACTGTATAACTCCATGATGGTTGAGGCTGCTGCTAGAAGCAGCTGTATAACTCCATGATGGTTGAGGCTGCTACAAGAGCAAGAAGCAGAACTGTATAACTCCATGATGGTTGAGGCTGCTACAAGAGCAAGAAGCAGAACTGTATAACTCCATGATGAGGCTGCTAGAAGAGCAAGAAGCAGAACTGTATAACTCCATGATGGTTGAGGCTGCTAGAAGAGCAAGAAGCAGAACTGTATAACTCCATGATGATGGTTGAGGCTGCTACAAGAGCAAGAAGCAGAACTGTATAACTCCATGATGGTTGAGGCTGCTACAAGAGCAAGAAGCAGAACTGTATAACTCCATGATGGTTGAGGCTGCTAGAAAGAGCAAGAAGCAGAACTGTATATAACTCAAGAAGCAGAATGATGATGTTGAGGCTGCTACAAGAGCAAGAAGCAGAACTGTATAACTCCATGATGGTTGAGGCTGCTACAAGAGCAAGAAGCAGAACTGTATAACTCCATGATGGTTGAGGCAATGGCAAACTACTGGACAAGAGCAAGAAGCAGAACTGTATAAGTCCACTTCACCCACCGATTGGTCTATAAAATATAGGTCTAGCCCTATTTGCCAAATATGTCTGAAGGCAGGACAAATGTTCCTTTAATTTTATTTATTTTTTAACTGAAAAAAAAAAAAAAACCAGATATACAAAAATGAAAAATAAGTCATAATTGTTATATAAATGTTTTAGTCACACGAAATTAGATGCTAAGTGGTGGTTTGATTACATTATCGCTGTGAACCTTTCCTTTGCCTAAAAATGTGACCGGCAATTTATGTTTTGTGTGTGTACATAGGCAGATGCTCCATGCATTCTACGTGTGTGTTTGTACAGTTGCATGAATGGAAGGAATATACATTTTAAAGCAAAAGATTTTTTTTAAACCAGGCACAAATTTGTAAATTAAACCTAATGAGAGTTAGAGACGGATCTGTTGAAAAAAAAAAAAAATAATAATTGCAGGCTGTGCAGGACAGTACACTTGCGTATCGGATACTACTACCATTACTTCATTACGTCTGCTGCTGATGCCACATCCAATACTATTACAACTACTACCGCTGCTGCCATTGCTGCTGTTACTACTTCCACTCTGTCTGCTCTTACAACACTACAACACATGCTTCTACTACTACTACGGATCATTCCGAAATTGACATTAATCTATCATCATATGCACGTATCTAGTCGTTTGCAGAGCGTCGGCCACATCTTGGTCCACGGACACACATCCAACCACTTCCTACACATCACGTACAATGGTGCTTCGGCTTGCGAACCTAATTCGTTTATGACTTTCTTGGTGAACCGACGAAATGTTTGCGAACCAAAACGATTTTTTTTCCAGATTTGACAATAATGCAAATCAAATAAACGGTTCGCCCCCCACCCCCCATATATATATATAATATCACTTGGTGACATTAACTGGAAAGAGAAGGGCAACTAGAAAGATGAATTAAGGCAGGTGATATCTGCAGCTCGGAATGCTGAAGAATTTATATATATAGTGAGACAGAGACTTTTCTCCGTTAGCACTTCATTGCGTTTAATATACCAAACTATGGATAGCACCACATAGACTAAGAGGTATCTGCATTTATAAGGTTCATGCCGACAACGCCATTTTGTAACAGAGTAGAGAAATAGAGATGAATGATGAAGCAAGAGAGGGGAGGGGGGATATAAAAAGAGGAAAGGTGGCCAGGACACAATAAGTAAAAAGTTTCCTGTTCTGTGTGGCATGTAAGTTTATACCCGAGGCGATCAACTGAAAGTCAGTTGTGGCTGATAAGAGAATCAGTATAGTAGAGTAGTTAATAACTACAACACCAACAGTGGTACAACACCAACACTCAACAAACGAACGATGGAATAGAAGAATAACAGTTATCATGTTTATTATGAAAAAGTCTTACAAAGCTCAGCAGGACTTTACCACGAAAATTAAACGCACATCAAACCATGACAATTCACATACACCAGAATACCCCCACATAAAACGAATCAACAACTCAACTAGACACACACGGCCATCAAATATACTTCAAAGACTCGGAGGTTGCATCAGCCTAGCGTTTGTTACAACTTACAGGTAAAACTAGCCATCAGACACCACAAAGCTAGCATTCTTCGATCAATATCAGAATCTAGTAAACTCAACTACAAACTACTAACAAAGGCGGCCAGTGTGGTGCTGATCACATAAGCCACCGAGTGCTGGTTGGTCTATAAAATATAGATCAAGTTGTATATGAACAACATTTCTGAAGGCATGGAGAGGATCCCAAACTTACATTACAAACTACAAACACACAAACTACAAACACACTAACTACAAACACACAAACTACAAACACACTAACTACAAACATACAAACTACAAAAACACAAACTACAAACACACAAACTACAAACACACAAACTACAAACACACTAACTACAAACACACAAACTAAAAACACACAAACTACAAACACGCTGACTACAAACAGGCTGACTACCAACACGCTGACCACCAACACACTGACTACCAACACACTAACTACCAACAGACTTACTACCAACACACTAACTACCAACACACTAACTACCAACAGACTGACTACCAACAGACTGACTACCAGCACACTAACTACCAACACACTAACTACCAACACACTGACTACCAACACACTGACTACCAACACACTAACTACCAACACACTGACTACCAACAGACTGACTACCAACGCACTGACTACCAACAGACTGACTACCAACACACTAACTACCAACAGACTGACTACCAACGCACTGACTACCGACAGACTGACTACTAAAAACTGTATTTCAACGCACTGACTACCAACAGACTGACTACCAACAAACTAACTACCAACGCACTGACTACCAACAGACTGACTACCAACACACTAACTACCAACAGACTGACTACCAACAAACTGACTACCAACAGACTAAGTACCAACACACTAACTACCAACAGACTAACTACCAACACACTAACTACCAACAGACTGACTATCAACAGACTGACTACCAACACACTGACTACAAACACACTAACTACAAACACACTAACTACCAACAAACTAACTACCAACACACTTACTACCAACAAGCTAGTAAGATAGATAATCTTCAACTTAGCTATCAGTCAATAATTAGTCCCATCTCAGCGACCCTGACCTCAACTGCCATGTCCCAGCACTGCTACAACATGGTTCCTATTTTCACGACGAGGTTATCTCATGTGGTTCCTGTCTTCACGACGAGGCTATCTCACGTGGTTCCTGTCTTCACGACGAGGTTGTCTCAGGCGGTTCCTGTCTTCACAACGAGGCTGTCTCAGACGGTTCCTGTCTTCACGACGAGGCTATCTCACGTGGTTCCTGTCTTCACGACGAGGTTGTCTCAGGCGGTTCCTGTCTTCACGATGAGGTTGTCTCAGACGGTTCCTGTCTTCACGACGAGGCTGTCTCAGACGGTTCCTGTCTTCACGACGAGGCTATCTCAGACGGTTCCTGTCTTCAAGACGAGGCTATCTCAGACGGTTCCTGTCTTCACGACGAGGTTGTCTCATACGGTTCCTGTCTTCACGACAAGGTTGTCTCAGATGGTTCCTGTCTTCACGACGAGGCTGTCTCATACGGTTCCTGTCTTCATGACGAGGTTATCTCATGTGGTTCCTGTCTTCACGACGATACTATCTCATGTGGTTCCTGTCTTCACGACGAGGTTATCTCAGACGGTTCCTGTCTTCACGACGAGGCTCTCTCAGACGGTTCCTGTCTTCACGACGAGGCTCTCTCAGACGGTTCCTGTCTTCACGACGAGGCTCTCTCAGACGGTTCATGTCTTCACGACGAGGTTGTCTCATACGGTTCCTGTCTTCACGATGAGGTTGTCTCAGATGGTTCCTGTCTTCACGACGAGGCTGTCTCAGACGGTTCCTGTCTTCACGACGAGGCTATCTCAGACGGTTCCTGTCTTCAAGACGAGGCTATCTCAGACGGTTCCTGTCTTCAAGACGAGGCTATCTCAGACAGTTCCTGTCTTCGAGACGAGGCTGTCTCAGACAGTTCCTGTCTTCACGACGAGGTTATCTCAGACAGTTGTTGTCTTCTCGACGAGGTTATCTCAGACGGTTCCTGTCTTCACAACGAGGCTGTCTCAGACAGTTACTGTCTTCACGACGAGGTTGTCTCAGATGGTTCCTGTCTTCACAACAAGGTTGTCTCAGACAGTTCCTGTTTTCACGACGAGGTTATATCAAACTGTTCCTGTTTTCCCGACGAGGTTATCTCAAACTGTTCCTGTCTTCACGACGAGGATATCTCAAACTGTTCCTGTCTTCACGACGAGGTTATCTCAGACTGTTCCTGTTTTCACGACGAAGTTATCTCAGACTGTTCCTGTCTTCACAACGAGGCTGTCTCTGATGGTTTCTGTCTTAACAACGAGGCTGTCTCTTATCCCCCCTCCCCCATCCCCCGGTTTCAAAAAGAAAGAGAGTAGATGGAAATCAATAGTTAAAACGTGAAGTTAGTATCGAGAGAATCGGCTTAATTGTATCGGGCTTTATCTGGCACGCCTCGGTCTCTCTTCCCAGAATGACTAGCTACCTGCCGAGATCGTGCACAAAGCAGGAACTCATTATCTCCAACAACGGTCCTCTGTAATCGCCGTAAAAACTGTACTTATGAAGTGGACGCCACGTCCGTGAAACGAACCCGCGACCTTCATTCAGAGCTCGAGACAAACGAGGCTTGACCAGTTTGTCACGAAGACTCCCAGCTACAGCTCTGTTGGCGGCTTTCCGTCTTTCCATGCGATAGTTTCTGTTGTGTTATGAGGAGGCACGAGAATCACGGCCCATGGTTAGTTGCGTATCCTTTACAGGACGTTGCAGAACCAACCTCAACAGCCCCTGGCTGTTGTGTGGTTTTTCTAGGCAAATTTATGTCCAGTAGTTTGCCATTACTTGCTGGACGGTCGGCTTTATTGATACCACTGTCAAAACCAACGCAAGGCGCAGAGCCCGCAGCTGGGATTGAACCCGGTATCCCGGCATTACGAAGCGTTCACATCGACTTAGCCACAGAGCCGACCATAGCCCATGGCGATGACGAATTTTAGCAAGACTCGCCGGCTAAAGAAAAGTCGGCGCTCCTTTGAATCATTCCCCAAAATGGCGGTATGCCATATTCTGGCCATAAAATATCCAAAAATATCCAAACGACGGTGTTTGCGTATATCTAAAATACGGACTTTATGCCAAGGAACAAATCGCGGCAAAACTAGGATTACTTGACAATCAATATCAACATTTGCACACGGTACTAGTAGCAGACGATAAATACCGACCGTTGACAACAATTTCGAGCGTTTCTGCAGACGATACTAGCAGACGATATTAGCGACCGTTGACTAATTTCGAGACATTACAAACGATGAAAGCCGATTAGCAAAACTGTGTTCTTCCGATTGGAGGATTTAGCAGCGGTAGATGTCAGACTTGTTGGCATGCGCCAAACGCGATTAAACTCATCGCCGAGCCTATCCCCGGCGCCGCTACGCGAGGCGCGGATGATGGCTAAACTAGGTGCCTGGGACTCACGAGTGCAGTAATTGGAGGAAGTTGCAGGAAATGCGGTAGCTGCCGCTCGTGAGTCCCAGCCATCTACTTTAGCCCCCATCCGCGCCGCTACGCAGAAGCAGGTCGGCAAGCAACGTATCGCCTAGACCCTGTCAGAGCATTTGTTTCGTTATCCGGAGCCGGCACATATATTTTTAATAGAACTGACCCGCATTCGGATATTTTTGGATATTTTATGGCCATAAATTGGCCAATTTAGCTCTCTTTTGAACGCCATCATATTAAAGCCGCCATTTTGGGGAACGATTCAAGAGAGAGCCAGATTATGTGTTTCCCCTGCTCGGCCTGCCTTGTTTACTCCAAAGGAAATGTGTCACTTAATAAGTTTAGAACAAAACCTACTGCAGAAGGATCAGAAGAGCAGTGTTCTGTCTGTCCGCCTGTCAGAGATTCTCTTGTAGACCAGCTGCCAACCAATGCTAAAGGCCTAGTTTGTCCTGCCATAAATGGAGTTTTAATATTGCATTTCCTCTTCCGAGGAAAATGCTTGTATCCTTCCGCATGTGCTCCTCCACCTGTAGCTAATGGCAGACGGTGGAATGTCATGTTTGACAACATAGGAAAACATCAACAGTCTTGCTTATGCATAATCACGTAACAAAGTTATCACAGTCGTATTAGTAATCATTAAAAACAACAGGCCTCTTTGTTTCTTTAACGAATGTATCATTATTGTCCTGATGTGCCGTTAATTTCACACAGCGCTTACTTTTTATTAATCCATACCGTTATATTCTGTGTAATCAGTTCCGTATTTTGAATGGGATCCAATCCAGCATCTTTTGCCTCTCTCATCAAAGTTCGTGTTCGGTTCTTTTCTTCTTCTGGGGACCCCCATAACATAGGTGCTGGAACTTGGGAGCCTAGGTCCTTTGATCCACAAGCCACCGCCGACCTCCGCAAAGGCGAATATCCCTACAGGGCACTGAAGATATATTGTCTATGAGGGCAGGATAATTAGACAAAGAAAGAAAGACTTTCAGGCGTGCTGTGCAGAGGGTGTTGTTTTGTAAAGAACATGCAGACTGATAATGATGATAGGGTGGGGGGGGGGGGGTGTAGGTGAGCTATTAAAAAATTAAAAGGGGGGTGGGGGAACCTAATCCCTCTAAAATTCTTTGAATAGAATCAATTTGACATAGCCCCAACTCCCTCACCCCATCCCTACGCATACCGACGCCCCTGATAGATTGGTCGTCTCCTCAGTACTGTTTCCAAAAGGTGTACTATACAATCTTAATATAAAAGAATCTCAGTCTGGCTGGCAGACGAATAATGTAGATTCTCGAAAACTGGATTCAAACACTCCCCCCCCCCCCCCCAAGAAGTTATAATCAGGGCGCCCGTAAAGACAACACCAGCCATGTGTGACCTGCAGTTCTGTGCATGCAAGAACAAAATCCCCCTGACCGTAACTTGAGAATTACGACTCATTCCTAAGCCACGCCCCCATGCATATTTCAAATTCCTCTGCTACAATTCCAAACCAAATAAGAATGTAGAACTAAAAATTGGCCACCCACTTCCTCCTTCGCCATCTGTTACCTAATCAACACTTTTTCGAACAAGAGACGCCAACAACACAACCTATCCCCCATACAGGCCTGTCCGAAGTCCGAAGTGACCAGAAGGACAGCAGGCGACAGGGGAGACTGTTACCTCCAGCTTGTGACCAATGAGGCCACGCGCAGGCGCCAACTTCCGTCGGCTGCTAATCAGAGCTACTGAAATTCTTTTTAAAATAGTGCTTTTTTTTCTTGAAAAAAAATATACCACTTGTTACTTGGCCGTATTGACATTCTAGCGCATCGCTCCGACCCATACCTGCCCTGTCTTCTGATGCAGCAGCAATCACAGTGTCTCTATGCTAAACGTACACAGAAGGATACCATACTACACCAAAACGTTCAAAATTTATATCATCATCATCATATGCCTTGCCAGTTGGCGTAGGCGCTCATGCATCTCCACAGATCACGATCCCTGGTTGCCTGGAACAGCTCTCTTTATGATATCCCTCCCCCACCCCCATGCCATCATTTCAGCCCATCCAGCATCATCTCTTTTGGTCTCTATCACTCTGTTCATTGATATTTCCAGTTGTCACTATGTTTTCCAATGCTTCTTCTCATAACATGGTTAAAGAACAGTGTTTGTCTCATTCTTATTGTTGTAAATAGATATCTACTTTCATTAGCTTCTTTCAAACAATCGTTGTTAGTTATTTTGGTTTTCGTAACATTCGTGAACTTTATTTAAATAATATTGAAAAAAACAACAATAAACGTCTTTGTGGATGTGCGTACGCGCGGGTGTGTCTAAATAAAACTGGATTATTTTGTTTGACCAGAATTGAAATTCTTTGTCCATTGCATCATTGCCGTTCCACCCCACCCCTCCTCAGTTTGTTACAAAGATGTTGTGGCGGTTTCCACTTGGTGCAGTTGGTGTCCTAGGGCAATAATTTTGAACTCATCAATGTATTTATTGTTGAAGTCTTTTTGTACCTCAATGCTCTGATTAAAGCGGCCGGTAATCTCTGCCAGGTCTTCATCACTCAAAGCTTTCATGTGGCCATACCTGATCCCACCAGACCCTGGGGCAGTGTCCTAAGATATATGCTAACTGTTCTAGAACTTTGCTACGCAGGTGACACAGTTCTCCTTTCGAACAGCGTAAAGAGAAAAGAAAATGAAATATTGGCTGTCCAAAAGCACAGTAAAGATCAAAATCTGTTCTTGAATCTAAAGAAAACGAGAATAATGTCCCTAGATAAAACTGGATGTCACCCAAAAATAACAATAAATGATGAAGAAATTTAAAATGTCACAAACTTTGAATATCTAGGCTCTATAATAAATAACAATGGAGACTGTTCGACAGAAATTAAAAGGAGGATGGCCATAGCAATGCAAATATTGAACAGCCTTAGAAGTCTATGGTTAAGCACCAGCATGTAGATCAAAATTAGAATTTTGAAAGCATGCATCTTTCCTGTGGCTACATAGGATGTGAGTCATGGACTATCTCTCAGTTTTTAAGAAAGAGAATGGGGACATTTGAGCTGAAATGCTTTAGAAAGATTATCTTGGACAAAGAAGAGGAGAAATACTGACATCTGGAAAGATCTGAACATCAAGGAAGATTGGCTAATAAACAGCATCTTGTCTCGAAAGCTGAAATATTTTGGTCATGTCAAGCACCACGACGGATTGGAAAAAATTATAGCAGAAGGCATGGTACCAGAAAGGAGGGGCAGAGGCCGACCGACACGAAGATGGGCACAGGATATAAGTGAATCCTTGAGTGTGAAAGTACATGAGGCGGGAGAACTGGGGAGAGACCGAGTTTCTTTTAGGAAGACCATGATGAGAGAGACGTTCTGTAAAGGACCTGCTACATGAGGATGATGATATGCTAACTTCTTTTCTGGTGAAAAAAATGTACCAAAAGTTTTGCTCAGTATGAGTAAAAAAATACCAGATTTGTTTGTACGAAAATACCAACTTCGGCAGCCCTGCTACTAATTCCCATTGTCAACATGGCAGAATCCAATAGCAAGTCGGGAATACTGGCTCTAGCGCAGAAACGTCTTTCTCGGACTAAAACTAAAGTAAATACTGTCCTGTTTGCTTTGGTTATGTTTTGTTGCATGTTTGTATTGTGAAAATAGTTACAGCAAGCATTGTTTGTTTTACTGATGCAGGAGAAAAAAAGAAACAACGTCGGGAGAAGGTGGTAGTCAGTGGTTCGACATTTGTAGGAGGGACTAGGGACAGGCACGTTTAAAACTAAAAAATAAAAGCAGGTAAATTACAAAGTATATCTAAACTTTACAGAATTAGTTGAATCAGTTTTACAGAATCACTCATATACTTTGTGTTGTCAATATTTTGTGTATAAACTTGCAAAGCCATACAGCGGTCACCTCTTTTCGATATATGCTAACGGAATGACTATCCGACCGGTGACACTACTAAGTGTCACACTTCATGATCGACTCTGATTGATTGATTTCATGAAGGTTTCACATATTTGGTTTAAAGAGCGCAGTTGAATTAGTTTGACTGTGGGTGTACGAAAATTCTCAGGTGTCTATTATTTTAACTCGAGGTTAGACAGTACTTTCAAGTAGTGTTCTGTTTTTGCTTCTACTTTTACTTCTTCATTTGTCGTCACCTGACCACCTTATCTTTCTCTTGCTCCTTCTTCTGTCTGCCGCTGCACTTTCTTCTAATTTTCTAAAGGAGCAAAGGCCTTGAGCCAACTTACGCCAAACACTTTGCAGGTTGGAGTTTGCAGCTACAGGCCAAGCCAATCTTGTGCCAATCCTCCCGAATGACCCCTTATTTCATGCATGACAAGTTAGTGTTAATATTCTTTGCTGCCTTTCTAGGGCTTGGTGATGCGGGACAGCTTATTAAAATACTACTTCATTTTTGTTTCTGTCACATTTGTTTTAAAATGGTCTCAGAAACTGAAATACTTTGGCCATATTAAAGTACCCCTGTTCACACTTTCCCATTTGGGGCAGAAAATATGAGGGGATTGTGGGTGGAGGAAGGGAAAGGAACTAAGAATAGACCTGCAAGGTGCAGCACTTAACTCTTTGAGTCCCAGGGGGTTTAGCATCACAGGCCCAGGGGGTAGTAGAAAAAGTAATAAAATCGGCGCATCATGCCTTCATTGGGCTTCTAGGTAGGAACCTATGAACGTATGGCGTTCCTTGGGACTCAAAGAGTTAGCAAGCATGGCATAAATGGTGACCACTAATTATTCACTAAAATTGTTTGTCTCGGGCTTAAAGTTGCAGATATCATAGCCTAACTGTAAACCACAAAACAACATTCTAACAGCTCTTTTAGGAGGAGTGCAGAATAAGAAACGGTGCCTCTGTGTTTGAAACAGAACAGTGCTGCAAGGCAGGGATAGACCAGCATTGAAGTGGGAACATTTCTAGTGCCTGACTTGTGGCACTTATTATGGTTTCCTTATGCATTTAATGCATGTGCATTCATGCATTCTTGAGAAGAGTGTTGTGAATACCTTGGATCATGCATTCTTGAGAAGAGTGTTGTGAATACCTTGGATCATGCATTCTTGAGAAGAGTGTTGTGAATACCTTGGATCATGCATTCTTGAGAAGAGTGTTGTGAATACCTTGGATCATGCATTCTTGAGAAGAGTGTTGTGAATACCTTGGATCATGCATTCTTGAGAAGAGTGTTGTGAATACCCTGGATCATGCATTCTTAAGAAGAGTGTTCTGAATACCTTAGATCATTGTCAGGGACCTAATCTACTCTATTTAATTTATATGGCTCGCTAGGTAGGCCAGCTGACACACTTAACTACCCAGACACACTTAAGACAATACTCCTGCTGAGTACAAACATAATCTTTAATGTACAATGAACAACAAGACGTAAGACACTTCAACTGAGCTAAGCAGTTCCCATCCGAAACTGCCTTGGCGATGACAGCTTTAAAATCGCTAATCAACCCAGGCCAGTTCCCATGGATCTAGGGAGCACGACTCTTAGCTGACAGTATCTCAGTGCCAATCAATCCACCGTCTATTGCCAAACGGGACTCAGCGATACACGTAAGGTGTATGGTCTAAGTGTGACCGGGCAGTGTTATCGCCATTACAATGTGCGTCACCTGGATAAACTGCTCAAAAAAATACTGCACGGAATGTCTACTACACAAAGGACCTTAACTCTATATTATCTAGTCTGAACATTAAATAGAAACACAGCCTATCGTCAATACTACATGCAAATACCCTATTACACCTAACCGTCGCTAAACCTAATTCTTACCTAGTCACTTGTACCGTCTTGTCTCTCTGTCTCCCCGCACAGAACTGTCCTCAAACCCGCTTGGACAAAGCCTTTTGTATTTCCCCTGAGTTCATGGCTTAACACGCAGCAATCCGTGTCAGCTGAGTGAACTCGACCTGGCTTCTTAACTGGGCCCGGCTTATTGCGTGGTCAAGCTGTCTGTTCGCATACTGAGTTGTACTGAAGGTCAACTCGTACAAACGTGATGATTCACTATAGGACATCTGTTGTGCTTTCCATAGCCGACTGGCCTCTGACAATCATGCATTCTTGAGAAGAGTGTTGTGAATACCTTTGATCATGCATTCTTAAGAAGAGTGTTATGAATACCTTAGATCATGCATTCTTGAGAAGTGTGTTGTGAATACCTTGGATCATGCATTCTTGAGAAGAGTGTTGTGAATACCTTGGATCATGCATTCTTGAGAAGAGTGTTGTGAATACCTTGGATCATGCATTCTTGAGAAGAGTGTTGTGAATACCTTGGATCATGCATTCTTGAGAAGAGTGTTGTGAATACCTTGGATCATGCATTCTTGAGAAGAGTGTTGTGAATACCTTGGATCATGTATTCTTGAGAAGAGTGTTGTGAATACCTTAGACTGCCTGAGTAACTAACAATGATTCCATGGAAATGGCTAATGAAAGTAGAACATTGTATACAACAATGAGAAGGAGACAAAGTTCTTTGGTTATGTAATGAGAAAAGGTGCTGGAAAAAAATCATGATGACTGGGAAGATCACTGGTAGAAGAGGCAGACCAAGAAAAACGATGATGGATGGCTGAAGACAGTTGCAAGGAGGAATATCATCGGTCGAATTGATCCAGAACACCAAAAGAGCGAGAGCGTGCCAGCTGCATTCACTTGATGATGATGATAATGATGTGTACTATTAGCTTTGCTGAGACTGCAGTCTGTGGCAGTTTTTTTCACAAGGGGCATTGATGGCCATTCTGTGTGGTTTTCCCTAGCACAGTAACAAAGCAGCTATGGGGGGTGACCTGTTTACTGAGACGTTTTAACCACAGTTAATACCCCCAGTCATAGGATGAAGAAGGTAGTAACATAGTGGGAACCTCATGAGGGGAAAGTGGTCAGAGCATCACCAGACAGGCACTGAAATGAGAAACAAATGAATTAAATGAAATATGATGTACGCGAGAAATCCTTACATGAATATTGTGAAGACAGGCTGAAGGGGCTGCACTAGATTGCATTTTGATATTGAAAGAATTGCACAGGATAAAAGGGAATTGAGGACTAGACTGTGAGCCTTATGTGACGTATAAGGGCACAGCAGGAAGTTGATAGTGATGATGAACGGAAGTATCCAGATCAGAAGAGCAGGACCTGTTATTCTTCTACTGTGATCCTTCTGTCACAAAATGTATACCACAAGTCCTGTAGTCTTGCTGAAAGCTATCGTGCAGCCCATATCTTCTGGTGTGCCATACAGCCTTAACTTCATTGAGGTTGGAACCGACCAGATTTCTTCTCTGAGAGGACTAAAACCAGTCTTACAGTTTACTCTAGGGCAAGAAATAAAATAGTTTGGCAGTCTTGACTAGAATGTCCTGGTACCAACTGCCACAGGGAGTCAGGTTGAAGAAATACAGATGAATGCAGAACATGAGCAGAAATCCTGAGACGAGTATTGTTTAGGTTTAGATGACGGATCAACATCATGGCTCAAGGGCAGTGCTCCGTTCTGCTTCTGACTGAAGCCCGAGTCCGAAGAATTTCAGTGCAGTGCATGAACTCCGTATCACTGGCAAGGATCCTGAAATACTTTGGGTAGATTTTAAACTCCACATTTGTGCCCAGGCAGCGCAGTTAGACTACTCTTTTTTTTTTAAATTTCCAACTGCCAAGGTATTTTTTTTTTTACATGCGCAAAAATACACACTGGCGTCCAATCTTACAACCCAGAGACCAGGGGAAATTACTAGATGTCCACGGGAAAAAATCCCAGCCTTGACCGGAGCTTGAACCCGGGACCTCCAGCACTAGAAGCGGATGCCATGCCTTGAGACCATACATCCTCTGTATTGCTGAGAGAGGCCAGAGGTGCTGGACTGTATTCCATTCATGATATCAAAAAGGTTTAAACAAGCTAGAGGAGAATGGAGGTCCTGGCTGTGAGTCCTGCATGAGGACAAACAGCACGACAGAATGATTACGTTGATGATGTGGAAATATTGTCTATAGGTATATTGATAGTACTTCAAAATTTTGTTTCAATTTCAGGTTTTACAGAACTTGGGCAAAGCAGAAAAGACAACAGATGATGTATTTAATGAGAATGTTCTTAAAGTAGAAAGACAGCAGGTACAATATTTGTCTCTGTTTTTCTGATTCTTTGGTGCTTTATTAATTTCCTACCCTAGACAACATATCAGGACAGTCCAACATTTTAGAGGGTGGTAAGACTGGGTTTCCCGGCTTTCTGATGCTTTAAATGATACCAAAACATCTAGAACTGGTCCTAACCCCAACCCACATATGTCCTACGAGAGCGTGCAGCCTAGCTCCCACTACTGCATGCAGCCTAGGTCCCACTACTGCATGCAGCCTAGATCTCGTCGACGGCATGCAGCCTATCTATCACCTCCTGAAATATTATTGCCTGTGACCTGTTGATTTTTCCTGTTTGGGGTAAGATATTAATAAAGCACCCATTCCTTTAAAGGAGTTCATCTTTTATAGTTGGGGAAAGACTTAGCACATTTGTTTTTATTTGGTTATGCTTAAACTTTTTTGTCTGTTTTCACCACCCCAGAAACTTCCACTAGTAAAGTAGAGGGTCTTTTCTACGCCTTTCATGCATATTGGGTGTATAGGGCTAGACCTTTATTAGATAGACTAAACAGCACTTGGTGGGTGATGTGGTCAGCATATTATGAAAATAAAATTTAAAAAAAAAACACACACACACTCCCATGCACTCACCCACTTACACACTCATGCATAAACATATACATACACACACACCCGCATACAAAACACATACATACATTTTACATACACAGCCTCTCTCTCTCTCACACACACGCAAACAAACACACAGACACACATACAGAGAGAGACACATACAGAGAGAGACACATACACAGACAGTTACTAATAAACTACATTCACTCATTTACTGCTCCCTGCACAAAACAGAGGGAATTAAATTGTGTGATGGACTAAACAAGTTCCAGTGAATCAAGAGGTGAAGGCATTCGACTCACAGCTCATGGCAATAGTCAGTGTGTCCAGCAAGACCTGTTTGGGCTCAGCAAAGTCTTTCACAATTAGAGCGTGGGATTTCAAGATTATTGAGTGAACAGTGCGAAGGCACAGATAGATCATTACTGTCTGAGGAGAATGACGCTGCTAGGAGTTACCAGGGAATCTGGCCAACACTCAACACTCAGGGGAAGGATGAGACGGATATACAATCAGGCGGTTACTGGTGCCATCGGAATTTAAACTCTTCGCTTGCTGCTGAAGATGGGGACTGAGCACTTATGAGAGTGTCCCGAGTGCTGTGATGTCGATTCTTAATTCAACATTCATTCATTCAATAGGATCATTGTTGCTGTCACATGTGTTGTACATCTCAGATACTCACCGTTTTACCTGTCTGCAAATTTTTTTTCAAAGATGAGCACAAGGTTATTCATCTTGTTATTCCCCTTGTCGTTTTTACATTTTACTGCATGTAACGGTGACGAGTAAGTTGTTTTGTTTTTAACATGCATGTACAGTTTTTTTTACAGCAAAAATTAAAAACAGATTTTATATTATAAAAAAACCATAGCTATTTTAATAGACATAGAGATAGCCTTCATGACCTCTGCACTTTAAATTCTACATATATTTTCTTAGGAAATAGCTCACCATCTCCAGAAAGAGTTGAAAACATATGTCCATTGTCTACGAGGTAAGTCAGTTATTCCCTGAGTCGTTTATTCCATAGGAATTTTGCGTTTTTGTAGCTTCCATTTTCTTGTGTGGGTTCCAGGGCCCCATTTTGGGGAGGCTGAGGATGGGGAGGGGGGGGGGGAATAGACCCACTGCCTCCCTAACAAGCATGTCTTAGTAGGCGACTGTAAGGTGTTTTCCTTCAAAGTTAGAGTGAATCTAACTGAAAGGTGAGAAACCAACGGTCTGCACACAAGTAAGCCAGATCTGTAAAATGGTTGTGCATGTAAAACTCAAGTTCTGGAATAAGACCACAGTCCAGAAGGGGATGAACAACCAGAACTTTCCACCAGAGTTTACAGCCAGTGAACGAAATGAAGACGAGAAGAGAATGCTTCCATTGGGTTTCATCAATACCACTTGTGCATTATTTTATATTGTGAAGTTATTTTTGTTAGGAAATCCTCTGGCAGACTTCATTGAACATGTTTTTAGCCCATAAGGCTCATTCTCTCTGTACTTTTTTTTTTTTACATGATGAGAGCATTGCACAAAGCACTCATCTCTGTAGGTCCAGCAGCAGCCCCTGGGTATCTTTAACTCAGGAGCTCATGAATTGAGGGATATTCTTAGACTGAATTCACAACATCCAGGTGGTACAGGCTGAGCCACTTAACCTCTAAATATGGACACCATAAAAGATCTGAACATCAAGGAAGATTGGCTGATAAACAGCATCTTGTCCTGGAATATTTTGGCCTTATCAGACACCACAGCAGATTGGACAAAACAATAGCAACGAAGACGGGCACAGAATATAAGTGGCTTCTTGGGTATAAAAGTGAACAAGATGGGAAAGCCTTAAGAGGTCGAGTTTCTTTCAGACAGACTGAAAAGGTTCTGCAAAGGACTTGCTATATGCTAATGTCTTCATCTCCATATGTACATCATTCTAGTTCTCTTGAGGGGGCTACGTGGTCTCGAGGCATGGTGTCCAACTCAAATGCTAGAGGTTCCGGGTTCTATCCCCGGTAAGGGCTTGGATTTTTTCACCTCGACTTAGACTTTTAGTGATTTCCCCTGGTTTCTGGGTAGTGAGATTGGACGCCCGTGTGCATTGTCGCTCACGTAAAAAATCCCTTAGTAGTTGATAATCGAAAAAAGTGTCCTAATGGCGCTGCCCTGATAAAATTTGGAGTTAAAAATCTACCAAAAGTATTTCAGGATCCTCGCCGGTGCTACAGAGTCTATCTGGTAATCTGGTTATCCTAGTTTCAGCTTCATAGCAAACGGGTCACCCCATAGTTGCTCCGCTCCTGTGCCAACGACAAACGCGGGTAGCTCACAGTGTCTACAGAGTCTGCGCTGTGCTGAGCTTCTTCGGACTTGAATTAGAAGAAGAATAGAGCACTGATGGGTTACTACCTGTGTTATGTAGTACCTATGGTGTTGATCCGTTGTCCAAACCTCAAACCTCAAACCTCAAATCTAGTTCTCTTGTACTGCTTCAGTTATTTTTGTGGTACTGCTTGTGGGTTGTAGGGTTTCGGTTTTGGAGAAAAACAAATTCCCTGCGTGTTCCAGGGTCCCATTTTTTTGGGATAAAAGAATAGACCCACTGCTGCCTAACAAGCATGTCATAAGAGTCCACTAATTAAGAGATGTTTCCTTCCAAGTTGGCGTGCATCTGCCTGAGAGATGAGGAATTGACAGTCTGCACACCAATATAAAAGAGATCTGTAAAATGGATATAATTGCAAAACTCAGGTTCTGGAAGAAGAGCAAAGTCCAGAAGTGGATGAGCGACCAGACATGTCGGCTGGAGTGTACAGCCAGTGAATGCAAAGAAGAACAACAACAAGAAAAAGAAGAGGAATGGAAAAAAATAGACTCATTGCCCCCTAACAAGCATTTCATAACAAGTCAATTAATTAGGGTTTTCCAGAAATAAGATGTATTGGATCAAAAGAGGCAGATATTGCAGCTTAGCTGTAAACCTCAGCACAACCTGCCAACCGCTCTTTTAAAACCAAAACACAGTAGAAGTTTTACTTTTATTTGGTTAGTTCTGTTGTATTGCTTTTGTTTAGTCAGTTTAAAAAAAAAATTACTTTTGTTAAGTTAGTTTTGTTGTATTGCTTTTGTTTAGCCAGTTCTCTTATTCTGATTTTGTTTAGTTCTGGTATGCTGCATTTGTTTCATTAGTTCTGCTTTATTAATTGTGTTTAGCCAGTTATAGTATGCCTTTGTTTAATTAAATAAGTAGTACTACTTTGTTTAGTTAGTTCTATTATACTGCTTTTGATTAGTTAGTTGTTTTTTTTTGTTGGTACTGATACATGCTGTTGAAGATCGCAGGTTGTGATGAGGCATGATCACCCACGTCAGTTGGCAAGACATTTGATGATGATTATGTACTGCTTTTGTTTAGTTAGTAGTGTTGTGCTACGTTTGCTTAATTCTGTTGTATTGCTTTTGTTTCGTTAGTTCTTTTGTACTTTTTCTGTTTAGCAAGTTCTGTTGTTCTTTTTTTCTTTTTGCTATTTAGCTAGTTCTGTTGGTACTATTTTTTGTGTGTGTGTGAATATTGTGCAGTGTACTGCTTTTTCTTAGTTCTGTTTCTGTGTGACATTTGTTTCTGAAACCTAACTGTCTTGATTCCATAGAGATGAACCAAGCCACATTGAGTTTAAACACAGTTCTGTCAGAAATCTATGAACCTGAATGGACCAAGGAATCTGTATTCAAAAGCCAGCTACAGGTGGGTTCTATATTCAGTACACAATTTTCATTATATCATAGTTCGATATCTGAAAATTTCATTATTTTGTTCATTTGTAAGGGTGTTCTAAATGCATTAGGAAAAACAACATAATATATCGTAGTGACCCTTCTCTTATTGAATCCATATTGAGGGTTAGCTCATTCCTAGTAACCTCATCTCAGAGACAACAAGATACAAAATCTAATCAATCATGATTACAACTTTTAAAAAAAACGGATAAAAAAATTGAATTAGACAGAAAAGAAACATAAAAGCAAACTTAATAAAAGCTTACAAAAAGACGAGGAAGGTAAGTTTGAAGAAGTAGGATATGTCAGCTGAAAGGCACACACATTTTTGCCATGCTATAAATGGGCACAATACGATTATATCCACAGATGAACGAAGAAGCAGAAGAAATCTACAAGGTTAGACTGGTGTAACGATCATATGCTCTCCTAATGGGCCCTTAATAACATATAGGTGTGTCATGGAGGGTATGCATAGAATGAAACGCTGAAGGACGTTGGAGAGCCACATCTGTAGAACAGAAAAAAATTGGGCACACAGTTATCAGCTGGGACACAAACAGAAAAAGAAGTTATTTTCAGGCAGAGACCAGGATAAGAAAGCACAAGAGAGAACTACAAAAGATGGGAGGACAGGTGGGGGAAGGGAAACCAGAAGAATGAGGGGGAGAGAGAGAGAGAGAGGAGAGAGAGGATGAACAATAAGAAAAGATACTTGTTAAATGATTACTGATCCCAGGAAGGTTAACCCGGTCAACAGATGCCTGCAGAAGTCAGATGTCCAAATGGCGCAAATATCGCAGCCATGCTGTTAATGGGCTTAACGAATGGGCAGAACACATTTACTTCTTCAGATTAAAGCAGAAGAGGAAGAATGATTACTGATCTAAGAATTGACATCATAGATACTTCCTTTCCTGCAGTAAATATCTTACGGTGACTTCCATTGGCATGTTGGTTGTATACATGTCATACTGTTCCATTCATACAACCTTTGTTTGCTGGATCCACACATTGTTCTAAATTCACACAACCTTACACCTGTTGTGTCATCTAACGTTGTATCTCCCATCAGCGTTAATTCGTAAATGACATTCATAATTTATCTCCTTGTCCACCACAAGGGTAGCAGAAAATCTGCTTGTTCAATTCCCTCAGGCTTCTGCATGTCCTAAGGACAGCATATACATGTGAGTCCCTGTAATTTAGATGTGGTGATACTTGGTATCCACTCATGCCACAGTTGCTCTTGTTGAATCTTTGGCTGTGTTTAACTGTGTGGTAAACTGGAGGAACTATCAGCAATAGCAAAAGATATGATGGTTGGTCATGGGAGGATACTTGATCTGTTCTCTATTGGGGACTTAGAAGGACTAATTGAAGGCAGAAGACACACAAGTACTGAATGAGCAATGCCGACAATGTTTATTTAATTGAAATATAGTTTCTTTACCTAAATACCCGAGTTAATCATGTACAATTGCTGATTAGAGAATAGTTATGTGGCAGATCGATCAGTCGGTTTGTCCCCTCTGGGCTGCTCCTAAAAGTTTGCCAACCTAGATTAAAAAAAAAATATGTTCAGCCTGGATGGCAGACCAACAGGCACCCAATTCGACCTGCAAAAAATGTACAGTGGGGGGCGCCTGTAGTGGCTACACCATCCTGGAGTCACCTGCAATACTGTGCGGATGAGGGCAATGATGCGGAAGCTGTAGAGATGTGTTAGTTTTGACAAATGATAACAAAACACCTTTTACAAGTTGAAAAAAAATTTATTAATGAGAACACCATGGACAGATAAAAATGAGTAATGAAGATGTCTAGAAAGAAATTAAACTACAAAATGAACTGATTAACATATCAGAAAGAGGCAGTGTATACTCTGTGTACTCTTTGGTCATGACATGAGAAGTAGAAAACTGAAGTACATTGCGCCAGTGGGAAAGTTAGAGAAATTAAATGAACATTGAATTAATAATTAACATCACAGCACTCGGGACACTCCCATAAGCATTTTGTCCCCATCTTCAGCAGCAAGTGAAGATTTCCAATCCCGATGGTACGTGGAACTGTCAAATTGTACATCCCGTATCGCATTTCTCTTAGAGGGGAAGAGATGCAGAGGTGTACCTCATGGCATGGAAGATCATCTCTGTTACAAGTACATGAGACAGAAGGTAGTGGGTAGACATGACTGCCAACACAGCACCACATGGACTTTAAGAAGAACCTAAAATGTATCATTTGTAGCACAAACCAGTGGATAAGGCTTGTTTGATATTTTTTATGTTTACAGGTGTTTGAGCTACTTTGGAATGACTTCCTCCAGAGTGTGCAGGATTCTGTTGTTACTCCTCTGAACAACTATCTACAGTGTTTTCCAGCTCTGAAAGTAAGATTAAGGTCTCAGTATCTTCATAGGTACATGATGCTCCATCAGGGCAGAAGATATGATCATTACCTTATTCATCTGCTCCGTTGTAGCACAGGCTCTCAACCAACACATGCAAGACCCTCCTATTTTTTGACAACTCCCTTCTGACCTTGCCATCTCTGCCTCCTAACTGGTTTTGGTTACCGTCTCCCTCTATTTCTTTTGTTGTGTGGATGTATGAGAAATGTTTTTCTGGTTGTACCATTATCAGGTTTTCTCAGTGTATTAGAGAGGGGGAAAATAGTTTTTGCTAACTCTCTTTATGGCTTTCACCATATTTTGTCATCTCCCTCTGATTCTTTTCTGTTACATCTTCCTCTGTTTCTTTTGTTCTATTTCACGAGAAAGGCCTTTCTAGTTATACTGTTATCAGGTTTTCTCAATGTATTCAGAGCACAAATTAGGTTTTAGCCAACTCCCTTCATGACCTTTCCTCCTCTTGCAGCTCCCTCTATTTCGTGTGTTCTGTTGGTTCATGATAAATGACGTTTTCTTAGCATGATGTGGAGATATTTAAACTTGAAAATTTAGTCTTTGCAGTTTGGTGGGGAAACAGTAAAGGAAAGACAGCCAGATAAATACAGGGATCATTAGACCAGATAGCATAATTAGAAGAGCACAGACCTGATCTAACATTCTGGTCATTTCAGGAATTAAAACAGTGTTTTCTCATAGTGAATTTAAATCATACAGACACACCTACTGAACAGGAGAATAGTGAGACTGGCTGAAGCTTTAACAATTGCACACACAAAAACTGAACACATATTCTCTTCTTAATGAGCTGTATAAGGGACAGTCTTGCAGGACATATTCTGCAGCTTTTCTGCACAGTAAACTTGGGCACAGTGGTGAACCATTCAGTCGAAGCTTAGGCAAATGTTTGTAAACTTTTAATTTGAGAAGATGTATTGTAGAAATGTTGAATTAGAAATCGACATCATGAAACTCAGGACAACACCATATGCGCTCCGTCCCTATCTTCAGCAGCAAGCAAAGAGTTAAAATTCCTATAGTAATCTTGTGCCATTCTATAGAAATATAGGTCTGGCCCTATGTGCCCTAAAGGAGTTCTTTACTATATAAAAAAAAACTTATGCTATCTTCCTGGGACCTTTAAAGTGTGTTGTAGAAAATAACCATCTAAAGGTTATAAAAAGTAAAGAAGCTTTTTTCCAAACCTTTGGGTGAATTGTGTAGATAAGGCTAGACTAAATCAGGGTTTCAGTAGCAAAGTGGTCAAGCCGTTTGCCTCGCGCTATGAAGGTCATGGGTTTGTTCCACGGCTGTGCCCTTGAGTTCACAAGTGCAATTTTAATGGAGATCCCTACTGTTTAGGCCAGGCTCTGCGGGACGCTTTCAGCAGGCGGCTAGCCGTTCTTCTGAGAGAGAGAGACCGAGCCATATGGGATCAAACCCGGTGCAATGAAGTTGATCCTCTTGACTTTAACCTTGAACTTGAACCTTTTAAGGCCTATACTTGTATCTTATAGACCAGTCGACACTCATTAGGTCATGGTGTCAACATCACGCCAGCCCCCTTAACTTCCCAAAACTACCTGGTACCCATTTAAGACTGGGTCGACGTCGGAGCCAAGGTCATTCTTGAAAAAGTCCAGCTCCATCAGGACCTGAACTCGTGACCTTCTAATCCACAGGCAAGCATTTAGCTGCTACGCTGCGGCGGCAACCTCATAAAGGTTATAAAAATGACAGATTTGAGATTTTGGAGGATAAGTAAAAAATAGAAAAAACTATTAGATTGTTCATTTAAGGAAACTCATTACAGGATAACAAAGGAAATTATTAAAATGATTTGATTAGCATAATTTATATTGGTCAATTTAAAAAAAATCCTCAGTCGAAGGTGGCAAAGCGAGGTCGTAAAATGGTCGATTACGACAACTGCCGACATCACTTAGAGGTGCTGCTGTCTGCCAAGAAGAAAGATGAAGTGAAGATTCACAAGGTATATATGATTGTCTTGATTCTCCTTTACATGCTGTCTGTCTTGATTCTTTACATACTGTCTGTCTTGATTCTTCATTGCATGCTATCTGTCTTGATTCTTTACATACCGTCTCTCTTGATTCTTCTTTGCATGCTGTGTCTTGATTATTTACATACTGTCTGTCTTGATTCTTTACATACTTTATGTCTTCATTCTTCTTTACATGCTTTCTGTCTTGATTCTTTACATACTTTCTGTCTTCATTCTTCTTTACATGCTGTCTGTCTTGATTCTTTACATGCTGTCTGTCTTGTTTCTTATTTGCATGCTATCTGTCTTCATTCTTCTTTACATACTGTCTGTCTTGATTCTTCTTTACATATTGTCTGTCTTGATTCTTTTTTACATATTGTCTGTCTTGATTCTTTTTTGCATGCTGTCTGTCTTGATTCTTCTTTACATGCTGTGTCTTGATTCTTCTTTACATGCTGTCTGTCTTGATTCTTCTTTACATGCTGTCTGTCTTGATTCTTTACATGCTGTCTGTCTTGATTCTTTACATGCTGTCTGTCTTGATTCTTTACATACTGTCTGTCTTGATTCTTTACATGCTGTCTGTCTTGATTCTTTACATGCTGTCTGTCTTGATTCTTTACATGCTGTCTGTCTTGATTCTTTACATGCTGTCTGTCTTGATTCTTCTTTACATGCTGTGTCTTGATTCTTTACATGCTGTCTGTCTTGATTCTTCTTTACATGCTGTGTCTTGATTCTTCTTTACATGCTGTCTGTCTTATTTCTTCTTTACATGCTGTCTGTCTTATTTCTTCTTTACATGCTGTGTCTTGATTCTTCTTTACAGGCTGTTTGTCTTGATTCTTCTTTACATGCTGTGTCTTGATTCTTCTTTACATGCTGTGTCTTGATTCTTCTTTACATGCTGTCTGTCTTGATTCTTCTTTACATGCTGTCTGTCTTATTTCTTCTTTACATGCTGTTTGTCTTGATTCTTCTTTACATGCTGTTTGTCTTGATTCTTCTTTACATGCTATGTCTTGATTCTTCTTTACATACTGTCTGTCTTGATTCTTCTTTACATGCTGTCTGTCTTGATTCTTCTTTACATGCTGTCTGTCTTGATTCTTTACATACTGTCTGTCTTGATTCTTCTTTACATGCTGTCTGTCTTGATTCTTCTTTACATGCTGTGTCTTGATTCTTCTTTACATGCTGTGTCTTGATTCTTCTTTACATGCTGTGTCTTGATTCTTCTTTACATGCTGTCTGTCTTGATTCTTCTTTACATGCTGTCTGTCTTGATTCTTCTTTACATGCTGTGTCTTGATTCTTCTTTACATACTGTGTCTTGATTCTTCTTACATGATTCTTCTTTACATCTGTCTTGATTCTTCTTTACATGCTGTGTCTTGATTCTTCTTTACATGCTGTGTCTTGATTCTTCTTTACATGCTGTGTCTTGATTCTTCTTTACATGCTGTCTGTCTTGATTCTTCTTTACATGCTGTGTCTTGATTCTTCTTTACATGCTGTGTCTTGATTCTTCTTTACATGCTGTGTCTTGATTCTTCTTTACATCTTGATTCTTCTTTACATACTGTCTGTCTTGATTCTTCTTTACATGCTGTGTCTTGATTCTTCTTTACATGCTGTGTCTTGATTCTTCTTTACATGCTGTGTCTTGATTCTTCTTTACATGCTGTGTCTTGATTCTTCTTTACATACTGTCTGTCTTGATTCTCCTTTACATGCTGTGTCTTGATTCTTCTTTACATGCTGTCTGTGTGCAGTGGTGCGATCCCTGGCTTGACCTTTTGGCATTTCATTGAAAATCAAGCTTTATGTATGTATGTAAATTGTACCCCACCAGAACAACACCCAGTGACACAAAGTGCCACCATGCCGATGAGGATCACCTGTAGAGAGGTCCCAGAAACCCAGTTCAGCCGTTAGGCCATATTTCAGGCCGGGTTATATTTAGGGCCCCCGGCAAAACCCAGGGTGGGGCTTAAAAATAACTAAAAATTGCATCCCACGAGTGGATGACGAAATTAAACCAAGCTGTAAAGAATAGCGGATGATTTGTATCACCCCACAAATGTCACGTCTGTGACATTCTCATCTGAAAATCTCTGGTGTGGAGAACGAAAATTAAAAAAAGATTTTTCTTAATTTTTCTCATCTCCTCCTCCTCTTTATCCTCCATCACAACCTCCTGCTGCTCCTCATCTTCCTCCTCATTCCTTCATCTCTCAGTAAAGAATTCACTCTTACCCAACTCATACCAAGTTTTTTGTTGTTGCCAACATGTTCATCTTCTTCTTTTTTTCACATCCTTTTTTACTGCCTAGGGCGTTGAGGGAGATACAAGGTTCTGCTTCTTGCTTTTCTGTCTGCTGCTACCATTGACACATCTTGCTGGTGTAGAGTTACTTTGATGTTATCTTTCCATTTGTTCTTGGTCTGCCTCGTGCTCTGCGTCCATCTCCTCTTTTGGTGTATGCCTTGTATGGTAGGGTGTCACAGGGCATTCTCTCTGAGAGGGCAGACCGTTCAATTTGTTGTTTTTATATGTAATTTAGAACTAGTTCTGTGCCAACTTTTTTCCTCGCATGACCTCATTCCTGAGGTAATCTCTTCTGGCCACTTTCTCACCACAGAATGGAATGTAGTTACTATTTTCCTACAGGATGAGGTAGCCAGTCTGTCTCATACCAAACCTCCTTGGTTGCCTATTATGGCATGCATGATAGAAAATAGTTTTACTGCTCTTTGAGTCATTGTCTTGATTACTACCGTGTAAGAGCTAGCCTTGAATGTATCTGTAAACAGTAACCAAAATGTGAGGCAGACATTAAAATATTGCCAAGCTGTTTTACTGCCACACTACTATATGTGTGTGTGTGCATGCAGGGCTTTTTCTCTGGGGGTACATTGGGGTAAGCAAAGCGGCACCTTTTTTTTAAAGCATTTTTTTTTCAAATCTGTTGTAAAAACCACTTTTTTGTGAGTACCGACACCTTTTAACCTACAAAATAAGCCCTGATATATATATATATATATATCGGCGTCTGTGACTTAGGCGTTGCGAATACGGTTTGTAATGCTGGGGTGCCAGGCTCGATTCCACCTGCGGGCTGTGCGCTTTGCTTTGGTTTCGACATTGGTATTGAGAAGCCGACCGTCCAGAAAGCAATGGCAAACTACTGGACCTAAATTTGCCTAAAAAAACCACAGCCAGAAAATGCTGGGGTTGGTTCTGCAACGTCCTGTAAAGGATAGGCAACTAACTATATATATATATATAAGATTAGAACTGGCTTGAAAATTATCCTTTACCTTACTTTATAGCACTTTCCTGTTTTCAATACTTTTTTTTTTTTTTTTTTTGACATTTGTTTAACAACAGAATATATGTATATCTTTCACATGCCAGGCCCAGGAGGAAATGAAAGAAGCCAAACGAATTTATGAAGAGTTAAACAGCGAATTGCGTAGTGAGTTGCCAGATTTCAACAACAGGTAAGGGGAAATTTCACTGATGCTATAATTGCTTCAGTATTTGTTTATGGGTTTATGTTGATTGCCTAAACATTTTATTTCTACCTCTTTTCCTTCCCCCCCCCCCCCCCCCCCCCCCCCATCCATGCTTTAATCACTTACTAAAGCATAAGCCCTCAGCCACCTTACACCTGGTCATCATCTTTTTATTCTTCTTCCTAGCATTCACCTGCTTTAAACTCCGGCAAAAAGTGCTTGACTTTGGTCTTTTCCCCAGAACTTGTGTTTTGTGTGCACATCCGTTTTACAAATCTGGCTTATTTGTGCAGATTGTTGGTTACTCGCCTCTCAGGCAGATGCACTGTGACTTTGAAGGACCCCCCCCCCCCCTCGTTAGTTGCATTTTGTAACATGCTTGTAAAGGGGGCAGCTGGTTTATTCTTTTTTTCCCCTAAAATGGGGGCCCTAGAGCCCACAGTGGGGGTCCTGTTCTTTATCGTTGTGTGTGTAGATCTCCACCTTTTTTTTATCTCATAGTCTTGTAGTTTGTTGGTCTGCCTTTTTGCCTTAGCAGTGTAGTGGCTAGTGCACTCGCCAGGCAGCTTAGATGCCATGCCAATGCTAAAATAAAAATGTTATATTGGTCATGATCCTATGGGAATTCCTTGTTGTTGTTGTTATTATTGATCCAGCGGCGCATGAGCTTTCGCCCTTTGGCCCAAGCACTGCTGGGGTGTCTGTGGATTACCTTCCTCCCCGGACAGCAGCCAGAAGTGCCCTGTACCAGTTCTAAAGGAAATATTTGTGTTTCTGCCTTCCCCTTTAACACGTAGCTAAGGTGGGGCTCACAGTGTGCTCATTCCCCGCCACCAGATTGCCTGCAGGTTTCGCTGAGCTCTTCATGGCTCTAAGCATGAGTAGTTGGGGCAACTATGGGAATTCCCTGTAAAATTCTTTTTAAAAATTATTATTTTACACAGATCACTAATAAATCTTTAAACAGTATATTTTAAATTTGATTTCTTAAAAATGTGTAAACATGTAATAAAGGGGGTAATCAGTAAACACAAACAGGATAAAGCATTTCATGGAGTACTTTTCCCTGGGCCTAGGAAACAATGTTTCGGGTGACTAATGCAGTAACCCTATGACCTTTATCACTGATATTGACGGGAAAATTTGAGATCAACTTAACCATAAAAAAGCCATAGTGGTCATAAATGGAATCCCTACACCCGTATGCTATTTTTTTTAGTGACTTTTCATATCCTGGCCTATTAAACACTGCGCATATGCACACAGAACCAGGGGAATTTAACAACACTTTTTTTAGAACTTCTTTTTTCGTTCGCTTTAAATAAAATTATCTATATCTGCAATGTTGTCGCTCATATGCTTTTAGAACTCTAGTAACTCAAGTAATCTTTTAGAACTGTCACAGCCAGAAGTGACCAGATTTGATCTTTTTGGGGGCAACAGGATTTAAATCCTCCTCAAAGTTGGATTTTTTATTTGTTGAATATTTCATTGCACATGAATGTCTCTACAGGTGGTTTGGGCAGCTGCTATAGATAATGGACGGGAGAAGACCAAGAGAGAACTGCAGAGAACCATCATCAGGGTAGGCTCAGCCATGGGATTAATGAACATCCAAAACCGGAAAGAGCTAGCAGCCAACTGCCAGACGTGGAGAGCTATGACCTCTGCCCTAAGGCTCAAGAGGAAAGACATAACTAGAATAGATAATAGTGGGAGAACCTCAGCACCACACACAAGTTCTGTAGCATGGGCGAAGACCCTGGAATCTTCATGTTGTAGAAATGTTTCTAGTTCCTATCTGATCTGAACATCGAGGAGAACTGGCTCATAAACAGCATCCTTCCCCCAGAAGCTGAGGCATTTTGGCCATGTGAAACATTCAGGGTAGCCTGGAGAGAATGGTGATGCAGGGCGCAGTGTCTGGAAGACAGGGCAGAAACAGACCTCCGCGAAGGTGAATGGCGATACAAGACACTGGAGATGCATTGGCTGTTGAAGCCCATAATGCTGGAGAATTGAGTAGAGCAAGAAGAAAGATTTTCAAGCGTGCTGTGATGAGAGCAGTGTTCTGTAAAGGACCTGCTGATCGATGGTGTAGAAATGTTCATAACAACAACACATGGTGTGCCATCTCCGCAGTGAAGGTTAGCTTCAGTGTACCCTCTGTTGTCCTTGTAAATATTACGAGGTGAGTCCCCAGTGTCTTCCACAGTGTACCTCTAATACCTTAAAAAAAAGTTTTTATTTTTAATTTTAAAAATTGTGATTTATACATGATTCTATTCTTTAATTTTCAGTCGAGTCACATTCTATGCCAGCTTGCTGTCCAGCTTGTTTGGAGCTGGACAGGTCTTTCACTCAGAGTCTGGCAAGGTGAGATGTTTTTGATGCTCAGATATTGTTTTTGGGTGCTTTTTTCTTTCTTTTCCTGGTGTGTTGCCCAGGATTGTAGTTTTCCTCTGAGGGTTTTGACTTTAAGGACAACTGTTATCAAGTGCAGAATTGAGTCATGCTATTGCTGCACTGCACTTGTCTTCCTCCTCCTTGTAAAATCTGGTTGGTCCTCCACTTCTGACTTTAGTCTTATTCTAGACCTTGAGTTTAGCTTGTACATCCTTTCTTTTTTATTTTAACCAAAATCTGTCTTAATTGTTTCGAGACTGTTAGTTCTTCTCCGCTTCTCAAGCGGATGCACTTCCACTCCAGAGGAAGAACCCTTAATTAGTCGACTTTTATGATGTTTTTTTTTTGGTGGGGGAGGGGGAGCAGTGGATCTACACACACACACATGCATGCACGTACACACACTTCTCAAGCGGATGCACTTCCACTCCAGAGGAAGAACCCTTAATTAGTCGACTTTTATGACGTGTTTTTTGACACACGTGTGTGCATGCTCTCTCTCTCTCTCTCTCTCTCTCTCTCTCTCTCTCTCTCTCTCTCTCTCTCTCTCTCTCTCTCTCTCTCTCTCTCTCTCTCTCTCTCTCTCCCCCTCCCTCCCTCTCTCCCTCTCTCTCTCTCCCTCTCTCTCTCTTTCTCTCTCGGGTTGTGAAACTCGCACATCAATCATCAACTCATTTATGTTTGTCATTATTTTTTGACTCCAGTGTTGATTAGTTCCTGATTGTTGAATTTTGTAGCTATAGTTTTAATGGGATGAGTTAGTGGGGAATGGTCAAACCTTCTGCTAGCCTTTGGGATACCTCATGGGCAGGGGTAGAGTACCCTCCTAGCTCCCCGATCACGGTTACATGAAGTCATGGCAGGCAGATGCTGTTACAAGTGGTGGGTAGCCTGACGGCAAGGACTGCAAGACGTTGATGTAGCTAGTATTCTGCCAACCGTTCTTAGTCGCCTTTTGCAGCATACATTGTAGGTTCTGGTTTTTCTTCTTCTGTGTTCACTCATTTTCGGGCCAAATCCACCCGGAAGTCTAGATCAGTTATTTTTATCAAAGTCAGAATGCATCTGCCTGAGAGGCAAGGAACCAACCGTCTGCATACGTATGATTCAGATCTGTAAAACCGATGCACATGCAACACTCAGGATCTGGAATGGGACGACAGTCCTGAAGTGGTAGAACAACTAGAACTTTTTGCCAGAGTTAACAGCTGATGAAACGTGAAGAAGAAGAAAAAGTTAATTTTTAGAAAATGTTTTTTTACAGACTTGACTATTGTTGTTTCTCCAAGTATATTTTTATTACAGACTGATCTGTTGTTACTGTTTCTGCAGGCGTATTTAACACTTGAGGACATCTGCCAGGAATTGGGCAAAGATTTTGAGCAATTTATATACAAACCAAGACAGACCCTTAGCAAGTCTATCTCGTCAAAGTGAGTTCTTCTTTGTGATCGCTTTTGTCGTTTTCTTTATTGTTATTTTTAATATCTCTCCTTAGCATTCCCTGGCTGTAAATTCTGGCGGAAAGTTCTGGTAGTTCATCTTCTCATGGACTGGTCTTATACCAGAACTTGAATTTTATGTGCACACCCATCTTAAGAGATCTTATTATTTGTATGCAGACTGTTGGTTTCTCCCCTCTTATGCAGATGCTCTTTGACTTAGGAGGAATTTGATATCTTATGTATGCAAGCATGCTAACTGCAGCTCTCTGTTTTAACATGAAAGTTGCTGTTATCAAGAGCTTTCGTATTCATTCCTATAACTAAAATGTGTTATCACTGGAACTGACAGGGTAAAATGAAAAAGGGCAGACTAAACAAAAGCATGTGGAGAAGAATGATAGGTAAGTAACAAATATGGGAAGGACATGGCTGAGCTGCCTGTGATGGCAGAGAGATAAAAGACAGAAGAAGAGAAGAAGAAATATAAATTCATACCATAACATAGTGTTTTATTTTATTTGTTAGGAATACAAGCACAATTCTAGTTGTTGGTTGATAGGACATCTTTGGTAATTGGTGATGAAAATAGCAGACTGGAAGGATGTTTAACCCTGTCATCCTGAGAAGCCACAAAACTGACACTTCTGATTGAGACTAGCTCCCCATAAATGTCACTTTTCTGACTTGTTATAGTGACCTGTTTACAAGACGTATAGGTAATGCTTTTGGCTATGCTCATGCCTGCACAAATGTTTATGAGGTCAGGATATAAATAGATTAACTAAAAATAGCATTTCGATGGGTTGCCTTCAGACCACATGGGGGGGGGGGGGGGGGGGGGAAAGGGTGAAAGCCAAGTTGAAGTCAAATGCCCCCATACACCTCAGTGATGGAGGTCACGGCATGAGTTACCTGATACATTTAAGTTACCTGATACATTTATTTGTTAGGCCCCAGGGAATATATATATATATATATATATATATATATATATATATATATATATATATGTGTGTGTGTTTGTTTGTGTGTATTTTTGTTTAAATTAGTGACCCGTGTAAAATTGTTGTTTTTAACAGATTTCTGTTGATAATTCCAATGTAGTCATTACCATTTTTTTCAGCATTATTAAGGCGAAGGGGTTAAAGATGAGAGAAACTGGTGTGGGTTCTAAGGACTAAAGTCCAGAAGTGAATAAACAACCAGAACTTTCCGCCAGAGTTTACATTTGATAAACAAGAAGAAGAAGGAAAAAAAAAAAGACGAAGAAGAAGAAGACTGTGTATTTCCAACATTCAAGCATTTGTATGGAGCTATGGTAGAGCGGTTGCCAGACACTAGCTGTTCACGTATCTTAGGTTTGATTTTGCACTGACTGATGTTTCAACCTGGCTGCCAGGTTGGACCAGCCCCAAATGAGTACTAGGAAATATCCTTGGAGATCAAGGCTGCTGGCATGGTGTTGACCTCATCACCCATCAAGTGACTTCCGGACCAAACCGGTGGAGGCATGGCATAATCTTTCTCTTCGGGGTTGTTTTGTTTCTGACAGCGCTTTGCTGGTGCAGTTTCCACATGTGGATGGTAGTCTACGATTTTGCTGCCTGAGCTGCTGCGTTTAGTCCTTGGTGCGGCCTTGTGAGCTGTGTTTTTCCTGTGGAATGCCTTTCATTTGTGCGGCGATTCAGTATGGCTGGTAGCCGGTTTACGTGTGAGCTGGTGAAATAACTTATGTAATAACTCTACATGTGTATAGCCAGCTTATCATGCCTGACTACTTCTATCAATGACGGACTGCATTTCTGGTAGCGACTATTGGCTTTGGCACCTCTAGCAACTGAATTGTGCATTTGTTGCGTGTGCATACTTCTGGATTGTTCTGGGGCTGATTGTTTGTTGACCAGTTTGTCAAATGCGACAGTGAGGGACATTTTATTTGATTGTCACTAGCACAGGAACGAAGCAGGTTTGGGGAAACCCGATTGCGGTGAAGTTGAGACCTGGACTAAGACTAAGACCCATCAAGTGTCAGTTGGTCTGTAAAGACATGGCTGTAGCACCATATGCCAATGATGAGGATAATTTTTCTCTACTTTTATTTACTACACGTTTGTCTGTCTGTGACCGACAGCTCTGGGGAGAACGGCTTCAGTGATGAAGTCTCGGCCCACGGTTCTCCATCAGTCCAACTGACCAGAAGCTCCCTGGGTTCCAGATGCAGCAGTCCTGGCAAAGGTAGGCACTCTATTCTTTTATCTCATTATATGTTTGCTACGTATATCTTTTGAAATTGCCATAGTGACCATGTGGCTGTCTTAAACTTCCTGTCAGAAGACGTACACTGTAGCTATAGATGGCCGTGTGATTTGTGTATTTCAGGGAAAAGATTTCAGTATTTATGCTTTATTATATGTTGACGTAACACTGTAATAATGCACCTAACGAGATACAGCGAAATATGCCAGACAATAAATTGTGCAGTCTATTGTGTCAGACTGCTTGCCATTCTACACTTTCTCTACTTTTCACACATTAGTGTTTAACCCTTTCATCCTGCGAGTACAGAAATGTTACATCGAGCTTGTTCTGTTGTTTGATAGGGAATCTTGGAATGTGAGCAAACAAATTAAGAGTTTGAAGGCAACTGAGATGTGGTTTTTTGAGAAGAATGCTGCGAATTTCTTAGACTGACAGAATAACTAAGAATGAGTGCCTGGAAATGGCTAATGAAAGTAGAATATTATGTACAACAATAAGAAGAAGACCAGTAAAAGTTCTTTGATCATGTAATGAGAAAAGGAGCACTGGAAAATATCGTGACAACCACTAGAAGAGGCAGAGGCAGACCAAGAGAAGCGATGATGGGTGGCTTAAGACAATGGCATGGAGGAATATCATCAGTAGAAATGATCCAGAACACCAAAGACCGAGATATGTGGTGATGCATGATGCATGAAGGCCTACGCCAGCTGGCAAGGCACTTGATAATGACTGTGTCTGCATTATTTAAATATATACATTCCCTAACTAGCTCTTTTTTTCCTCACCAGACACGCCACAGTCTGTGTACGGCAATCAGGAAGTGCCAGAAATCAAACAGGTTAGAAGCTGTGCGCATCTGTCAGTTTACTTGCCATTCTACTTTTTGTCGCTACTTTTCACAAATCAGTGGTTAACCCTTTCATCATGATAAAAAAACAAACTTTAAAAAAGAAAAACAGCAACCAGGTCGCTGCTAATTTTAAAAATCTTTATTTATTTACATTTGTTTTTGAAATATAACATATATAAAGGGATAATCACACGAGCAGAATAAATATTATGGAAATTGTTTGGGAAGTAAAGGTGATCAGGAAAAAATCTGGATATTCTATTTCATACTTCTTGACCTAGAATATGTGAATACATAACACTTCACACCCCAAGTCAGCTGCATGGGGACCTACAAAGTTGTCTGTATTGATTTCTTACACACAATTAAAAGCTCTGCAAGGCTCTCTGCACTTCATTCTACTCTTTCTCTCTACCTTTCACACATCAGTGATTAAAAGTTCAGGGCACTTGCCATTCTCCCCTTTCTCTCTACCTTTCACACATCAGTGATTAAAAGCACTAGTTTTGCAAGGCTTTGTCTGTCAGGGCACTTGCCATTCTCCCCTTTCTCTCTACCTTTCACACATCAGTGATTAAAAGCACTAGTTTTGCAAGGCTTTGTCTCTCAGGGCACTTGCCATTCTCCCCTTTCTCTCTACCTTTCACACATCAGTGATTAAAAGCACTAGTTTTGCAAGGCTTTGTCTGTCAGGGCACTTGCCATTCTCCCCTTTCTCTCTACCTTTCACACATCAGTGATTAAAAGCACTAGCTTTTTTGCAAGTGATTAAAAGCTAGTTTTGCAAGGCTTTGTCTGTCAGGCACTTGCACTTTCTCTCTACCTTTCACACATCAGTGATTAAAAGCACTAGTTTTGCAAGGCTTTGTCTGTCAGGGCACTTGCCATTCTCCCCTTTCTCTCTACCTTTCACACATCAGTGGTTTAAGAACTGGCTTTGTTCTGCTGTTGCTGTATAACCCAACATCCCATATTGTGCCAACGGCTTTGGACGAAGGAGTGCATTGGGGAGGTTACTAGCCTTATCCTAGGAAGAGGAAATGCAACCTGAAAACTTTGTGTTATGACAGGGCAGGCCAGGCCCTTCGCCTTGGCTGGCAGCTGGTCTAGGAGGGAAGCTCCGACAGGTGGACAGATAGAGCAATGCTCTTCTGATCCGGCAGCTTCTGCAACCTGCCTCGTTCCAAACGTACTGGTTTTATCTTTCCTTTGGCGTAAACAAGGCAGGTCTAGGGAGGAATCATTATGCATGAGCAACATATGGTCTCTACAATACTGCCCAGGCTTTGTGCTATAGAGAGGAGGAACTTCAACCCTGACCTTAATCGATCTCGGAGCAGGTCTTGTTAGTCAAACCCCTTCAGCCGAATTATATAAACATTTTTTTAATGGGGTCAAGTTTTCTGCCGGTCTAGAGGTCTTGGATTCAAATCCGCAAATAGTCAGATTTTTCAACAAATACTTTTGCTCTAAGGTCGACCCAGCCCAAAATGGGTCCCAGGTAAAGTCCTGGGAAGTGAAGCTGGTCTCGGCATGGTGTTTACCACTCACCTGTCAGGGATGATTGGTCAATACAAATCTGCATCATATCCAAATATGGTGCTGGCCTAAAAAAGGGTCCTGTTTTTTTTTTTGGGGAGGGGGGGGGGGGGGGGGGGGGGGGGGGGGTCAAAATATGTAAATTTATAAGTTTCAGATTAGTATTTTCCCCATGTGGGTTCTGGAGTTCCGTTTTGGAGAACAAAGAATAGACTCATTGCTCCCCCTGACAAGCAAGTTGTAAGAGGCAACTAATTAGGGTGTGTGGGTTTTTTTTAAAAAAAGGCGAAGTGCATCTGCATGTGAGGCAAGGAACCATCAGTCTGCATCAGCCAGATCTGTAAAGTGGATTTGCACTCAAAACTAAAGCTCTGGATCAGTACAAAAGTCCAGGAGTGGACAAACAGTCAGAACTTCCGGTGGAGTATAGCCGGTGAATGCGAAGAAGAAGAAGAAGCTAATATTAAGAGCATATGAATTTAGTTAAGTGAATGCAACAGCACCACTGAGTCTTTCTGTTATTGCAAACTTACCTAGCACTGCTGTCAGCCGAAACGAAAAGCTCCAGTGGCTCCCCCACATGAAACCTCTTTTAATGAAGTTCTGGAGATGTCATCAAACCATCTTCCTACCAGGCAGGCTCCGTCGGAAACAGGCTGTCATCTGCCTGGAAGAGGTGTAGTTTCAGAGTTCGGCCACAAGTATTTCAGTCGCTGGAAGAACAAATTCACACATAAATCCAAGAAAGCCAGCGTTATCAAGCATGTAAATGTTACAGACCCCAACAGAGAACCTCATATTGGCTGTGTGGAAAATAGCGTTCAAAATCAGCATCCATGCGTGAGCAGCACTAAGGACTTTCTGTTCCAGCTTAAGCACCAGTTCAGCTCAGAATATCCTGACAGATGGGGAGCTCAGTTATTTCCCTGAGCGGCATCTGTCAAATATGCAGCCAGTGTATGAGAAAGGTAGACAAATTCATCAAGGTTTGATGCAGTCAACTTTGCAGTCCAGCCACCAGGAACATGTAGACACAGATCAGTTATGTGAAGATTCTACATCACATGAAATCGACTCGTTCAAAGATGCAGGGGAAGGATTTCCCTTGGCTGAACAGTTTGACCAGGTTCAACAGAAGACCAGATGTTCCCCAGAAGGAAAAGTTGATGGTGAACTGCAGTATTACGTAATGAAGCTTCTAATTTGTCATTGGTTGGTTTAGTGAAGAATGCTGAGAGAGAGTTGCCAGGTGCTGGACAGTCTGATGCAAGTAAACGGAAGGAGAAAGTTTCTCCGGGGGAACTGCTTGTTGGCGAAACAACAGATGTAGACTCTGAAGCGTCCAGTCTTTCATCTGCTGACCATGGAAATAAAGCTGAAGGGGTCCAGAAATGTATTAAAATTGCTTTGAAATCTATTTCCAAAACAGAGAAATCTATTCCCCTTCTAGGTAAATCTATTCCCATAATGGATAAATCTATTCCTGTGACAGAGAAATCTATTCCCATAGTAGATAAATCTGTTCCCAAAATAGATAAATCTATACCCTTATCAGAAAAATCTATTCCCATAACAGATAAATATGTTCCCACAATGGAGAAATCTAAATCTATTCCCATAATAGAGAAATCTAAACTCATAACGGAGGCGGTTACTTCTGACCTACAGGTCAAGCAGATACCACAAGGATTTGCTTCATGCCAAAACCTGGCCATGGTGATAAAATCTTCCAGTGCTAGCCAGGGACAGCTGAGTGACAGTTACGCGCTGTTTAAAGAATTAAAGCCAGACTCAGATTCCACGGCCCAAAATCGGGACGTGAACAGAAATCTGGCCATGTTGTGTGTCAGTAATGATAGCCAATTTCGGTGTCTCCCTTTTGAGCATCGTGTTGATCCATGTGATATCCAGCCAGTTGAACTACTGAGCCTCATCTCTGGCTCGGCGGCTTCAGGCGGAGCAGGTGCTCCACCAGTTGATGATTTTTATTCATCTTGCCAAGAAAGCAGAGAGCCTGTGGGTAATTTTTACAAACTAGGTGACGATGGCTACAAGAAAATGTCTCCAGCAGATTTCCAAAACTCTGAGGATCAGAAGCAGAGTGTCAATGAAATGTACACAGCCGATAAATTATCCGGAATGGATGTGTCCAGGTGGAAGTCTTCAGTTTTGGCCACGGATCAAAGTACAGAAAAAGCTGCTCAAATTGACAGTCATCAGGTGGAGATGGTAGGCATGTCTGTAGACTTAGATCACAGTCATCAACCGAACAGATGTCCCGATGTGGGAGAGATTTTGGAGAGGGAGACTACAAGTGTTACATGGAATGATACGGTCAGGATGTGGGTGGAGGCGGATACGGATGCGTATTACGTGGACAGGGAGCCTCTCCTTGGTGACTTGAGCGATGAGGATAATGATGCTGAATTTTATACTGTTGGAGAAGGCAGTGATTTTGTCAAGGTGGAGAAGAAAGAGAGCATCAGGGATGTTGAAGCAGAGACTGCGTCTGTCCAGAAGATGCTACCAGCAGACACTGCGAAGTATTACACAATGGCATATGTGGACATTCCTTCACTGGACCAGTCAGAGGATGACCAGCACACAGAATCTTCAAAAGAAAATCCCGTCCAGTACCATGAGCTGGACTGTCAGTCTGCGTCTACAGACAAGACGCAGACTTCAGTGGCGGTCAAGAGTTTGGACACTGAGAAGGAGAAATTCTCTCCCCAGTATTTAGTGAATAAGCTCGGTCTGTTGGTACCACACGGCGATACAGCACCCAGTACTGAGAAAACCAGTGCCGAAGCAGCGGTCAGCACTGAGATGACCACTAGTGCTGAAGAAATGTCCAGCAATGAAGCGTCCAGTAGTCCCGATAACAGCAGTGAAGAACTGATGAATAAAGCCAAACATCGTAAAGATAACATTGCTGCTGTGTTGGCTAATAACAGGTTGAAATTACTGAATGAGCAGCTAGTGAAAGGACAGACTCACAGTTCTCCAAGAAGTAATCACACGCATGGAAAGCCAGCAGATGAATCAGCAGAAACTCTGTGTGACAGTACAGACGATGCAGAAGATAAGAAACATCACAGAAACTTACAGAAGTCAGACAGCTTTGAAGTAAACATTAAGGTGCGGTCTATACCAGATTTAGACAAGCATAGAGAAGAGCTTCAATTTACTGAGACGGTTGGGACAGCAAATCTACTCTTTCAGAGCAGAGAGAATTATAATGACATAGTCTGCAGCCTAAGCTCATGTGGTTTATCACAGACAGAAGTCGTGCCTCACAAGAGTAGATCCTTCGATGACACATTCTCAGATCCTGTGCCAGATGTTTGGGAGAACGATAAATCAACAGAGGACTCTCAAATTATGACGGTCTCGACAGAGAGTGTGTTGCAAGAAAGGAAACCAAGTTGCAGAGATGACCTGGAAGATCCAGCTAACCAGGAAGAAGGTAGATTTTTCAGCCCAGAAACATTGTCCAAAGAGGCTGACAGAAAACATATAAGTCTGACCAGCATTCTCAAAAGACATTCCAGTATTTTTAGTGAAAGTGTAAGAAGTCAAAGTAAGAAGTGGACGGCATGGAAGCAGCAAAGTTTATCAAGCCAGCAGCAGTTATTTCAAGAAGTCAGCCATTCCGCTACCCTGAAACCTGGGACAGATTCTTCTTCGTCTGGCTGCCTGCTTCAAAAGAAGAACCTAACATCTTTCTTTGGCAACAGTCAGGAATCAGCATGCAGGAATTTGTCTCCTTTGCTTCCTTTTTCGAGATGGAGCTCAGATAGTGTCCGGTTTATTAAAAACACAGACAGAAATGTGTCCAGAGATGAAACCGAAGATGAGTCCAACCTGTCTGATTCAAGTGTTTCATTGGAAGTGAAGATAGATTGTCAGCGTGATGCAGAGACCAGTAAACCAGAGAAGGCAGCTGGGAAAGTTCAGTCTGATGGCAGCAGTTGGAGCTTCAAAGGATTGATAAACATGATGTTGCCTCAGACAGTGCAAATGTTGGCTTCTCACACCAAATCCTACATTCACAGTTGTGTCCATTCCAGACCATCAGACATCCATCTGCAAGAGATCAATAAGATTGTCATGGAGTGCCTCAGTGCAGAGGATTACCAGAACTTGCTGAAGAAAAGTAGCGAAGGCTCCTCTGTAGATTTAACAGTACAACCAAACAGTACTCCTATTCCTACGTCAGATATGGTGAGTGTCCCCTCACAAACCAAGAATCTTGATAAAGTGGAACTTGTAAATCGTGATGCATCACCTCCAGATAGAGATGTTTTCTACACGCCTGATCACTCACTCACAGCCAATACTCCTGAAGTTGCAGACGTCAGTTATGTAGATGGTTCTCCTCCAGTGGTAGGTGCTGTCTTCAAGGAAGTGAAACACACACTATCTAGGTCACCAGAGAATAGCCATGACCGAGACTTGGCAATACTGGAAAAGCACTTTCAGACAGTTCTGAGGGACATCATAACAAAAGGCTCTTCAAATCTGAGAAAGGTTGGTGAAGCGGTTCAGAGTCCACCTTCATATTCCAGATCTCCCAGGTGTGAGGGTCGAGGGGTCAAGCCCACAAAATTAGGAAATGTGAGCCCAAGCGAAGAATGTGAAAAGGAAAGAAATATGTTCCTGCATGATGCTATGCTATCACGCCTGCAAATGTCTGTACCGGTTTTGGCCCAATCAGAGAGCAGATCAGAAGCAAGGGAAGTTAATGAGGATGTGTCCAAGGAGCTCTTGTGTAGCTGGGTAGAGTCCAGGGAGTCAGTACACAGTGGTGGAGGCAACAAGAAGCTGCAACCCAGCAATGCTAATGATGATTCGTTTAAAGATTTTCAAGAAGCTGTTCGAGGTAGTGAAATGAAGCGTCGGTCGGTAGCAGACAGAGATGGCAAGACCAGGCATAGAGCTTCGGAGAAACCTGCTGATCTCTGCCAAGAACATGCATCCTCAAGTCTGACAGCTTCTGTAGCACAGAGGAGGGGTGCCCTCACAAAAGTGCAGGACGAGGACGAGTGGCAGACTAATTACTCCCAGGATGAAAGTGATCAGTGCTCCCATTCTTGTCAGAATTCTTCCCGATCCGCAGAAGTCTCTAGCTCACCTGTTCTAGGCAGATACTCCAGGGCTGCTTATTACGATTACCTGGCATTTATCAGTGAAAGCCAGACATGCTTGCCGACCCCGATTCAAAGAAGATTTGAACCCAGTCTTTCGTTCAGGGAAAACTTGGTGCCAGCAGAAGATGATGACTGCAGTTTGGGCATCTGGTCACAGAACCAAATTCAGAGGCAAATTCAGTGCTTTAACCCTGACACAGATTCTTCCAGACAGAGTTTAAATCTGCTTGTTGCTTTGGGACCTGATGTGGCTCCTGACATGCTGATATTGGATATGATACACAATAGCTGCTTGAAGCATCATTCTGAAGAAAGTTCATTGAACTCCCACATCATTGAATCTATGCTGGACTGCCAACATGGTCCAGCTGCAGGTAATGAGCACGCAGGGAAAGTTAAAGGGCATTCAAGCAGAACTGCCCATGGCTTAGTTGACATGGGTTCCATTTTAAACATGAATCTGGCCAATCATGATGCTCCCAAAAACAAGTGTTCCAGGAACTGTGACTCTGTCGGCTGTGAATCTGCTGCCAAAACACCATTGCTGATCACATTTGATAGTGTTAAAGAACACACAGACAGTCTTCCTGTTGATTCTGAATCCTTCGCAAGTAGACATACTATTGCTACACAGTTTGAAAACAGTGAAGCTGAAATTCAAAGCACAGAAACTTCCAGTGTTAACAGAAATATTAGGAGAGCTTCTGAATTTAGATGTAGGGATGAAGTTTTACACAGAGGGACAAGAAGGGAAGTAATGAGGAGTTTTCAATGCCAGGATAAGCTGATACTCTCACCGAGATTCTTTGATGCACGTGAGTACTTTAAAGATGTAATGGAAAGATCTAACCTCTGTGGTTCCTGTCATTGGGACTGGACTTTAAGCCGTGGACAATCAGTGTCTTGTCAGAAATGTCGGTTGCCAGAAACTGTTGAGAGTTTGCCATGTGAGGATGTGATGTGCAGGAGTTTGACCTCTGTGTCGGATGGCAGCTTTAAAGAAGTTACAGATGTAGATGCCCCTGGAGAAGCTGAGAGTGGATACACAACTCATGGACACAAGACTGTGTCGGATGGCAGTTTTAAAGAAGCTACAGATGTAGATGCAATCAACGTTTGTGAGAGGGGAGTAAGTTTACAACTTGTGTTCAATGAAGATCATTCCCTAGGATATAAGCAGAGTTTATCAACAAAGATTCATGGAAAAACTGTTCTTTTGGACACTCAGCTTCCAGGTGATGTAGATGATATAGAAATAATTACAGACCTTATGGGAACTGACCCTAAGCAGGGATGTGATTGTCCTCTAGGAGTCATTGAGAACCTGGATAAGAACACACACCAGGGTGGATCAGTTTGTCAGATTGAGCATCTTGTCGTGGCTGAGACAACATTTTCACACAGTCTGCAGGTGGACTTGTCTACGGAAACTGATGCTAGGCTGCTGAATGACATGCAGGGCATGCTTGAGAGTGAAATCACACCAACGACCGAGAACCTGGATACACACCTGAGTGGCTCAGTTTGTCATATTGATGAGCTTGTCGTGGCTGGATGTGAGACAACTTCTTCACACAGTCTGCCGGTGGAGTTGTCTACGGAAACTGATCCCTGGCTGGTGCTGTGGGACACGCTTGGTGGCGAACTCACGCCAACGACTGAGAACAACTTTCAGGGAAATTTGCTTTTAAGTCATCTAAAAGAAGAAGCAGAAATAATCATATCTATTGCACCTACCACATTGAAAACTAGTAAATTGACCAGTTCCCATTCACTATCTGAAAACATGGCATCTAGAGCTTCTAAAATTGGCAACAGTTTGATTCATGACACTTCAGAGGAAGACAGCACTTCTTACACAGCAAGTTCACTGTTTGAAAACACCAGCTTATTAATTAATACAAGTTCTTCACTCAGGCAGCTAGATTATCCTCCTGATGCAACTTCAAGATTTGTAGACTTGAGAAGAGAGCTGGACCCTGCCTTGAAGTCTCCACCTGATGCTCACTTTCTGAAAAAGATTGATGAAATGCTGGAAGAGTTGGTGTATAACCAGCCTTGTGGAGAACCAGCTCCTGTAGACAACAGCCTGCCGGCACCAGAAACTTCAGCAATGAAAACGTCAGATGCTTTTGAGGGAGGTCGTTGTTTTGGGCCTCTTGTGTCAGGGAACACCGGAAAATATCCAGATTTAGATTTTAGGGGACCATGTCTCAATGGTCCAGATCTCATAGAATCATATCTCAGAAAACCAAATCTCACAGAACCATTCTTCAGGGAACATAATCATACCGAACCATATCTCAGGGAATCAAATTTCACACAGCCATGTATCAGGGAACCAAATCTTACAGAACCATACCTCAAAAAACAAAATCTTATATTCTTTAGGGAACCAAATCTTACAGAGCCATATCTCAGGGAACATGATCTTACAGGACTATATCCCAGGATACCAAATGTCACACAGCCATGTTTTAAGGAAACAAATCTTACAGAACCATACCTCAGGGAACCAAATCTTACAGAACCATACCTCAAGGAACCAAATCTTACAGAACCATACCTCAGGGAACCAAATCTTACAGAACCATACCTCAAGGAACCAAATCTTACAGAACCATACCTCAGGGAACCAAATCTTACAGAACCATACCTCAAGGAACCAAATCTTACAGAACCATACCTCAAGGAACCAAATCTTACAGAACCATACCTCAAGGAACCAAATCTTACAGAACCATACCTCAAGGAAACAAATCTTACAGAACCATACCTCAAGGAAACAAATCTTACAGAACCATACCTCAAGGAAACAAATCTTACAGAACCATACCTCAAGGAAACAAATCTTACAGAACCATACCTCAAGGAACCAAATCTTACAGAACCATACCTCAGGGAAACAAATCTTACAGAACCATACCTCAGGGAACAAAATCTTATATTCTTTAGGGAACCAAATCTTACAGAGCCATATCTCAGGGAACATGATCTTACAGGACTATATCCCAAGGAACCAAATGGCATTCAGCCATGTATCAAGGAACCGAATCTTACAGAACCATACCTCAAGGAAACAAATCTTACAGAACCATACCTCAGGGAACCAAATTTTACAGAGCCTTGTCTTAAGGAACTAAATCTCTCAGAACCAAATCTCAGAAAACTATATTACAGGGAACCACATTCTCAAGTAGAATCTTATGATAACAAATCTGAAGTCTGTAAGTATTGTGATAAAAACTGCAAATTAGAGTCCCATGATAGATGTTCTACATCAGGGGATCACAGTAAATATTCTATATCAAGGGATCATGATAAATGTTCTACATCAAGGGATTGTGATAAATGTTCTACTTCAGGAGATTATGATAAATGTTCTACATCAGGAGATCATGATAAATGTTCTACATCAGGAGATCATGATAAATGTTCTACATCAAGGGATCATGATAAATGTTCTACTTCAGGAGATCATGATAAATGTTCTACATCAAGGGATCGTGATAAATGTTCTACATCAAGGGATCATGATAAATATTCTACTTCAGGAGATCATGATAAATGTTCTACATCAAGGGATCATGATAAATGTTCTACTTCAGGAGATCATGATAAATGTTCTACATCAAGGGATCGTGATAAATGTTCTACTTCAGGAGATCATGATAAATGTTCTACTTCAGGAGATCATGATAAATATTCTACTTCAGGAGATCATGATAAATGTTCTACATCAAGGGATCGTGATAAATATTCTACATCAGTAGATCATGATAAATATTCTACATCAAGGGATCATGATAAATGTTCTACATCAAGGGATCATGATAAATGTTCTACTTCAGGAGATCATGATAAATGTTCTACATCAAAGGATCGTGATAAATGTTCTACATCAAGGGATCTTGATAAATATTCTACTTCAGGAGATCATGATAAATGTTCTACATCAAGGGATCATGATAAATGTTCTACTTCAGGAGATCATGATAAATGTTCTACATCAAGGGATCATGATAAATGTTATACTTCAGAAGATCATGATAAATGTTCTACATCAAGGGATCGTGATAAATATTCTACTTCAGGAGATCATGATAAATGTTCTACTTCAGGAGATCATGATAAATATTCTACTTCAGGAGATCATGATAAATGTTCTACATCAAGGGATTGTGATAAATGTTCTACATCAAGGGATTGTGATAAATGTTCTACATCAGGGGATTGTGATATATATTCTACATCAAGGGATTAAGATGAATGTTCTACATCATGCAATTATGATAAATGTTCTACATCAGGGAATCACAATAAATGTTCTGCATCAATGGATCATGATAAACATTCTTCATTAGCGTGTCATAAATGTTCTATGCTAGAGCATCAGGATAAATGTTCTGCATCAAAGTAAAATGATAATTTGTTTACATTGAAGTATGGTGATAAATGTTCTACATCAAGGTATCATGATATACATTCTGCATTGAGGGATTATGGTAATAATTTGGCATCAGAGTAAAAGGAAACAAGATCTACATCAAGGGATCAGGATAAATGTTCTACATCAAGGTATCATGATAGGCATTCTGCATTGAGTGATCATGGTAATAATTTGGCATCAGAGTAAAAGGAAACAAGATCTACATCAAGGGATCAGGATAAATGTTCTACATCAAGGTATCATGATAGGCATTCTGCATTGAGGGATCATGGTAATAATTTGGCATCAGAGTAAAAGGAAACAAGTTCTACATCAAGGGATCAGGATAAATGTTCTACATCAAGGGATCAGGAAAAAAATGTTCTACATCAAGGAATCATGATGTATGGTCAGCAGCTGAGAATAGTAATAAATGTCCCACATCAAAGTATCATAACAAACATGCCACATCAGACTGTCTGGGTGAATATGGTAAACCAGCTTGGCTCTATAAATACCAGTTAGACTTCACTGGAGGAAACTGGCTCAGAATATAACAGTGATGATTCTGAAGTTGTGTAAGAGAGACAAGAATTGCTGAATTGGGGAATGAATATTTGCAGAGCTAGGGTTCCATCATGTATCTGTTGTCTGCTGTGTGGTCCCAAGTGAAAAAAGGTTTCTGTCCCTAATTCTCACATACCATTAATCCTTTCACCCCATGAATACTTACAAAAGGATTTCCCAGAATTCATGAGGGGGAAAAGCAATTTTACGGAGGTCACTAGTAATTATTTTTAGTGCAGGTATTTTTCGAGATATATAAAGGGATTCTTCAATAAACACGAAGTAAATTATTCAATAGAATGAATTCCCAGGAACCCTTTGACCTCTATCAATGAAGCTACGAGGAGAATTTGGTGTCAAATTGGTTTTTAAAAGGCTACCAGGTCTGCAAGAAAACACCCCCAAATGCTATTTTTTGGTAAACATCCTTTTATCCTGACCTCGTAAATGCTGCTGCGCAGGCACAAATGCAGCAACTAGCATTCACTTTTAAGGATTTTTTCAAATGCATTTCTGGGGCGAAAAGTTCAGGTTAAGGACTTGACCCATTCCTGCTACCTGTATATTTGCTCAGATAAGGCCGCCAGCCCAATGGTTTATCTGTTTGAAACTAAAGAGTACTCTAGAAGCATAATCACCTTCATAAAATGATCAGTCTTGTCAAAGTAATCAGGAAAGGTGTCATTGCAAGAAGAAGCTATGGAAAGATATCCATACATAAATCAAGACTTTCATAAACTGTGAGTGAGTTAGCAAGGTGCTTCAAGGGAAGAAAGGCTTCAGTCATTTCCGGAGAAGATGGCTTTCTCAGAAATCAGAGCATAAATATTTCTTATTATGAGTTACCTAAGCCTACTAAATCAGCCCCCAAACTTCATGCTGTATGGAGCCAAAGAGGAACTCGGTCAAGTTCTTCATGAGTTTTAGGCTGACAGAGTTGGAGCTGTCATAAGATGGGATTATTTGTGGATGGACGAGTAAGCAAACTGGCTGAAGGGAGAATGCTTCAGTCACCTCAGAAGAAGATGACATTTCATGAAGATCATCACAGAAAAATATTTTATCAGGTGTAACATGATTGAAACCAAGTATTGGGACAACTACCTTCCACCCCACCCCTTCCTCTTACAGCATAAGACAGTCCTGATCAGCACAAAGAGACATCTCATACAAAGCATATTCACTTCCACTCTATGCTACTGGTACCAGACGTGGTTACTCACAACAAACCAGAACAGAAAGTTAGTAACCATGGAATTGAGATGTCTGAGAAGGGCTGCCGGAATGACCAGAAGAGATAAAATCAGGAATGAGGTCATAAGAGAAATATTCGGCACATAACCAATTCTAAATTACATGCAAAGATGGCAAGTCAAATCATTTCACTGCTTAGAGAGTATGCCATGTGATGCCATACCATATAAGGCATTCATTAAAAGAGGAGAAGGACAGAGCAAGAGGTAGACCAAGAACAAAATGGAAGGATGGCATAAGAGAGACTCAACTTCAGTCTATGGTCGAGGCGGCCAGAAGAGCAAGAAGCAGAACCTCATATCTCTTTCAACACCTGAAGCGTGAAAGAGGAAGTGAGAAGGAATAAGATAACATGATTGAAGATTGTGCTAGCTTTGTGGGAATTCCCAACAGTCTTTAGAACATCTAGGAGTCCGTGGCCTTCTTGCCATCTAGAAAAAATACTGGTTCGGAAACTGTGACAGCCTTGGACAAATGCTAGCCATCTGAAGGTCAGGTACCAAGAACAAATGCTGGCCTTCTGAAGGTCAGGTACCAAGAACAAATGCTAGCCTTCTGAAGGTCAGGTATCAAGAACAAATGCCGGCCTTCTGCAGGTCAGGTACCAAGAACAAATGCTGGCTTTCTGAAGGTCAGGTATCAGGAACAAATGCTGGCTTTCTGAAGGTCAGGTACCAGGAACAAATGCTGACCTTCTGAATCTCTGAATACCAAGAAATAATTTTGACATTTGGAAACATTGGCACAAATAGATAGTGGCTTTCTGACATCCTTACTTCTATCAAGAACAAATTCTGGCTTTCAGAAATATTGGCAAGAATGAATACTGGCTTTCTGACATCCTTACTACTATCAAAAACAAATTCTGGCTTTCAGAAATATTGGCAAGAAAGAATACTGGCTTTTTGAAATTAACACACACAAAAACAGATGCTGAGTTTCTATTTTTTAATGCCAAGAAGAAAATACTGAGCTTTGAAAACTGTCTGCTAAGATGACACAGTGACTGTCTGAAACTGCTGAGAGGACACAGTGACTGTCTGAAACTGTCTGCTGAGAGGACACAGTGACTGTCTGAAACTGTCTGCTGAGAGGACACAATGACTGTCTGAAACTGTCTGCTGAGAGGACACAGTGACTGTCTGAAACTGTCTGCTGAGAGGACACAGTGACTGTCTGAAACTGTCTGCTGAGAGGACACAGTGACTGTCTGAAACTGTCTGCTGAGAGGACACAGTGACTGTCTGAAACTGTCTGCTGAGAGGACACAGTGACTGTCTGAAACTGTCTGCTGAGAGGACACAATGACTGTCTGAAACTGTCTGCTGAGAGGACACAGTGACTGTCTGAAACTGTCTGCTGAGAGGACACAGTGACTGTCTGAAACTGTCTGCTGAGAGGACACAGTGACTGTCTGAAACTGTCTGCTGAGAGGACACAGTGACTGTCTGAAACTGTCTGCTGAGAGGACACAGTGACTGTCTGAAACTGTCTGCTGAGAGGACACAGTGACTGTCTGAAACTGTCTGCTGAGAGGACACAGTGACTGTCTGAAACTGTCTGCTGAGAGGACACAATGACTGTCTGAAACTGTCTGCTGAGAGGACACAGTGACTGTCTGAAACTGTCAAGAATATAATTTGTCATTCCACAAATAAATACTGGCATTTTGACTGCAAAATAAATACATACTGGCTTTCTGAAACTGACAAAACATTTGGAAGCTTTTGATTAAAAACCTGCCTACCAAACGTGCTATTAATAATGCAGATTGATTGACTGAATAATAGACAGAAAGGTGATTTAAAAAAAAATGTAGATGTTCTTGCTAGTATCTTTCAAAAGCAGAAAGTTTGATGTGGCAGTATTGGGGGAACGGAAGTGGCATCTTGTGAAATATGTCAGCATTGTTATTGGATTCACTGCTTGGAGGTAAATATGGGGGATTCTTGAGGAATATTGCAATTTTACTGTTGATTTCTTCCATTTGTGTTGAAGAAATTGATTGTTTCTTTCGTCAAGTTGTTGACTGAAGTTGTAGTTATTGGCATGGCTTGTTTTGATTGTTGTAGCATTTAAAACATATTTTGTTGTTATTTAAACAAATTTGACAGTTTCTATAATTTGCACAGTTTCTATAATTTGCTTGTTTTATTTTTATGATAAAGTTATCTTAAGTAAATAAAATGAAATAAGATACTCTACTCAGAAAAGCAGCCATCTTATCTGTCCCACTGTCCTTCCAGACCAAACAGAATCTATTAGTCCCTTCTAGACTAAACAGATTATGTTTGTCCCTTCCACACTAAACATAATCTGTTTGTCCCTTCCAGACTAAAAATAATCTATTTGTCCCTTCCAGACTAAAAATAATCTTTTTGTCCCTTTCAGACTAAACAGGATCTATTTGTCTCCTTCAGACTAAACAGATTCTATCTGTCCCTTCCAGACTAAACATAATTTCTTTGTCTTTGTTGATGAATGCTGCTTGTCTCACCCAGAGAACCAGCCTCCTGTCGCCCCAGCAGAATGGAAGCAACCCAGTGCCCACGGAGAGAACAGACAGAAAACAGTCCAACATCTCTGCTCAGGATCGAGGCAACAAAGTCGATGAGGGGAGGCATTCCGAGGAAGATAACAACAATAGCAGCATTGAACACAAAGAGATGTGAGTATTTTTGTTTCCTGTTTCTGTTGAACTTTTTTTTAAATTATTTTTCTGGCGCTGTAGTGGCTAAACCTTATATCTGTTCTGTTTCTGGCGCTGTGGTTGTTGAACATTTTGTCTATTCTGTTTCTGGTGCTGCGGTTGGTTGAACTTTTTGTCTATTCAGTTTCTGGCACTGTGGTGGTTGAACTTCATGTCTATTCTGTTTCTGGCGCTGTGGTAGTTGAACTTCATGTCTATTCTGTTTCTGGCGCTGTGGTGGTTGAACTTCATGTCTATTCTGTTTCTGGCACTGTGGTGGTTTAACTTTCTGTCTGTTCTGTTTCTGGCGCTGTGGTTGTTGAACATTTTGTCTATTCTGTTTCTGGCGCTGTAGTTGGTTTAACTTTCTGTCTATTCTGTTTCTGGCACTGTGGTGGTTGAACTTCATGTCTATTCTGTTTCTGGCACTGTGGTGGTTGAACTTTTTGTCTATTCTGTTTCTGGCACTGTGGTGGTTGAACTTCATGTCTATTCTGTTTCTGGCGCTGTGGTGGTTGAACTTCATGTCTATTCTGTTTCTGGCGCTGTGGCGGTTGAACTTTTTGTTTATTCTGTTTCTGGCGCTGAGGTGGTTGAACTTTTTGTTTATTCTGTTTCTGGCGCTGAGGTGGTTGAACTTTTTGTTTATTCTGTTTCTGGCGCTGAGGTGGTTGAACTTTTTGTTTATTCTGTTTCTGGCGCTGTGGTGGTTGAACTTCATGTCTATTCTGTTTCTGGCGCTGTGGTGGTTGAACTTTATGTCTATTCTGTTTCTGGCGCTGTGGTGGTTGAACTTCATGTCTATTCTGTTTCTGGCGCTGTGGTGGTTGAACTTCATGTCTATTCTGTTTCTGGCACTGTGGTGGTTTAACTTTCTGTCTGTTCTGTTTCTGGCGCTGTGGTGGTTGAACTTTTTGTTTATTCTGTTTCTGGCGCTGAGGTGGTTGAACTTTTTGTTTATTCTGTTTCTGGCGCTGTGGTGGTTGAACTTCATGTCTATTCTGTTTCTGGCGCTGTGGTGGTTGAACTTTCTGTCTGTTCTGTTTCTGGTGCTATGGTGGTTTAACTTTCTGTCTGTTCTGTTTCTGGCGCTGTGGTGGTTGAACTTCATGTGCTACTGTGGTGGTTTAACTTTCTGTCTGTTCTGTTTCTGGTGCTATGGTGGTTTAACTTTCTGTCTGTTCTGTTTCTGGCGCTGTGGTGGTTGAACTTCATGTCTATTCTGTTTCTGGCGCTGTGGTGGTTGAACTTCATGTCTATTCTGTTTCTGGCACTGTGGTGGTTTAACTTTCTGTCTGTTCTGTTTCTGGTGCTATGGTGGTTTAACTTTCTGTCTGTTCTGTTTTTCTGGTGGCTATCTGTTCTGTTTCTGGGTGGTTTAACTTTCTTCTGTTCTATTCTGTTTCTGGCGCTATGGTGGTTGAACATTTTGTCTATTCTGTTTCTGGCGCTGTGGTTGGCTGAACGTTTTGTTTATTCTGTTTCTGGCACTGTGGTTGGCTGAACTTTTTGTTTATTCTGTTTCTGGCTCTGTGGTGGTTGAACTTTTTGTCTATTCTGTTTCTGGCGCTATAGTTGGTTGAACTTTTTGTCTATTCTGTTTCTGGCACTATGGTGGTTGAACTTTTTGTTTATTCTGTTTCTGGCGCTGTGGTGGTTGAACTTTTTGTTTATTCTGTTTCTGGCGCTGTGGTTGTTGAACTTCATGTCTGTTCTGTTTCTGGTGCTATGGTGGTTTAACTTTCTGTCTGTTCTGTTTCTGGCGCTGTGGTGGTTGAACATTTTGTCTATTCTGTTTCTGGCACTGTGGTTGGCTGAACTTTTTGTTTATTCTGTTTCTGGCACTGTGGTGGTTGAACTTTTTGTTTATTCTGTTTGTGGCGCTGTTATGGTTGAACTTTTTGTTTATTCTGTTTCTGTTGCTGTGGTGGTTTAACTTTCTGTCTGTTCTGTTTCTGGCGCTGTGGTGGTTGAACTTTCTTTCTATTAGTTGTTCTCATATTTTTTATTTTTTTAATAAAAAGAAGTAGAAAGATAGGACTCAGTGTGTCCTACTCTCTTTCTACTTTTTTCTTTGAGTGCCGATCAATACATTGTTTGTTTGTTATACATATAATACTTCTGCAGCTTCTAGGGTTACCCCTCTGTTTATTTATGTGACAGACACATGCAGTGATAAGATGAAAACGAACCAGCAGCTGCACACAAATAAGTCAGATCTGTAAAATGGATGTGCATTCATAACTCAACTTCTGGAACAAGACTGACTTCCAGAAATGGATGAACAGCCAGAATTTTACACTGGAGATTATAGCCAGTAAACATGTAGAAGAAGAAGAAGAAGAAGAAGGAGGAGGAGGGAGAAGGAGGGGGAGGAGGAAGGAGGAGGAGGAAGGAGAAGGAAGAATAATAATAATAATAATAATACAGTAAAACTTTGATTAACCATCACTCGCTTAACTGTCAGTTTCTGTTATCTGTCATCGTCTTCAAAAGAAATGCGTGAGTATCAACATACACATCTTTAAAATTGCCCACAACAATGAAGGATCAGTTCTTAATCAAAAACCGACAACTAGCCACTGAGCAGCAGAAATGTTATCAAAGTGCATCAGTTGGGTTGAATTGCAAGGAGGCAAATGCAACACAGATCCTACTTCTGGGTAATACACAAAACATGGCTGCACAGAAAGCTCTAACCTCAAGAGTCAGGATAGATGACAGATGGATAATTCTGAAGTAACGAAAGTTTATTTATAGTATTGCAATACATGTCTGTACATTATTACTGTTATACTGAAGTTTATATTGACCGTTTTGTAAAATTTAAAATGATATGTGTGTGTTATTCACTTTTAAAGGATTTTATTTTCAATTTGTCCCAATCTTGCAGTGAAGTTACTATGCATATGGTTTATGAGATTTCTGTTATCCTTCTGTTCGGTTATTCACCACATCCCTGGTCCGGACAGTGAAGGTTGATCACAGTTTTACTGTATGTTGAATGATTTCTTATGTCAGTGTGGTAAATCAGCTGTATGAACATAAATATGATGTACGTTGCTTGATCTCAGGACAAACAACGTTTATAATGAACCCCATGAAACACCGTCCAACCTGGCAGCCAGCATCGGACGTGTGAGCAACCGTCACGAGTTCTCCGAGTCTGACACTGATGAGGATGATGACCTAGATCCAGTCTACAGCAATCCCCCGTCACGCCTCCCGCTGGCTACTCCACCACCCAATACTCTTTATGTTGTGAGTTGACCGGTGTTTTTTTACTTTACTGTTGTGTGCACTACTGTGAGAGCTGTCATGGTGTAGTGGCTAGATGCTTGCCTGCGGAGCTGAAGGTTGTGGGGTCAAACCCTCATGGTTCCCAATTTTTTTTAGACATGACCTTGGCTCCCAGGTTGACCCAGCCTTAAATGGGTACCAGGTGAAGTCTTGGGAAGTAAAGGCACCCGGTGTGATGTTGACCACATCATCCACCGAGGGCCTATTGGCCTAAAAAAATATGGGTATGCCCAATGCGCCACTGGCCTTTCAGAGGACCCCTTCTTTAAAATTGTGTGTGTGCTGTGGAGAACAGCTTTCCCCCTCTTGTGGCTTTTGGAGTTAACATACTCAGTCACAGCAACACACTGTGTGATTGGCTGTTCTTTACGTGTACCAGTTAATGAGTCATTTGTGATTGGCTGTTTTTTATATGTACCAGTTAACATGTCATTTGTGACTGGTTGTTCTTTTTGTGTACCAATAAACATGTCATTTGTGACTGGCTGTTCTTTGTGTGTACCAGTGAACGTTTCATTTGTGATTGGCTGTTCCTTATATGTAATAATTAGCATGTCATGTGTGATTAGCTGTTCTTTGTGTGTACCAATGAACATGTCATTTGTGATTGGCTGCTCTTTACGTTTACCAGTAAACATATCATTTGTAATTAGCTGTTCTTTGTGTGTCCATAACATGCAATTGTGGCCTGAAAGATGAGTGCTTGGAAGAGCCAAATGTAAGACGGGCCTGCTGACCCAGTTTGTAACCCTTCGAAAATAAATTCATTTGTTTATGTCCCCCAAAACATGAAGAAGATCATTATACAAATGGAAATCATAAACTAATTTTTTTTTAAATTTAAAAAATGAGTGTTTTGGTTATGCTTTGAGATGGAATGGACTCAGAAGCTTGGAATGATTGGCAAAATTGAAGGAATACTTGGAGAAAGCAAACAAATGAATATACCTGGATGGTTTAGCCATTTGGATGGGGCAAGACAAGAACACTGACCCGATCTGTGATGCTGATGACAATGTGAGGTGGTAAAATGTGACAGCCTTTGCTTATGTGAGGAAGAGCTATGTATATCATATCAAGATATATGGAGGTGAATCGTGGACAGTTAACAGATTAGTGAAAATGTATTTGGTTTTATAGATGAATGACGAGAATACCCTGAACAGATAACAAGAGTAATGAAGATGTCTTGAAAGAAACTGACTCACGAAGAGAACTGATTGCCCACATCGGAAGGAGAAAACCTACATTCTTTGGTCATGTGATGAGAAGAAACAGCTGAAGTACGTCATGATAGTAGGAAAGTTTGGAGGGGAAGAGAGGCAGAGGAAGACGGAAAGAGAAGATGGAGGATAGTTTGACATCTTGGCTAGGGCGATCATCTGTGTCAGAATTGATTGAAAGTACATAAGACCGAAGGTTGTGGATAGACATGACTACTAACACTACAAGGTATGGAAGATCTTCTGTATCAGAATTGATTATAAGTACACAAGACAGAAGGTTGTGGATAGACATCACTACCAACACCACAAGGTATGGAAGATCTTCTGTATCAGAAATGATTGAAAGTACACAGGCCAGAACGTTTTGGATACAAGGTATGGAAGATCTTCTGTGTCTGAATTGATTGAAAGTACACAAGACTGATAGTTGTGGGTATACATGACTACCAGCACTACAAAGTATGAAAGATCATCTGTGTCAGAATTGATTGAAAGTACATAAGACAGAAGGCTCTGGACAAAAACAAAAATAAAAAGAGTCCTCTTGGCATGGTATGTGTTGACATGTTTCATTATGAGGGTGGTAAGGAGCAGAAGAAAAGACAGGTAGTCAGAAGTCAGCTGTGTGTGTTCCAGGTGCAAGCTGTACACAGGTACAACAATGAAGATGAGGACGAGCTGAGCTTTGAAGCTGGGGAGATGATCTACGTGATAGAGTTTGATAACCCTGAGGAGCAGGTGAGTCGGTTGTTACAGTGTTATTTCTGTCATAGGTGGGGAGTTGTGTGTGAGCAGGTGAGTCGGTTGTTACAGTGTTATTTCTGTCATAGGTGAGGAGTTGTGTGTGAGCAGGTGAGTCGGTTGTTACAGTGTTTTTTTCTGTCATGGGTGGGGAGGTGTGTTTGTGTGCAGGTGAATCGGTTGTTACAGTGTTTTTTCTGTCATGGGTGGGGATGTGTGTTTGTGTACAGGTGAGTCGACTGTTACAGTGGTATTTCTGCCAGAGCTGGGTTTTGTGTGCAGGTGAGTCAGCTGTTACAGTGGTATTTTTGCCAGAGGTGGGTTTTGTGTGCAGGTGAGTCGGCTGTTACAGTGGTATTTCTGCCATAGGTGGGGAGTTGTGTGTGTGCAGGTGAGTCGGCTGTTACATTGGTATTTTTGCCAGAGGTGGGGAGGTGGGTTTGTGTGCAGATGAGTCGGCTGTTACAGTGTTATTTCTGTCATGGGTGGGGAGTTGTGTGTGTGCAGGTGAGTCAGCTTTCACAGTGGTATTTCTGCCAGAGGTGGGTTTTGTGTGCAGGTGAGTCGGTTGTTACAGTGTTATTTCTGCCAAAGGTGGGGAGTTGTGTGCGTGCAGGTGAGTCAGCTTTTATAGTGGTATTTCTGTCATGGGTAGGGATGTGTGTTTGTGTGCAGATGAGTCAGCTGTTACAGTGGTATTTCTGTCATGGGTGGGAAGGTGTGTTTGTGTGCAGGTAAATCAGTTGTTACAGTGTTATTTCTGTCATGGGTGGGGAGTTGTGTGTGTGCAGGTGAGTCAGCTTTTACAGTTGTATTTCTGCCAGAGGTGGGTTTTGTGTGCAGGTGAGTCGGCTGTTACAGTGGTATTTCTGCCATAGGTGGGGAGTTGTGTGTGTGCCGGTGAGTCGGCTGTTACAGTGGTATTTCTGCCTTAGGTGGGGAGTTGTGTGTGTGCAGGTGAGTCGGCTGTTACAGTGGTATTTCTGCCTTAGGTGGGGAGTTGTTTGTGTGCAGGTGAGTCGGCTGTTACAGTAGCATTTCTGCCTTAGGTGGGGAGTTGTGTGTGTGCCGGTGAGTCGGCTGTTACAGTGGTATTTCTGCCAGAGGTGAGGAGGTGGGTTTGTGTGCAGATGAGTCGGCTGTTACAGTGTTATTTCTGTCATAGGTGGGGAGTTGTGTGTGCAGGTGAGTCGGTTGTAACAGTGGTATTTCTGCCAGAGGTGGGGAGGTGGGTTTGTGTGCAGGTGAGTTGATTGTTACAGTGTTATTTCTGCCATAGGTGGGGAGTTGTTTGTGTGCAGGTGAGTCGGTTGTTACAGTATTATTTCTGCCATAGATGTGTGCAGTTGGGTCAGTTGTTAAGTGTTATTTCTGCCCTAAATGGGGAGTTGTGTGTGTGCAGGTGAGTCGGTTGTTACAGTGTTATTTCTGTCATAGGTCTGTTTGTGTGCAGGTGAGTCGGTTTGTTACAGTGTTATTTCTGCCATAGGTGTGTTTGTGTGCAGGTGGGTTGGTTGTTAAAGTGTTATTTCTGCCATAGGTGGGAAGCTGTGTGTGTGTGCGCAGGTGAGTCAGTTGTTACAGTGTTATTTCTGCCATAGGTGGGGAGTTGTGTGTGTGCAGGTGAACCAGCTTTTACAGTGTTTTTTCTGCCATAGGTGGGGAGTTGTGTGTGTGTGCAGGTGAGTCAGTTGTTACAGTGTTATTTCTGCTATTGGTGGGGAGTTGTGTGTGTGTGCAGGTGAGTCGGTTGTTACAGTGTTATTTCCGCCATAGGTGGGGAGTTGTGTGTGTGTGTGCAGGTGAACCAGTTTTTACAGTGTTGTTTCTGGGGAGTTGTGTGTGTGCAGGTGAGTCGGTTGTTACAGTGTTATTTATGCCATAGGTGGATCTCTCTCTCTATAATGATAGATACTGATGCTTGTATTTTTCTTTCTCTCTTTATGATCAAGTGTGTATGCTTGAGGGTGTGTGTATGTGGGTATATATGTATGAGAGTATGTAGGGATATGAATGAGTGTGTAAGTGTGATTATGTGTGTGTGATATATGCATATGTTATACGTAGGTATGTATATTTGTGAAAGATTAATATCTGGAAGGGTCAAAAGTAAGACAGGCCTGAATGCCTAATTTGTGACCCTGGAAAAATAAAATTATGTTCTCTCTCTCTCTCTCTATTTCTCTACTTACCTACATACTTGTCTGTCTGCCTACCTACCTACTTGTCTATCTATGTGGCTGCCTGCCTAACACATACTGCTTGTCACATTCTATCGGTGTATCTACCCTTCTGTCTCTTGCTGTATATATGTGAACACAATATGCTTGATATATAAAATTCAACTGCCCTGTAAAAAGTGAGTGTTAGAGAGGGCTGATTGTAAGATGGTTCAATGTCTCCAGTTTATGACTTTTTTTAAATAAAGTTTGTTCTGTCTATCAGTCTGTCCGTTCATCTATCAGTCTGTCCGTTCATCTGTCCGTCCATCTATCCATCTGCCAACTTTTCTACTGGAGACTTAGATGATAATTGTGCCAGATATGTTTCCCCTCCCCAGGATGAAGGCTGGCAGATGGGCATCAAAGCATCAGATGGCGTCCGGGGTGTGTTTCCAGAGAACTTTACCCAGGTGCTACCAAATCAGCAAGCTAGATGAACAGCTTGTCCATTCTTCTAGAATGAAAGATAGTATGAGACTGAATTTTTGTACCAACTGGCGACTTCCACAAGAGTCTTGTCTTTTATTAATTATTTATATATTTGTTAACTTCCTGGCGTATCTACTTGTTTGCTGTTCCGCCAAATAGGTCAACAAATAAAAATCACACCAAATTTGTTACCAATCATTTTTTTAATATTTAATTATAATCAATGACAGTTAGGCACATCTTGTAACAGATTGCCCGATTTGTCAAACGAGAATTTGTATGCAGTAGTAAACGCCTGTTTAGACAGTCAATTCAGGATTTGGTTGAGCATTAGTGATCTTGTTTGTTTCTGTTAATAATAAAATGTGATTTTTAGAATACTGGTTGAGAATGGTTTTTAGAATGTGGGATGGTGGTGGTTTTTGTTTTTAGAATATTGATTCAGGTTTAGTTTTTTAGAATATTTTTTAGAATTTTAGGATGATGATTTTTGTAGAATGTTGAGTGTTTTTTTTTGGGGGGGGGGGGGGGGGGGGGGGGGGTTAATGTTAGTTAGGGGTGGATTTTTTTAATGTTGCATAGTTTTCTTTTTAAATATAGGTTGGGTTTGTGATTTAGGATCTTGATTAGAGAATGTGTTTACGATGTTGGATGAGTATTTTTTTTTTTTTTTAATAATTTTAGTTGTGGGTAGATTTTTGAATTTTGCATAGTTTTTTTTTTTAAATGAAGGTTATGTTTAATGTTTAGAATCTTGATTAGAGATGGTTCTTAGAATGTTTAAATGGGAATGAATTATAAAATGTTTGTTAAGAGGAGAGAATTGTGAGTCTGGCCCCCCCCCCCCCCCCCCCCTCCTCCCCCAAGTAATTTAGGGTTGGATTTGGTTAAGGATCACTTTCACTGCCCCCCAAAAAAATAGATATGGAGACTCAACACAGCGCACCAAATCTGCAGCACCAGTAAGGATCCAGATGCCTATATACAAAGGATATCTATACATCCTCTTCATTTTTTTTTAGCCTTTTATGGGTTAACATAGCCAAAGAATGGGATAGGATACAAAGAAATTGATGCTAGATGAAGAGTAACCAATGACTCAATACCAAAATGTCAACTCTTTGAATCCTAGGGGGTTCAGCATCAGAGGTCCAAGGGATAATAAAGACAGAGGTTAAATCAGCACATCTTGCATTCAAGTGGGCTTCTGGGTAGGAACCTGTGAATGTATGATGCATTTTTTCGGGACTGAAAGAGTTATTGCTCCTGCACAGTTCTCTGTCCTGATTGGTCTGGATCATATTCTTTTGGTGATCTGCCTCCATGTCACAATCTTAGATAATCTTGCATAAAAAAGGTTAAAGATGAACCTCAAGAAGATCGACTTCATTGCACCGGGTTATATCCCACATGGCTCGATTTCTGTCTGCAGAACAGCTAACCATCTGCCAAGTGCATCGCGCAGAGCATGAACTCCCTAGCTCCAGCGATGATCTCCAGCGATCTCCGTAAAGATTGCACTCTTGAACTGAAGAGCGCTGCTGTGGAACAAACCCATGACCTAAGTGCAAGGCAAATGACTTGACCACGTTGCCACGGAGACCATTGAAAATCTGGCATCATTTCCATTGCTCCTTCTCTTGGGGGGGGAGGGGGGGGGGGGCTGCATGGCTTTAAGACTTGATGTCCGCCTTGAGTGCTAAAGGTTCCGGGTTCAATCCCTGGTAAGGGCTGAGATTTTTTCACATAAACTTCCAGTAAATCCCCCTGGTCTTTGGGTAGTGAGATCACATGCCCGTGTGCATTGTTGCATGCGTAAACAATCCCTTGGCAGTTGGAAATAGAAAAGAGAAGACTCATGGTGTTGCCCGGGCAAAAGTTTAGAGTTAAAAATCCACCCAAAATATTTCTGGATCTTCGCCGGTGCTACAGAGCCTGTGCACCATGCTGAGCTTCTTTAGACTCAGCCTTGAGTTAGAAGAAGAACGGAGCACTTATAGGTTACTTCCCATGTGCCATGATGTTGATCTGTTGTTCAAAACCTCTTCAAACCTTCTCTTTGACACTGATCTCTTTAGGTTTTACTGTTTTCTTCATTGTCTTTCTTCTTAATACCTGACCAAGGAATACTGTTTGCCCCTTGCTTATCATCATCATTATCGTTGTCCTTTTGTGCCTTAACATGTCACATAGGGCTTGCAGTCTGTTCCTCCATTCCGCTATATCCCTTTGATGTCATAGATGGAATCCAGTCTGGCCTTTTGGCATCTCTCATTAAACTTTGTTGTAGGGTATTTGTTTTTGTGGGGGGAGGGGGAATGTCCTAGCTTTCTTAATTCCTTTTTCAGTGTCTGTTGGTTGATTCTCTGCTTATTTCTTCTCAGGATTTTTGCCATCTTCTTTCTTTTATAACTGCTGTTTCTTCACCTCTCTTGAATCCATCCCATTTTATGTTTCACATGTACCTCATCCTTTATTTTCAAAATTGCACCAGAAAAAAATAAAAAAACTCACAAAACTAGAACACAATACATACATGTATATATGTGTGCCTTTTACATGTTTTATAATTATTTTTCCAAAGGATGCATTTACTGATTATATTTATCTGTATCTGTCATGTACTATGTTATGAATTAAAAATAATGAAAAGTAATTTTAAAATGGTTTGATAATACACTCACACACTAATTTGGGAATCTGCATGTGTTTGGTGGTTAGTGATGTTGCTTGCTAAAATAGGGGCTTCATTTCTTTTTCATGTCCACTGGCTGTAAACTTCAGCAAAAAGTTTTGGTTGCTCGTCCACTTCTGGACTTTTTATCTCATTCCAGGACTTGGTATGTTGCATGCACATCTGTTTTACAGATTGGGCTTGTTTGTGTGCAGACTGTTGGTTTTTTGCCTCTGAGGCTGATGCATTTTGACTTCCAAAGAAGTCTATCACTTACTGTGTTGGCCAGTCTCGTGGTTGGGAATCTGTTTCTTAAGTAACCACAGAGAGATGCAGACAGACCTTGACCAGTCTGTTTCCCGGTCAAGGTCGTCATCATCATCATCATGTGCCCAGCCAGGCAGCCAAGGTGCTCATGTGTCTACAGATCGCAGTCTAGTATTTTTGAATCAGTTCCACTGAAGATTATTCCACCATGCCATCAGCAGTCCTCTCTGCCTCTTGATCTACCTGTGCATTACCTCCTGTTTTCCACTGCCTCCTGTTTTCCACTTTTTCTTGTTTTCCATAGATTGTAAAAATCTAGTTTGATTCATCATTATCATCTTGTAGTTGGTCCTTTGCAAAACGTCAATACGATCAAATCCCACTTTAACCACTTCAATGTGGATGTGGAAAGCAAGGGAAAGCTACCACATCAAGTATGCCAAGACAGTCTTCAAGACAACCATTTCATTCCTACTCTGCCAAAATGAATAAAACAAGTTAACAGAAGATATTATGTAATTGTGTCCGATACCTGGTCATGTTTCTCAGGTTACTGCTCACGGTTATGTGGTTAGAAAATCATTTGTTTGGGCCAATGTGTTGCTGACAAGTGGCAGTTTTGTTGATTGAGATGACTAGTTTTATACTGGCCAATTTGTGCTATTATCTTTGTATTATGGCTGAATATAGTTTTAACACTAGCCAGTTTGTACCACTATCTATGTTTTATGGCTGAATTTACTGTTTTAAGATTCGCCAGTTTGTACTATTATCTTTGTTTTATGGCAGAATTTACCATTTTAACACTGGCCAGTTTGTACCATAATTTTTGTTATATGGCTAAATTTGCCATTTTAACACTGGTCAGTTTGTCCATGAATCATCATTGAGATTGCAAAAATGTAACTAATCAAAACTTTGCTTTGATCACTGGTTTAATCTGCATACATTCCTCTTGTATAATTATTACACTTTAATTGTTTGCTAAGTAATTGTACCAACAATATTCTTATTTTTACAACCTGTATTTTAGAAAAAAATATTTGTAAAATATTTTATAGTATTATATGTTTTACATGGACATTTATGATGTCCATCATTGATTTCAAAACTTGAAAATTCAAATGTCTCCTGGGATGAAGGAAACAAATCAAGAAATTATTTTTTTTTAAAGTGATTTTAAAAACAGTTTCAACAGAGACAAAAACTGCATCCATAAAAGAAATGAAAGGATGTAGACCATGAGGCAGACCAAGAAGACAGCGGAGATATAGTTTTCAGGGAAACCCGCAAAACACTAGAAGTCACCAACTGGAAAGAGAATGCTATCACAAAGATGAATAAAGGCAAGCGACATCTGATATCTGCTAAAAACTGTTCATATGAAAAAAAATGTATTTGTTCCAGGGCATATTTATGTTTGAAGCTAATATTATATGTTTTGGCGATGTTCATTGCTAACATTTTTGAATGATCACACTTTAGTATCCAGTTCACGTATTACAGGACTGCTAAATTTTGAAATGTTTGTTTGTTTTTAAATACGTGCCGTCCTGCAGATGTTTTGCAATTAAATACTGATTTATTCATGCTTATACTGCATCTGTGATTACCTGCCTGTATGTATGTCATCAGAACAAATTAAGTGTGTCGGTGTATGAGGTAGGGGAGTGATACATGGCACACAAGACTCTAGCTCAATCTTTTGATGTCTGTGGTCTGTTACAGACGTAATTCAGAATCATGGATTCTGTTTTTCTGATGTTCAACCAAGTATAGTTTGGGTTATATGCTGATTGTCTGTTCAGTATTGTTTAAATTGCATAGACCAGTGTTTCCCAAACTTGTCTTGGTCGCGGCGCTTTTCTTCATTTAAAATGTGTCCACGACGCCCTAACCTAAGTAAAAGTATGACTATTCGTGTCTTGGTTAAATTAATTATGAAGCTTTTACAATATTTCGCGTCGCCCCTGTGAAGAGGTCGTGGCTTCCCGGGGCATGTGGGGCACAGTTGGGGAATCACTGGCCTAGATCACTGTTTCACGGTTGTTGGTCTGTGAACCCCCTGACAAATTTATGGATTCCTTGATATCATTTGGTGTAGTGGCTAGTTGCTCCCCTGCAGATCGGAAGCTCATGGGTTCGGGTCCTGACCGAACCGGATTTTTTCCAAAAATGACCTTGGCGCCCAGGTCGACCCAGCTTTTAGTGGGTACCAGGCCTAGTCCTGGAAAGTAAAGGTAACTGGCGTTATGTTGACCACATCACCCACCAAGTGCAGATTGGTCTCCAAAATATAGGTCTAGCCCTATACACCTGAAGGCTTGGAAAAGGGTCCTTTGATATCATTTAGATAAACAAAGAAAACCTCAACACTTTTTTTGGTGGTTCTTCTTCTCTTCTAGTCCTGTTTACCTTTCAGCCTCAGGTTTTGAAGCGGCATCAGATGTGTGCCTTGGTTTGTGCATTGTTGATTTGGGTATTTACGGCCTAGGCTATTCCATCTATCCATCGCTTGCGTGGTTGACCTCTGGCTCTGCTTCCATTATGTCTGAGTGACAGGGCTTTGTGTGGTGCACTTTCTGGTGGTAGTCTAGACACATGACCAAACCATTTGATCTGTTGTCTCTTGGAGTAGCTGAGTGCTGGTTCCGTCCCAGTCTTTCCTGATATCGTCATTTCTGATCCTGTCTCGTCTAGTTACATTTAAGATTCACCGTAGACATTTCTTTTCTGTTGTTTCGAATTCCTTTTGGGTGCTGTTTACGGTAACTGGAGGTTTAAATTAGGTTACGCACTGCGCGCCGTTTCATTCATAAATCATTGGACTGCTCTGGGATAAAGGGGTGTGAGCTAATTCTAGATTATTTCGGGGACACCACCGGCGATGTTGCAGGTGAAGAGGACGGGGGTAAATTGTCGCAGCCAGCCAGGCAACCTTTCCATATGTCGATTCACAGTTTGCTCGACACTTACAGATGTCCCTCGGAATAGACTTGCACACCCCTGTGACCCAGAAGAGTCTAAGAAGCTATGAATGAAAGGTCAACGTCACGATTAGCCTCAATCTGTTCTTGTTACCCATAGCATAATACGTAAACATTTCATTTATTTATCAAAACAGCATAATCACTGGAGTCTCGTTTTTGACACATTAGGTCAGTGAGAGACTTGCTTTATTCCTTACTGGGGGGGTCACGTGTCTTCAGTGAGTGAGTAATGTTTGCCATGGCTTATGTTCTTTTGTTTGCTATTATAAATTGTATTACTATAAATACTCTTGATTTTGAGATTATTTACCAGTTTATATTTGTTTTGCTTTTATTGTTTAACATCTGTGTTGATTACCAGATGGGTGTCTTCTTCTTCAGCATTTGCCTTGATAATAATGTATGTTGCGGTTTTCAGCTAGGTTGCGATATCCAGGCGTAACGTGTCCTTTTTTAGAAAACCTTCAATTGGTTGCTTTTTTCAATCATATTAGCTCAGTCATGGGATGGATTAGATTCGTATCTTGAGGTTCCATTGTAATTTGTTCGTGTACTCACATACCGACACAGAGGTTCTAAATTCAGTTTCCACTGATGGCTGGTTTCTACCAGTGTAGTTGTAGAATAGGGATGAAAAATGTTGGCACCATGAACACAGGAGGTAAGCGAGATCTAAAATCAGGACAGATGGGCTTATTGAGAAGAATATGAAGAATGCCATGAACTGATAGAGAAACCAGTTAGAGCTGAAATCTCCTTTCAGCGTTAGGAATAGAAGGTAAGGTTTGATGACTGAAATGTCCTTTCAGTGTTAGAAAAGAAAGGTTAGGGTTGAAGACTAAAATGTACTTTCAGCGTTAGGAATAGAAGGTTAGGTTTGAAGACTGAAATGTCTTTTCAGTGTTAGAAAAGAAAGGTTAGGGTTGAAGACTTAAATGTACTTTCAGCATTAGGAATAGAAGGTTAGGTTTGAAGACTGAAGTGTCCTTTCATGTTAGAAAAGAAAGGTTAGGGTTGAAGACTTAAATGTACTTTCAGCGTTAGGTTTGAAGACTGAAATGTCCTTTCAGTGTTACAAAAGAAAGGCTAGGGTTATAGGCTGAAATGTCCTTATTGTTGAGTTCTATGCTGCAGTGTCCCATCAGTTAGAAAGTCTTGGCTGCAGATTTTTAAAATGCTGAAAAATTGTGGTACAGTTTCACATATGAGATGCATTTGTGCCTTTGACTGTATGTAATGTTGTCAAATGTTGAAACATATTTTATAATATTAAAATATAAACCCTTTCTTCAAGTTGTGTCATGTTTTACTTCTGTGATGTGCTGTGTGTGTTCCATGGCCCCCGTTTTGTGAGATTAAAAGAAAAAGCTTAGAAACCCTGGCCCTTAACAATCATGTGGTAAAAGACGACTAATTATGGGTGTTCAAAGTCACAGTTCATCTGCCTGAGAGATGAGGAACCAACAGCCTGCACACAAATAAGCCGGATATGTAAAAGAGAAAACCATTGGTGTGACCAGAGGGTTTGGCCAGCACACTACACTTAAAGGAAAGGCAAGACAGACATACAACCAGATTACAACTGGCACCATTAGTATTGGAGCTCTGCACTGGCTGCTGAGGATGAGGACGGAGTGCGTGTGGGAATGCCCCTAGCGCTCTGATGTCATTTCCTAACTTAACTCAACTAGAAAGAGTTATACAAAATCTTATCCTGACATAAGGAGGTAAATAATGGCTGACTGGTGAAAAATTATGTGGAAGCAGCGAAAATGTGGTTTTATAGATGAATGACAAGAATGCTCTAGACAGATAAAAAAGAGTAATGAAGATGTTTTGAAAAG
>CAJHNH020000718.1:165214-240758 GCA_905116865.2 Candidula unifasciata | reverse complement strand
TCTCTGTCCTCTTGATGTTGCTAAGTGTGATCTGGTCTCCGTCACGTCTTCTGTTGTTTGTGATTGCTTTCTTAAACTGGCCACTTCCTAATCTACACTAATTGTCTTTCGAATCATTTCTGGATGTTGGAGAACTGTACATATTTATACGTCAGGTTATCAAATCAAGCTTCTGTAAGTTAACGCTTCTTTACTTACTCCGTCCATGTGTAATGTTTCTTCACTTCTTATCACCCATTCTTCTGTAACTTTATTTCATTATGTCCGCACTGTTACTTCACCATATCCGTCCTTTGGTCATCGTTACCTAGTACTGAACGCCTAAATACTGTCAAAATTCATTTTTGGCAGCACTTGTTAGTGTACTGTGTTCAAATCCCCACCTAGGTAAGACTGATCCCTAATAACATGTCTACGAAGGTGAACTTATCTAGACATTTGACACATGTACGGCTCGGAGAAGTCAGTACTGGCGATAACCTGGTTCTGTCTCTCTGGGCAAACCAAATTGTCATGTTCTAGAATTCTCCAAACTGTGTCAGGTGTTCATGATCTAACCTCATTGTGGGTTATTGGCTTGCCTCTTGTATGGTCTCAAAGTAGGCAGATTTTCACTTCTTGGCAGGATTCTTCACACTAAAGTCTATGGCTTGTCCTCGGTTCGTCTTACAGACTAGTGTCTGTCCAGGATGTTCTACTTCCACAGACTAGTGTCTGTCCAGGATGTTCCACTTCCACAGACTATTGTCTGTCCAGGATGTTCCACAGACTAGTGTCTGTCCAGGATGTTCCACATACTAGTGTCTGTCCAGGATGTCTCACAGACTAGTGTCTGTCCAGGATGTTCCACAGACTAGTGTCTTTATCCAGAATGTTCCCTTGACTAGTATCTGTCCAGGATGTTCTACAGACTAGTGTCTGTCCAGGATGTTCTACCTCCACAGACTAGTGTCAGTCCAGGATGTTCCACTTCCACAGACCTTTGTCTGTCCAGGATGTTCCACAGACTAGTGTCTGTCCAGGATGTCCCACAGACTAGTGTCTGCCCAGGATGTTCCACAGACTAGTGTCTGCCCAGGATGTCCCACAGACTAGTGTCTGCCCAGGATGTCCCACAGACTAGTATCAGCCCAGGATGTTCCACAGACTAGTGTCTGTCCAGGATGTTCCACAGACTAGTGTCTGTCCAGGATGTCCAACATACTGCTGTCAGTCGAGGGATATGTGTCTCCAAGATGCTTCCTCTTGAAGCAAAGAAAAACCATGGTCAGTTGCAAACACTTGATCGTGAAATGCCTTGGCCTCTGCGTCCTATGCAAGCACTATATGTTAACATAGTGCATACCAGCACTATATGGGAACAAAGTGCATACCAGCGCTATATGGGAATATAGTGCCGACAAGAAGCCTCGCCACGCCCTCTGTATGTACAAATGTATGAGAAGTTGTCCACAGATTTTTTGCCAGCAGTTGTCGTCAGTCAGCGTTCTGAAGTGTCACTTGAAGTAGAATTCCATCATCCAGTATTTCTTCAAATCTTTCTAATACTGTATGCGCGCATGTGTATGTGTGCGCCCGCGCGTTTGTGTGCGTGTGTATCTGCTCTGATGCCCATTGAGGCCTGTATTCCCGAATCAATATTTGCCAACTGGGACTAACAAATCTATCTTTTATTCAAGAAAATCCATGGTCGCTTGCTTTGGGATTCACTGTCATTCATTTAGTTACAAAATGACCGCCCATCGTCCTGTGCGGCAATAACCACCTTTCTTTCAGACTTGTCTGATCCCCTCAGGGTGTTGTTCCTACCGTTCTAATGCTCATGAAAGAAGTATTCTGTATTCACGTGACCACCGGCGGATTTGATTCATCCCGTCCCTAAACTTCTTTGTTCCACTGTTTTTTCTGACAAGTTTGAACAGTCCATAAAAATCGTTACTGCCGACTACACTAAAGAGTTTCCTCGATCGGCGCAGGCGTAGACTTACTTGATCATACAGTCCAGTGTTTCTCCGCGTAAGATGTTTTCATTTCCTGTTTCAAGAGTGTGTGTACACCGAACTTCAGTATGACAAGGCGATTGTGCTGAGACCTAAGCTAGAGAGCAACTATACACAATCTGCCGCAGCCGTTGTCGTGGTATGCTAGTCAATAGACAATCACAACGTCGCCTGTATGAATAACAATCTGCGGCCAAGTGTTTCTTACAAGTCCTCACCCTTCGCTGCTAATAATGGGCTCTGTACACAATTGCATACTCTGGCGGTATACTTTTTATTGAGCTCTACGCCGAGAGGAAGTACTGAAAAGGCAACGAAACACCAACAGGCCACACTGAATGAGCATACAATCATCAATGGATTCTTTGAAACAAACACAACCAAAGCGGAAACATCCGGGCATTTTTCTGTTGGTTATCGCCTAGTCTTCTCTTCCGCAGACGTCACAGACGCCGTTTTTGAGTTACAGCTAATGTCATAGACTTGCAAAATACTGGGTGGACAAACTATGGCCAGCGGGTCAAGACTGACTTTTTAATGGCCCTCTGGTGTAAAAATTACTATATAATCTTACCACTGAGTTCACAAAATAGCAGAGCATAAAAACACACGTTCGTATGCACAAAGGAAAAAAATCCAAACATCAACATTTGAAACAAATGATACCCTTCACATTACCTGAAAATTATCAGCTTTAACAGAAACATTCAAGAATATATAGAAGGGCTTCAGTGGGTGCGTATGTCTGGCTAGAGGAGTAGCGAAGGATTATAATCTTAGGCTATCCCACAAAAATTTCCTGAAATATGGATCTCCCTCTCTATAGCCCGCGACCAGGTGGGTAATTCTAAACGTGTCCAGCTGACCACACAGTGTAGCCAATCCACCGCTCTAGACTCTAAAATTCGCAGACAGTTAAAGCTTTTACCTGATTCTTTCAGAACTTTTAGGGTTGGACATGTTTGCACCCGGAATGATGAAAACATCAAGTAACCTAGTGAAAAGGATCGGATGTAATAATACACATGTCTTTTTATTATCGCGTGATTTCATTGTCATGTCACTTTGGTCTGATGAATCGTGGGCATACAGCAGTTCGCTTTGCTATGGCAGGTGTTGTAACTGTTGCAAGTCCGGCACTGTAACTGTTGCAAGTCGGGCACTGTAACTGTTGCAAGTCCGGCACTGTAAATGTTGCAAGTCTAGCACTGTAACTGTTGCAAGTCCAGCACTGTAACTGTTGCAAGTCCAGCACTGTAAATGTTGCAAGTCAAGCACTTTAACTGTTGTAACTCCGGCACTGTAACAGTTGCAAGTCCAGCACTGTCTTCTTCTTCTTCACTTCCCCTTTTACCGCTGTGGGTGTCGAGGGAGATATAATGTTCTGTTTCTAGCTCTTCTGGCTGCCTCGACCATAGGCACATCGTGCTGTTGTAGAGTTTCTCTGATGTTATCCTTCCATCTTGTTCTTGGTCTACCCCGTGCTCTACGTCCTTCTTCTCTTTCCATGTATGCTTTGTTTGGTATGGTGTCACAAGGCATTCTCTCTAAGTGGGCAAACCATTTCACTTGCTGTCTTTGTATGTAATCCAGAATTGGTTCTGTGCCGACTTGTTCTCTTATGATCTCATTCCTGATCTTATCTCTTATGGTCACTCCTACAGCCCTTCTCAGACATCTCATTTCCGTGGATACTAATTTTCTTTTATGGTTTGTTGTGAGTGACCATGTCTGGCACTGGTAGCACAGAGTTGAAATAACTATGCTTTGAATAAGATGTCTCTTTGTGCTGATTGGGATTGTCTTATGCTGTAAGAGGGGAGCTAGCTGTCCCAATACTTGGTTTGCTTTACTGCATCTAATGTCAATTTCTTTATCCAATTTCCCATCTTCGGTAAATGTAGTTCCCAGATATTTAAACTCAGATGCCTGTTTAATGCCTTTGTAGTCTATTGTTTTACATTCTTCATTCATGGATGTTAGATGTTGTTGCAATTTCATGGCTGTATCTGCTATCAAGGCCTGGTCATCTGCGTCCAGCACTGTAACTGCAGTAACTCTCGCACTGTAAATGTTGCAAGTCCAGCACTGTAACTGTTGTAGCTCCGGCACTGTAAATGTTGCAAGTCAGGCACTGTAACTGTTGCAAGTCCGGCTGTATAACTAGTAAAGGTATCATTATCATTCTAATGTGGGAGTCGCCTGGCTGAGCCAGACTTTTTACAAAAATGACTGACTCCCAGATCGACCCAGCCTTGAGTGGGTACCGGATGCAGTCCTGGTAGGTAACGGCGGCCGGCGTGATGCTGACCACATCACCTATCTTGTGCCGATTGGTCTATAAAAATATAGGTCTAGCCCTACACGTCTATAGGCGTGGAAAAGGGACATTTACTTATCATTCTCATGTGCGTGCCGGTAAACATGGCTGTCATGTTTCGCATTCCGTCACCCTCACCAGAACCACAGATGTGGTCATTGTTTTTTCTCTCGCCCCAGCCACACGACCAAGACATCCAGGTACTTGTCTTCTCGTCTTCGTCTTGCTCTGTTTCCATCAGTCTTACCGGTTGTCGCCAAGTGTTTGAGTCAGTTCCTTCTCATAGCTTATACACAAGCCAATCACTGTCTGCGTTTCATTTCTCTAAACAGTTGACGACTTTTCAGCACATGATATTCTTTGCACTGTTTTCTGTAAACTTCATCTGTCTGTGTCAAATCCTAAATACCTAGTCCAATCTTCCTCTGGATGACAAAAAACAAGGTCAAATCCTAAATACCTGGTCCAGTCTCTCCCTGGATGATAAGTAACGAGGTCAGAACCTAAATACCTGGTCCAATCTCCCTCTGGATGACAAATAACAAGGTCAAATCCTAAATACCTGGTACAATCTCTCCCTGGATGACAAATAACAAGGTCAAATCCTAAGTACCCTGTCCCATCTCCCTCTAGATGACAAATAACAAAGTCAAATCCTAAACACCTGGTCAAATCTCCCTCTGGATGACAAATAACAAGGTCAAATCCTAAATATCTGGTCCAATCTGCCTCTGGGTGACAAATAACAAGGTTAGATCCTAAATAGCTGGTCCAATCTCCCTCTGGATGACAAGTAATACGGTCAAATCCTAAATACCTGGTCCAGTCTACCTATGGGTGACCCCCCCCAAAAAAAAAAAAAAACAAGGTCAAATCCTAAATACCTGCCCAATTTCCCTCTGGATGACCCAAAAAAAACTAAGGTCAAATCCTAAATACCTGGTCCAATCTCTCCCTGGATGACAAGTAACGAGGTCAGATCCTAAATACCTAGTACAGTCTCCCTCTTGATGACAAGAAGCAAGGTCAAATCCTAAATACCTGATCCAATCTCCTTCTGGATGACAAGTAACGAGGTCAAATCCTAAATACCCTGCCCAATCTCCTAAAACGTTACGTTGAAGGCACTGGTCACAGCTACAGCAAGAAACTGGCTTTTGCAGTATGGTCCAAAATTCGTGCCCTCACACTTGAACAAATATCTCGACATCTCCGGTACGGATTGACACGAATTGTTGCATGTAGTTTTAGACATACCATGTCCTTGTGATTTTGTAATATACAGTCGCACGATGTTGAGCCATCTGTCCAGATTACAAGACCAGTTATATCCCCCGTATTGCACTGATTGATACTGTTTCTGCGTTAGCCTTCAAAAAGGCGGCTGGCACATTATTTTGCGGTTTACAGCTTGGTTGTGAAGTGTGTGTCTTTCAGTCCAACGGATCCAATTTCAGCACATCCTTTATTATTCGACTTTTACATCATTCTTGTTAAGAGACTAGAAACACCCCCCCCCCCCTTTTTTTTTCCTCCACGTCAAAGAGTAATGAATCTGTATAATATAGTTGTATAGTTCTATCTACTCCTGAAAGCCTGATCTGGCTACGAGGTCCATGACCTTGTGTCTGAGGCAGGGACTTTTTCATGTGGATCGTCCATCAACCAATATCTCAATCTACGACATCAACAGCCTAACCTAATTCAAGTCACACGCCTTCCATGTCTGGGTGTCAGAACTTTCAGCACGTACTGAATACACAAGACCGGATATGTCTATCTCTGTCCTCGCTGCTGCCAGCAGTGTGTCTGACGAGGTCAAGAGACACTCAGCTACCTCAGATGTAAGTCATGTTGCCTCAAGAGACGGGCAGAAGCTGGGGATACCTGGTAGTCTTCGAGTCCTGACGAGACAGTCCCGCCCACCAAAACAAAGACAACATCACTCATAAAACGATAAATTTGCATTTCGTTTTTTTTTTTTTTTTTTTAATTTAACTTTGTCATGTTTTCCAGATTTACATTTTGTAGAATGAACATTTGAAGTATGGGAACAGTAAGTAAAGTACAGCGCGCACAGTACAAAGACATCTTCGGATGAACTGAAATGTCACAGAAGCCTCTGTGTAGGGGGTGAGTGAGTAGCAAGACGGTCATTTAAACAGACTGCTGCTACCCTCACTGTGGAAACGCTATACTGTCTACACAATATGTGTGTCGTCAAACTCCACCAGGACCGCACAATGAGCAACCAACACCTGGTGATACAAAGTCCCACTATTCGGATGAGAATCACCTGAGCACAGGTCCCAGACTTGTTTAACCGTTTGGTTATATTAGGGCCCCCCAACTAAAGCCGGGGTGGAGCTTTAAAGTAACAATTAAAAAAATGGGACAGAGTTACTACTGACGGAGCGCTCAAGTGAACAACCCGAGTGATACTATGTTGGTTCTTGATTCAGCTCAGCTTAAATGCCAAATAGCACATTAACAAACAGGAAGATTTTCTCCAAGTTAATATAACAGAAACTCAAATGTCATCATATCAAACACTTTAGACAGAACATTGATAATACCCCCTCCTCCCAAACCGCAATGCAATGTTGTGCAGGGAAATAGTAACAAATTAAAATATTACAATTATGATCTCCCTTTCTTCAACATATTACATATTTCTCAGTTTATGTTACGACTCATGAAGTGTGAGTATTTTATTTGCCTCGTGCTTATTTAGAAACACAGATCAAAACATTCATTATTGTACAAGAAAATACAGCTAAACTCAATGAAAAAACTGTTTTGCAAACTTTAATCAATTTGAAGAACATGAATTAGTCATACTCCGCTGATATCTTTAAAAAACAAAGCTTACAGGACTCTTTTCCACATCTTTAGGCATATAGGGCAAATAAGGCTAGACCTATATTTTATGGACCATTTGGCACAAGATGGGTGATGTGGTCAGCTTCACGCTAGCCGCCTCTACTTCCTGGGACTGGGTTTACCTGGCAACCAAGGTCATTTTTGTAAAAAAAGTCTGACTCCGCCAGGGAGCGAACCCACGACTTTCCAATCTGCGATGAACGTGCTGATATCTTGGCTCCCTAAATACCAAAGTATATAGGAGTTGAAAAACAGGTGAAAGAAGTTTTGAGGTCAATAAGAGAAAACATTAAACACATACACAAAACACTATTACTGCTGTTTTACCGACTCACCCACCTTCCCCCACGCAAAACTCTAAATGTCACTCACACACAAGAAGTACTCAAAATAACACTTCACACATAAGAAATATTCCTAATGTTCCTTAACACACAATAAATACTCCAAATTTCACACACAAGAAACTCTAAATGCCACTTCAAACACCAGAAATATTCAAAATGTCACTTAACTCACAAGGAATACTCTAAATGCCACTTTACACACAAGAAATACTCTAAACACCGTATTAAAGAAATATTTATCTTTTATTGTTACATCCTCTGCATGAGCCTTGCAAGCCAGTAAGGACAATCAAGTTACTTGACAACTTCAACTTTCTAGTTGTGAGCAAAGATTCAGGCAGCATGATATGAGAATAAACAGCACCAGCCCAAGAAAACACTGACACTGATGCTGTCATGTGTTTATCACCAGTCAGCAGGTGGACATAGACTGTTAGTGTTGACTGTGTTTACCACCAGTCAGCAGGTGGACATAGACTGTTAGTGTTGACTTGTGTCCACTCCTGTGGAAAGTTCTCATTGTTCATCCACTTCTAGACTTTAGTCTTGTTTCAGACCTGGAGTATTGCGTGCACACCTCCATTTTACTGATCTGTTTTATTTGTATGTCGGCTCTGTGGCTAAGTCGATGCGAAATGCCGGGTTCGATCCCAGTTGCGGGCAATGCGTCTTGCGTTGAATTCGACAGTGGTATCAAGAAAGCCGACCATCCAGAAAGAAATGGCAAACTACTGGACGTAAATTTGCCAAGAGAAACCACAGGGGCTGTTAGGGTTGGTTCTGCAACGTCCTGTAAAGGATACGCAACAATCTTTTTTTTTTTATTTGTATGTAGATTCTTGGTTGTTTGCCTCTCAAGCAGATGCACTTCTACTTTGAAGAAAACATCACAAACTAGTAGAGCCCTACTACACGCTAGTTCAGGGACAGTGGGTCTATTTGTTCTCTCTTCCTGCAATGGGACCCTGGAACCCACACAGAGAAATAAAACCAAATCAGTCTCAAATGTTGAGAATGACCGCAGGTCAGAGTGAGAAGTTCAAGTGTGTTGAACAAAGTCAACACTAACAGTCTACGTTTACCTGCTGACTGGTGGTAAACACATGACAGCATAAGTGTTAAATCAGAAGACAATACAAAACTCTTTTACAGTATGAGAAATTAAAAAGACTTCAAAGTCACCCACAGCATTTTAAATTTCAAGAGAGAACAAAAAACAGACTGAAGCGTCAGAGCCCCAACCACCTTGCCAGAGAACTGTGCAGACAGCACCGAGATCTGCTTGAAAAAGATGTTGCGCTGTGCGAAAAACTTAGGTCAGAACCATGGACAAGCAAGCCAGAGAAGGCAAATGTAGTCCTAAAGGTACCAGGGATCATTTCAAAAGATGCCCAACGGAGACACAACAGAGAACCCTGGCTCTTGCTATGCTTGATGAGAAGTATCCCAACACCACTTGGACCCAGGTTTTCACCGACGGCTCTGCTACAGATGCAGTCAGAAAGGGGGGCTGTGGAATATACATTAAATCCCCTAGCAGTAGAGCAGAACCTCTCTCTACCAGCAGGTGACATCTGCACTAACTTCAGAGCTGAGGCAACTGCCCTCCTTTCTGCAGTCCAACATCTCATCACTCAAGAACACAGAGGGCACAAAATTGTTATACTTAGTGACTCATTGTCTGTTCTCGAAGCACTGTCAAGCAAAAAACAAGACAAACTAATTGTAGATCTAAAGACCAACATTGGCTTACTCTCCAAGGAAGCAGAACTGGTCTTGCAGTGGATACCAGCCCACTGTGGTATTCAAGGAAATGAGAGAGCGGATGAGTTGGCAAAAGCTTGGAGTAATCTTAAACAACCTCATCCACCACACAGCTACAAGGAAACCAAAACAGCGCTACAGCAGTCTTTAAAGCGGGAGTGGAGAAGGCAGAATGGAGATTACAGACCAGAGAGTGACAGCATAAACAAATTCAACAGGAAAGAACAAACATCAATTTTTAGACTTCGGACAGGACACTGTGGTCTTCGAGCACACTTGTACAGGATAGACATAAAAGAATCTGCTGCCTGTGATTGTGGAGCAGAAAGACAGACCCCTGAACACATACTACAGTACTGCCCTAACCTCTCCCAGCAAAGACTGGATCTGGCCCAAGGGAGCCACATTGCAAGAGAAGCTATGGGGGACCGGTGGCGACCTTAAAAGCACAATCCTATTTGTGGCACAGACAGGACTCAATGTTTAGCATGACTGATGTCAAACGCAGAAGAAGAAGAAGAAAATCAGTGTTAAACACAGTAAACACTAATAGTCTATGTCCACCTTCTGACTGGTGATAAACACATGACAGCATCAGTGTTAAACACAGTAAACACTAATAGTCTATGTCCACCTTCTGACTGGTGATAAACACATGACAGCATCAGTGTTGAACACAGTAAACACTAATAGTCTATGTCCACCTTCTGACTGGTGATAAACACATGACAGCATCAGTGTTGAACACAGTAAGATTTGATTTTGGTGAGTTCCTTTTATTTACTTTCCCGTCTTTAGCACAGTCCACTCATCATGCAACAAATCGTGTGCAGATTGTTGTTCTCATCAGTTTGTCTTGTAACTATACATTTATATTGTGTGTTGCTATCAAAGTAATATGCTTTTATAATCAAATTCAACAGCTGTGTGAGGGATGAGTATCTGGGAGGGCTGGAGAAAAAAAAGGGCCTGCGAGCGCAATTTTAGACCCTCTGAAAATAATCTTTATTTGATCACTCAACATTTGTTTCAAATTAGAAACTTTACATATTTTTTTTATACCCACATCTTGTATGTCAAAAGCAAAATATAGAAATATGCAGGACATCAGTAGCTTCCCTTAGTGGTGGGGAAATGTCGCAAGCTAGGTTGGTTCAGGCATGTGGTGAGACATAATTCGATTGCAAAGATTGTGATTCAAGGAACACTGGTGGTGGTGGTGGTGGTGGGGAGGAGGAGGGGGTATTTGAAGAATAGGAGGGCAAAGAAGAAGCTGGAATGACCACATCAAGAAATGGACCGGACTAAGTTATTATTCACTTATTCATCAAGCGGTAGACAGTAAAAGATGGCTGGTCTTTTTGCGCTAGTGCTCCATGACCCTTACGGGTCAAGGGTTATGTTACATATGCCTAATACAGAGGAAGAAAACTGGAACATTGTGCGACCACTAGAAAGATCTGTGGAAAAAGAGACAGAAGAAGATAGTGTGAGAAGATTTTTGATATCCTTTTATCTTGGCAAGGAAGGGTGTCAGCAAACGAACTGTTACACGCAGTTAAATATCGCAGATTGTGCAGTGGCATGATCTGGCTTGATGCCACTTGATGATGATGATGATGCTGATATATATTTCTTCTACTTCTACTGACTGTAGCAGTCTTGGGCGCACATGACTCTCTCATCTTCCTTGTTATCTTATATACTGATAAAGGTGATATCGCTGATACTTTCTAGCAGTTTAGATTTATACTGAAGTTAGTATTAATATCTCTGCTACAGCATGAAGAGTTAAACAGGCACTTGTGATCTAGACCAAATCCTTGACAGGACACGTTTTAGATAAACAGCTGTTGGCATCAAATGTGTGTCAGAGAAACAGCTGTTGGCATAAGATGTGTTTCAGAGTAACAGCTGCTGGCATCAAATGTGTGTCAGAGTAATAACTGTTGGCATCAAATGTGTGTCAGAGAAACAGCTGTTGGCATCAAATGTGTGTCAGAGAAACAGCTGTTGGCATCAAATGTGTGTCAGAGTAATAACTGTTGGCATCAAATGTGTGTCAGAGTAACAACTGTTGGCATCAAATGTGTGTTAGAGTAACAGCTGTTGGCATCAAATGTGTGTTAGAGTAACAGCTGTTGGCATCAAATGTGTGTCAGAGTAATAACTGTTGGCATCAAATGTGTGTCAGAGAAACAGCTGTTGGCATCAAATGTGTGTCAGAGTAACAACTGTTGGCATCAAATGTGTGTTAGAGTAACAGCTGTTGGCATCAAATGTGTGTCAGAGTAATAGCTGTTGGCATCAAATGTGTGTCAGAGTAACAGCTGTTGGCATCAAATGTGTGTTAGAGTAACAGCTGTTGGCATCAAATGTGTGTCAGAGTAATAGCTGTTGGCATCAAATGTGTGTTAGAGTAATAGCTGTTGGCTTTAAATGTGTGTTAGAGTAACAGCTGTTGGCATCAAATGTGTGTCAGAGTAACAGCTGTTGGCATCAAATGTGTGTCAGAGTAACAGCTGTTGGCATAAAATGTGTGTCAGAGTAACAGCTGTTGACATCAAATGTGTGTCAGAGTAACAGCTGTTGGCATCAAATGTGTGTCAGAGTAACAGCTGTTGGCATCAAATGTGTGTCAGAGTAACAGCTGTTGGCATCAAATGTGAGGTCAGATAAAGGAATATGTCAGGCTATCGGGAAAACTAATTCCCTCATTTATAGTGGACAAAGAATGAAAAACCTGACATGATACACTCAGACTCCAAAGTCATTTCATTGTCCAATCACTTTATATCATTCACATTTATTTTATAACACCCACAATCTGGTTATATCACTCACTATCCTCTAAATCAGAGTCAGAGTATTGCCCCAACAACCCTAAACCTGTACTGCCGGCAGCTGGTTTGACATCAACTGCTACAGACTCTCCAGCAGGGTGGGCTTCTCTGTCGCTGTTTGTCATTCTGTCGTTGTTTTCCACTTCTTCTTTCACCTGGATCAACTCTTGGGCTTCCGGTTTCACTGCTACAGGTTGCTGGGATGTAGAAGCTGGTGACTGTTTGGGGACCACTTTCTTCTTTACTAGTCCTGAGAGTACAGCTTTGGAGGAGAATGATCCAACACTGCGCTCCCAAGATTCCTTCTGTTTCTCCTTGACTTCCTTGATTTCAGCACACCCTTCCTGTCGGGTAAATAAATACATAAATTATAAATGCAGAAGTAATCTTTGTCTTTATAAATGCAGAAGTAATTTTTATCTTTATAAATGCAGCAATAATCTGTGTCTTCATAAATGCAAAAAATAATCTGTGTCTTTATAAATGAAGAAATAATCTGTCTTTTTAAATGCAGGAGTAATCTTTGTCTTTATAAATGCAGAAATAATCTGTGTCTTTATAAATGCAATAAATAATCTGTCTTTTTAAATGCAGAAGTAATCTATGTCTTTATAAATGGAGAAGTAACCTTTATCTTTATAAATACAGAAGTAACCTCTATCTTTATAAGTACAGAAGTAATCTTTATCATTATAAGTACAGAAGTAATTTTTATAAATTCTGAAGTAAAATGTGTCTTTACAGATCTAGAATTAATCTTTGCCTGTATAAATGAAGAGCTAATCTTTGCCTGTACAAAAGCAGAAGTAAAGTCATCTCTGCCCTTTTTTTTTACTGTAAAGTAAATCAGAGAGAGAGAGAGTGAGTGAGAGAGAGAGAGTGAGTGAGTGAGAGAGAGTGAGTGAGTGTGAGTGAATGAGCAAGTGAGTGTGATAATAGCAAACGTTTGATGTAAGGTTTGCAATAAACTGAATACGCTTTTAAAATCACAGTGTACCAATGTTTCTCTATGCTGACAATTACCTGGACCCTCAGAATGATTAATCTAGCTAAATGTTTTGACAGACGCTGAGGCACATGCATGCACCCATACAGCGCATGATTGGCCTAGACGGGGCAACAGAACAACTTGTGACAAGCGAAAAGATTTATGGAGAGAAAGAAAGAGGAAGACAAAAAGATAAACTGAGAATGTGACAGTGTACAAATATCTGAGAATGTGACAGTGTACAAATATCTGAGAATGTGACAGTGTACAAATATCTGAGAATGTGACAGTGTACAAATATCTGAGAATGTGACAGTGTACAAATATCTGAGAATGTGACAGTGTACAAATATCTGAGAATGTGACAGTGTACAAATATCTGAGAATGTGACAGTGTACAAATATCTGAGAATGTGACAGTGTACAAATATCTGAGAATGTGACAGTGTACAAATATCTGAGAATGTGACAGTGTACAAATATCTGAGAATGTGACAGTGTACAAATATCTGAGAATGTGACAGTGTACAAATATCTGAGAATGTGACAGTGTACAAATATCTGAGAATGTGACAGTGTACAAATATCTGAGAATGTGACAGTGTACAAATATCTGAGAATGTGACAGTGTACAAATATCTGAGAATGTGACAGTGTACAAATATCTGAGAATGTGACAGTGTACAAATATCTGAGAATGTGACAGTGTACAAATATCTGAGAATGTGACAGTGTACAAATATCTGAGAATGTGACAGTGTACAAATATATGAAGCAAGAGACTGCAGAATGTGGAGAGGTGTTACTGCCTAGGTTTGGCAGCAAAGGACTCGATGGTAATGATGATGATGATGTTGACTGATGACAACAGCAAAGATGATACAAAATAGACAATTGCGTTGATAATGGTAGTGACAGTGGTTGTGACACCTCAGCAAGTTTGAAATAAATGATCCAGACTGTGGGAATGGCAGTACACGGTAATGATAAACTCACCGCCAACACATCTGTAGGTCTTGCTGCAGTTATTTTCTCTTGCCGTGACTTTTTTGCTGAAACCTCATCATCACTATCATCATCCTGAATCCTCTTAATTGTCTGACTGGATACCCCCTTTCTCATGATTTCCCTGAAAAATGTCAAATGAATCTTATCAATCTACTAATGTTTCTCATTCACATAAACCTTGTATGGGGGAAATATCAGTAGAAAATGGACCATGTTGCATTGGGGGGGGGGGGGGGGGGGGTTGAAAGGGAATCTAGGAGAAATTTACTGGAAACAGAGTAAAAGCTAAACATCTAAGAAGAAAAGCATTAAACAGCTAGAAATGTTCTTCTCCAGCTGTAGGAGACTTTTATTCATGCAAGTGGGTCTTACTAGTCCTACTGGCCACTGCCATCGGCTGTCTTCTTCTTCAGTCCTTCTATAAGAAAACTCAAATCAGGAGGCCGGTTGCCTCTGTGAAAGCTATCGTGCAGTCAAAATCTCCCTGTGTACCTAGAACTTTGTCTTCATTGAGGTTTGAATATGCCAGATTGCATCTCTGTCAGCAGCACACAACTGACAGCATTTGAACACAACATGCTTATCATTTTCTGCTGCCAAGTTGCAGTGACACATCTCCATGATTCCTACACTAAAAAATGTAATCTATGTTGTTAGTGAAATCTGGTTTATACAGTTCTGCTGATTCTGGAGAAAACTGGTAAATAAATAATCTCACTAGAAAAGGCAGGATTTAAACCCAGGATTAGAGGGGGAGCTAGCAATTACACCATGACATCTACCTGCAGACGTAAAAATAATTACAAAATAAGAAAAGGTGTGTTCTTCTCCCAATCCTGGGGCAGTGGATCAGATATCTAGACTTCTCAGATAAAAGTGGCAAAAATATGGGGGATATATACAAAATATGCATGTTACAACTTGGCCTGTAACTGGAAACTGAAGCTAAATTTTTATATCAAAGCCTACTCAAACACAATTATGAATCGCAAATGTGTGATTCTGATAAAACGTAGTTTTGGACTCTTGAGAGGCGAGCAGCGCATTAAAAAACAGGCCCTAAAATGGGGGGGGGGGGGGGGGGGAAAGGACATCTCAACAAAGAACAACTTTTAAAAAAAGGTTCCTTAGAGGTCAGACTGGATTCCATCCGTTATATCTAAAGGATTGCCCAGACTGGATTCCATTCGTGATATCCAAAGGCTTGCCCAGACTGGATTCCATCCATGATATCCAAAGGGTTGCCCAGACTGGATTTCATCCATGATATCCAAAAGGGTTTCCCAGACTGGATTTCATCCATGATATCCAAAGGGTTTCCCAAACTGGATTTCATACATGATATCCAAAGGGTTGCCCAGACTGAATTCCATCCATGATATCCAAAGGGTTGCCCAGATTGGATTCCATCCGTGATATCCAAAGGGTTGCCCCGACTGGATTCCATCCATGATATCCAAAGGGTTGCCCAGACTGGATTTTATCCATGATATCCAAAAGGGTTCCCCAGACTGGATTTCATCCATGATATCCAAAGGGTTTCCCAGACTGGATTTCATCCATGATATCCAAAGGGTTGCCCAGACTGGATTCCATCTGTGATATCCAAAGGGTTGCCCAGACTGGATTCCATCCATGATATCCAAAGGGTTGTCCAGACTGGATTTCATCCATGATATCCAAGAGGGTTACCCAGACTGGATTTCATCCATGATATCCAAAAGGGTTCCCCAGACTGGATTTCATCCATGATATCCAAATGGTTTCCCAGACTGGATTTCATCCATGATATCCAAAGGGTTGCCCTGACTGGATTCCATCCATGATATCCAAAGGCTTGCCCAGATTGGATTCCATCAGTGAAATCCAAAGGGTTGCCCAGATTGGATTCCATCCGTGATATCCAAAAGGGTTGCCCAGACTGGATTTCATCCATGATATCCAAATGGTTTCCTAGACTGGATTTCATCCATGATATCCAAAGGGTTGCCCAGGCTGGATTCCATTCGTGATATCCAAAGGGTTCCCCAGACTGGATTTCATCCATAATATCCAAAGGGTTTCCCAGACTGGATTTCATCCATGATATCCAAAGGGTTGCCCAGACTGGATTCCATCCTTGATATCCAAAGGTTGACCAGACTGGATTCCATCCATGATATCCAAAAGGATACTATTTTTAAACACCTATTCTGAGGACAAAATTAGTCCTGAAAGGGAGCCAGCAAGGTGCAGCAGTTAAATGCTTGCCTGCAGTTCCGAAGATCATGGTTCAGGTCCCGGCGAAACCAGACTATTGTTTTTCATAAATGACATCGGCTCTCAGGTTGATCAATAATCAATTGTAATCAATGCACTCACTGGACAAGCCGATCCTCCTCCTCCTCCTGCAGCTTCAGCAGCTGCTCCTCGTACAACATGTGCTGCTGCAGCATCTCCTCATGGTTGACTTTGGCATGGCGGGCATTCATCTCCCGCAGCTCTTCCAGCTGATCCAGTTGCTCCATCTCATTCCTGCTTGCCTTGGTGCGGTTCTCCAGAACCTGTTGTCAAAATAACAGAGAATAGTATATTGTGTTGTGGTTTAAAGCTAGGCTATGATATCTGTGCCTTTTGGTCCAACACATCTTATTTTTACAAACACCTAATAAGTCGTCTTTTACATAATGCTTAATGGGGTGGGTGGCGGTGCAGCCAGGAGGTCTATTCTTTTCTCTGCAAAACAGGATCCCAAAACCCACTAAAAAATGGCTCTTTTAAAATCCAGTATTTTTTCATCTCTTACCCTCTCTATACATACATAAATATTTAGAAATCTAGGAATGTATCTTGTGTGCATGCATGTGTGCATATAGTGTTTTGAAAAGGTTTAAAGGTAAGAAGCAAACAGCACTAGGATGGCCTAGTCTCTGTGTACAGGCTGGTCGTCTCTCGAGAGACAAAGTAAAAAAAAAAATCCACTGCTCAAGCAATAGTCCTCAGAGATTTCCAAAGTGATGGCTTTAAACTGCTAGCTCATGGTCACAAAGTTTTCAGATTAAGCATTCATACACGTAAAACTCAATTACAGCTGGAAGCAATTCCTTGGTTGATAAAGCCAAATAATTCCTACATGGAACTTCCGGTGCAATCTGCTGGATAAGCAGGCTGGCCATTGAGGTTTCTGCACATTTTTGTCTTCTTCCTAATGTGGACTGAAAGTACAGTTCCATGGCTCAGCTACTGACTTGAGTGCATGTTGTGACACTGTGTTGTGAATTTCATGTGCAATACTTTCTGACTGTGTCCAAGGTGGTCTGTGTTGAGAGCTACAGATTCAGAAAATGGCAGGTGGCCTGTTACCACAGAACTAATGGTGCCTTATATATTATACAATATTACATGTGCATCTGCTGATTGCCTCTAACTGCTGCTTCTATCAATGATTAACTGGGATTCTAGTGGCTGACTGTTTGCGCTGGCAGCTGCCTTATGCATTTAAAGTATGCTGCCGATTTTGCCTGGACTGAGTTCTATTTCTGGTTTTCACACGTGAGAGGGACATGTTTTTGTGTGGTTATTGGCTGGTACAGGAACAAAGCAGCTAATGGGTGACCCGTGTGTTGAGATGGTGGAACTGCAACTAATGCCCAACATTCCCACACAAAGACATCAGCACCACAAATACAAGACCCCCTTCTACACCATATGGGACACTGCATGCATGAAGGGATACAGTATATATGAAAGTATACTGCATATATGGCTTAGCCCATATTTATTTTTTTCACCAGTTGACAGGCAAGGGATCATGTGGTTAACACAGCACCAATCACTGTGACCTTCCAGATTTTCTAGTACCCATTTCTGACCAGATGGCCACTGAATTAAATGTGTAAGTAGATTTTTTTTTTTATTGTTGACACATTCTATTTTGGAGGACAGCTTTTATCAAGTCTGCAGGAGATTCTGTCTTCCCAGATAGTGAACCCCTGTGGTCAGAACACTGTGAGAAAAGTGTACTAGAAGCTGTGGAAATTATCAACCATTATCCTGCTCCTACACAGCACAGCCACAATACATGCTGCCCCCCCCCCCCCCATAAAAACATGTATCCTGCACTTGGAGCGCACACAAAATAGCAGTCTATGACAAGAAACAACAATCTGAGAGTAACCACAGCCCCCGAAACAATAACAGATAAACCTAAGAGTCACAGTCAATAGTTGAGAGGACTGCCTCAATTTAAACATACGGCAACCAGCACAGCAGACAAGTAACATGCAAATACACACATAAACTGAACTATACACACCCAACTACACAAACACAGACTAACCTACCTACACAAACCCACACATACAAACTGACCCACACACACATACAAACCTACACACATACAAACCTACACACACAGCCCTATCTACACACACATGCAAAGACACAAAGAAGACAGCACTGTTTCAAATGTCTCTGTTTCTATTTCCCTATGTTAGACACGCATCTTCTTTTTCTTAGCCTCCACCGGCTGTAAACTCTGGTGGCTCAACCACTTCTGGACTTTGGTCTTGTTCCAGATTGTGACACACACTACTTCTGGTTTGTTTACTGTCATAAAAGATTCATTATCTTGCTTACTGTCACTATTTCCTCTTTACCTTCATTGGATTGAGTTCGTCTTCCTCTTTCTCTTTTCTCTCCTTTTCTGCCATCTGGTGTGCCAGCTTCTCTGCCTCAAACAGGCGTGTGGCTCCAGCTTCCAGAGCATAGTCTGTGTTCGCGAGATCTGTCTGAGTACAGCAAAAATCAACAATCATTTAAGCAGAACTAGCTATATTTACAATCATGCACACAAAATATTGGGGGAATGTATTTGGCTGGTGTAGAAATGACCCCATGTGTTGTTTGGAATGTAAATCTATAGGTCCACATCAAGCCCCTGTTATATGCTGACATCATGTCCCTGTTATCTCTCACTTGATATGGCAACAGGATTCAGGCTTTCAAATGTAAATGCTACAGACGCATTTAACGAGTTAGTTATTTAGAACACAAAACTAATAAATATGTCAGAGACAAAGTAAAAAAAATTTGCGGGACATCAGGAGACTCTCATGGCAGTGGTGAAACATTGCAAGCTAGTGAGACATGATTCGATTGCAAAGACTGTGCTCCAAGGAACATTGGGGATAGTTGAAAAAGAGGAAGGCAAAGAAAAACTGGAATGACAACATCAAGAAATGGACAGGACTAAGTTATCATACACTTATTCATCAAGCAGAAAACAGAGAAAGATGGCGGGTTTTATGTGCTTGTGCTCCCATCAATACAGCTTCACGACCCTAATGGGTCAAGGGTTATGTTATGTTATGATGTCTAAATTTCCCTCTAGCTTCACTGAGAGGCCACAAGGTCATGGCATGATTCACACAATACATATTTTAGGCTCTGGGAATGTAGCTCAATGAAAGCTTCACTCTGTTTGTTTATTGTTTCATCCTTTTAAATTTATATCTGTACATATTTTTAACCCAAAAAAAAATTTTATGTACACAAATACATTTTACAAAAATCATTAGTTTTGTCTTTTTAAAAGGATTTTTTCCCATAATTCCCCAAGGGTTAATGGCTATTGTTGTCAGCCATTCTCAAGGTGAAATGGTTCAGTTGTTAGTCGGTTCCTTGGCTGAGTAAAGCGGTTACCTTGTTTCCTGATAAACACTGACTGATTTGATAAAAAGAACACAACTACAAAGGACTGAAACTGTCTATACAGCCAGAATTACCTTGAAAGCAATTTCTGCCACACACCGAGGACACCTGATGTAGAACCTGAAGATTCTCAAACCCAGGTAGTCTTCATTGTCCACATTCTCCTTACGAGAATTGAACTTCTTTCCTTTGTAGATATATTCTCCACATGTGTTGCACCTGAGGATTCATGCAAAACTGCTCATACACATGTGTAAACAACAACCAAAGTCAACATGAAAATTTAAAAAAGAAATGAATTTAAAAAAAACAACAACAGAACAGTCCCTACACCGTCCCACCTGTGATAGCACAATGAGATTGGCCAATAATGTCAAGTAACCCTCTGTTTCCACAACTGTAGGCGGCTCAAACATCCACTCACTCCATTCCAAATCATAAATAACAATATGCCCTCATGCTTTCTTTAGTCCTTGGCTTCATTAACTCCTCACAAACAAAAGAATTTAGCACAAAACTGTTGGCAAGATTTGTATCTGAAGAAGATGCTCCACTCAGTAGCATCTGCTCAGGATGTTCTTTAAACTAGCACCAACTAAGATGTTCTATAAACTATCATCTGCCCAGGATGTAGCACTCAGTAGCACCTGACAAGACTATGCCACAAACTAGCATCTACCCAGGATGTTGCATTGAGTAGCAAAAGACAAGATAATGCCACAAACTAGTATCTACTAAGGATATTCTATAAACTATCATCTGCCCAGAGTGTTCTATAAGCTATCATCTGCCCAGAGTGTTCTATAAACTAGCATCTGCCCAGAGTGTTCTATAAACTAGCATCTGCCCAGGATGTTCTACAAACCAGTACCCAGTAGATTTCACTGGCTGGAAGGACACAAAAACATGCAAATGTTAACAGAAATCTATACCTCATATTGAAGGGGGCCATTATTCTGATGCTGAATGTTCTGTTCTTGCCCTGCTTGAGTTTGGGGATCTTTGATGGATCAAATTCTGGCGGATAGTATTTCTGTGGAGAAAATACAATGAACAAAATACTGACACATTCACAATATTTTTTCACTACAAAATATGTACACTAAGCAGTGAATTAATGAACAAGACACTGGTGCAGTCTAAGATTTTAAAAAATGTGGCTGCATACCCACATACAATTTTCTCCTCAAGATTCACTTCAGTCTTCTTCTTCTCCGGCTGCAAACTCCGGTAGAAAGTTCTGGCTGTTCGTCCACCTCTGGACATTAGTCTTGTTCCAGAACCTCAGTGTTGAGTGCACATCTGTTTTACAGATCTGAATTACATGTATGTAAGATTGTTGGTTCCTTGCCTCTCAAGCAGATACACCCTGACTTCACAGGAAGCCATCAATAAGTCGACTCTTACGACATGCTTGTCGGGTCTAGGCAGTGGGTCTATTCTTGTTTTCCCCACAATGGGGTCCATTAACCCACATGGGGAAATTTGCTTCATTACCTCTCTAGAGAGACGGACAATGTTTTATATTCTGACAAAGGACAGGACACAAAAGATTTTACCAACATAAGTTCGCATTTTTCATTGTAGGAAACACAGAGACATGTCCCTGCTGTGTGACCCCAGGAACAGCTGAACATGAGCTCCTAAGCTGTCAACTGTATGCTGCCAACAGAGATGCAATCTGGCCCGTTCTAACCTCAATCAAGACAAAGCTGTATAATACACAGGGAGATGTGGATCGCATGATAGCTTTCATAAAGGCTACCGGCCTGCTGGTATAACTTTTCTGACAGAAGGATCAAAGAAGAAAAAGACCAGTTCATCAAATCTATGTGGTTTTTTTTTTATAAAAAAGACACAGCCAACCGTCTGTGTCATTTGTTGGCACCTCTTCATCAGACCAGTCAATGCTGTTATACTGTCCTACAGGGAAATCACAGCCCATGCTAGTCTTCCACAATTAAAAGGACACTTGCAATTTATTGTGCTTCTTGTCATCTGTTCAGTTCTTTACCCATATGCAATAATTTCCCCCTTTATCCATAATCCCCTTCAGACTCCCCAACCCTCCCTACACCATCTGATTCTGCCATTTATTGTGTAGCATTTTATCCAGTCTGGCCAGCTGTGTGTCAATGGCATTTATTAATCTGTCTGCAATGAGTCTGTCTAGTAGTGTGACATTTTCTTTTTCTTCACATTCATCAGGTGTAAATTCTGAGGGAAAGTTCAGTCTGTGTCACTGACATGCTTGTTGGGAAGACAGTGGGTCTATTCTTGTTTTCCCCACAACTGGACCCCAAAAACCACACAGGGAATACTGTGAAATGATTATAACATTATTGTTATTATACCTCCAGGTGACGTTGACTTCTGTTTCCTGATTTTGCGTTATGTGTTTAAATGCTTGTAGAATTCTATAAGCCTGAATATAAGAGTATAAATCTCTCAAAAAGTCACTTTGAAGATCTGGAATTCTTTGTTGTGAGTCTAAAGGATGTCTAAAGGCTGGCACAGTCTTTACGTTTGAAATGTGAATACATTTCATTTTCAACATTACATTTAAAAACACATCCAAGGAATGAAAAGAATTCACAGGAACCTTTCGATATTTGATACTTACATTCAAAACTTTTCGCTCCGACATTGTGAAGGAGTTGTCTTTGCTTTCTCAGGGAAACTTTGTGGCACTTATAGTTTTAATAGCTACTTGTATCCAGATGTACGTCAAGTATGCATGTTCAGTTAACAGGCGCTGTATATGTTGGTAAACTGCAATTTAAAAAGAATGATAAATAACAAATGCTGAAACAAAATATAACAAGAAGACAAGTTCAAAGATGCAGGATAATATGGAATTAAACATGAGAGGACAGCAAGCAGAACAAGATATAGTTTTAATGCAGGGTGTTGTACAGCCAGCACATTATAGGCATAATTTATGTCAATAGTTATGGTTGACTTAACACTCAACAACATGCTAAAAGAGTAGCTGAATATGTACTTTGGGTAAATTTTACGCTTGTCTCCCATTTACACACCGCTACACACTACCTCGCTTCTGATTGGATGACCTACTGACCACCGCACTTCTGATAGGCCGGCCTCGAGCGATTCGATATTTTCACACAAGGTCACGGGAATATTCCACACTCGCGCTCATACCAGTGTGTTGTATATTTCACCATGCCAGAGCTTTCAACACTTCTAAAATATTTAGATACTGGGCCTAACACACAACCTCTCTAGAGAGTGACAAAGCTTATGTCACAGGCCGTCCCTTTCTCGGAAATAAAAACGTAAATACCAGAAAACAACAGACTGCAACACCCATAACCTCGACCACGGTAGACTAGTCCAACCAACTTATCAATGGAGTTGACCTACAACCGGTGGTGTGCAAATGGGAAGACCATCTTATCAATAACCATACTTTGTCAACAGTAGCATGCCCACCAGTTACCATATGTAAAGTAGAGAAAAATAAGCGTGTAACCCACCATGAATGTGCTAAGATGTATCTAAGTAAAACTTAAGCTCTAAGATTCTTCTTCTTCTTCATGTTCAATGGCTGTAAACTCCAGCAGAACAGTTCTGGTTGTTCATCCACTTGTGAACTTAAGTCTTGTTCAGTGCTTGAGTTTGCATACACCACTTTACAGATTTGGCTTATCTGTGTGCAGACTGTTGCAAGTGGATTCCTCCTTTTATTTCAGTCTCCTCCCATACGTCATCCTCTATATCATATGAGAAACTATAAAATAAATGGAAAAATGTACAATTGGATTAAAGCATATCTACATAACAGAAGAGCCCGGGTACAGGTAGATGGTTTTAAAAGTAAAAAAGTTCTACTGCGACAAGGCGTCCCTCAAGGTGGTGTCCTGTCGCCCACACTTTTCCTTTTATTTATCAACGATCTGGTTGCTGAGATACCAAATGGAATCAAAATGGCAATGTACGCTGACGACCTGGTACTGTGGTGCACCAATGAACATGCAACGATAGCCACAAAAACACTACAGCGGGCTACAAATGCACTTGAGGCATGGGCCAATAGATGGTGTGTCAGCATCAACACAGACAAATGTAGCACCACACTATTCACTCTCTCCCCAAAGCAAAAAGCCGACACCATCAAAATAAACGAAATACCCCTGAGAGATGATAAAGAGCCCACATACCTAGGAGTCACATTTGATGACAGGTCGACATGGAGAAAACATATCAACAAGGCAAGCAACCAAAGCCAGGAGGAAGACAGCAATTCTAAGAAAACTAAGTGGAAATCACATGGGGAGCAGATGGGGAAAATACTCAATAAAGTGTACAAGCAGAGCATACTTCCACACTTGGAATATGGGTCAACTGCATGGTGTTCAGCATCTAGTACTACATTAAAGGAGTTAGACAAAGTGCAAAATCAAGCGCTCAGAGTCATCACAGGAGGGATGAAAATCAACTCCCATATTAGAAATGGAGAAAGCTGGGAAAACACAGGCACTGAGAGAACGCAGAGATACAAAGTTGCAAATACAAGCTGAAAAGTTCCTCAGTATGCCAGATCACCCGATGGAAAATAGATTTAAGAACCTAGCCTTGGGACGGTTAAAAAGAAGCAGCTTTATACACCAAGCAAAAAGAATATGTAGACAAACTCCTGACCTTCCAGAAATTGGCTGCCCACTTAAAAGTATTCCGGAACAAACCCCATGGAGAGAAAAATGTAAACTAACGGTACAAATCCAGACAAATGTGAAAGGGATATTTGACAAGAAAGAGCAAGATAGTGTACAACGCAGAATGGCCACCCTCAGTTATATTGATGAAGAATACCCACAAGAACAATGGGTCAGAGTCTATACAGATGGGTCCGCAGAAAGTGCAGTTAGAAAATGGTGGTGCTGGAGTGTACATCGAATTCCCAGATGGTACTAGGGATAAGTCCAGCGTACCAACCGGGAAGTACTGCCATAACTATGATGCAGAAACCCAGGCTATTAAGATAGCTACAGAGAAACTGCTAAATACCAACCTTGGCTTACAGTTTGTGGTAATGCTCACAGATGCTAAATCAGTACTTGAAGCACTCCAGTTTAGGAAACTACCAGAATTGCAAACACTGCTGACACAACTCAGCGCTCAGCGAAGAGTCGTAATGCAATGGATACCGTCTCATTGTGGAGTGCCTGGAAATGAGAAAGCTGATCAACTGGCAGGGGAAGGTGCGAAAAAAGAGCAGCCAGATGTACCAGTCACATACCACCAAAAGAAAAGAATCATTAAATCGATCAGGAAACCACAAGCCCCAGCACAAGACGACTATTTTATTATGGACAGACCAGAACAAGTCATTATCTTCCGCCTCAGAACAGGGCACAACCGATTACGTAACCACATGTACACAAAATTCAAGATAGGTGTATCAGCCATGTGCACCTGTGGAAATGTGCCCCAGACCGCAGAGCATGTACTCCAGGACTGCACCGAATTTGACACATTAAGGCAAACCTTTTGGCCAGAAAGAACAACAGTGGAACGTAAACTCTATGGACCACTGAATGAACTAACAACGACAGTGAAATTTATACAAGAGACAAAACTGCTGATATAGATAACTTATTTCAGGCGAACAAAAGAAGAAGAAGAAGACCTACAACCGGTGGTGTGCAAATGGGAAGACCATCTTATCAATAACCATACTTTGTCAACAGTAGCATGCCCACCAGTTACCATATGTAAAGTAGAGAAAAATAAGCGTGTAACCCACCATGAATGTGCTAAGATGTATCTAAGTAAAACTTAAGCTCTAAGATTCTTCTTCTTCTTCATTCTTCATGTTCAATGGCTGTAAACTCCAGCAGAAAAGTTCTGGTTGTTCATCCACTTCTGAACTTAAGTCTTGTTCAGTGCTTGAGTTTGCATACACCACTTTACAGATTTGGCTTATCTGTGTGCAGACTGTTGCAAGTGGATTCCTCCTTTTATTTCAGTCTCCTCCCATACGTCATTCCTATATATCACCCCAAACATCACATGAGGATAATTTCAGCACAGTGCACAAACCTCACAGCATCAGAAAGGATTCAAATATGTGCACACCAGGAAAATCTCAGCAAACCAAGAAAAAAAAAAGCCCCTTCTGCTGGAAGAGAAAGGAACTGAGTCAAGAACTGACATCACAGCACTCGGGGCGTTCCCAATGTGCTACACCCCCACCTTCAGCAGCAAGCACAGAGTTCCAATACTAATTGTACCGGGCATAGTCTGGTTTTATAACACTCACACTCAATTACTAGTCACCCCCTTGTGGAAATGCAATTTTTTGTTATTTTGAAGCCCCCCACCCAGTAGCCGCAATATAGCCCAACTATAAATATGGTCTAATGGCTGAACGTGGTTTCCGGGATCTCTCCGTGGGTGATCCTCATCCACATGGTGGCACTTTGTGTCATTGGGTGTTCATCCTTTGTGTGATGTCCTAGTGGGGTAAAATGTACTACTACTACTACTACTAGTCTGGTTATATGACTGTCTTATCTCTGAGTGTAGTGAGTCGGCTAGACCCTCTGGTCACACCCAGTGCCTCATTCTCTCTAAGCTCAAAACAATCCAGTTTATTTTCTGTCTGTGTTACTTAAAAACGAAGTGATGTAGAGCTGCTATGGGATTTATAACGTGAACATTTGGCAGGATGTTGACCACATCACCTGTTGAGTGTTGACTGCTCTACACAGTGGTTCTCAATAAAATAAGAAAAATGGACCCCTCTTATCTGCGGAGGTATGGCACGAACCCCATGCCTCTTAACAACCATATATATTTTTAACATCTATATTAGAATACATATAATACAATATATCCTTGTCATTGAGAGTTAGAAAAAAGAATTCTTGCTTGCTACATACATCCAGTTTTAACATATGGCTATGAATCCTGGACAATCGGTAGGTAGGCCTAACAATTTCTGGAGGCCTCGGAGATGTGGTTTTACTGAAGAATGCTTAGAATACCTTGGACAGCCAAAAAGAGCAACCAAGAGGTTTTGAAAGAGGCTGGAGCCCGAAGACAACTTATCACAGACATCAGAAGAAAACAGTCATCATTTTTCGGCCATGTCATGAGAAGAGGGAAAATAGAACATGTTGTGACCACTGGAAAGATCTGTGGAAGGAGGGATAGAAGAAGACAACGAGAGAAGATGCTTGACAGTCTTGTTGCATGGCATGGAGGTGTGTCGGCACACGAACTGATACATGCTGCAGGAGACCGAAGATTAGGGAGTGGCATGATCGCCCACGCCAGTCGGCAAGGCACCTGATGATGATGATATTAGAATACAAGAATCACAGAAAAGAGGGTTGAGGTTTGTTTCCATTTTTTTTTTTTCATTTTGTTAATCGTTTTTTTTTTCCCGTTCACCGGTTGTAAGCTTACAAACAGTGAACGCAAAGCAAAAACAAGTTCTGGTTCTTTATCCACCTTTGGACTTTTATTTTGTTCCAAAACTGGAGTTTTATGTGCACATATTTTTTACATGTCTAGCTTATTTGCATGCTGACTGGTTCATTGCCTCTTGAGCCGATGTATTCCAGCTTCGAAAGAAACACCTAATTAGTTGACTCCTATGACATGCTTGTTAGCGAGGAAGTGGGTCCACTCTTTTTCTCCCCCACAATGGGACCCTGGAACCCACATGGAGAATTGTGTGTGTAAATGATATCATGGTCCTCTTAAATCTGTTACATGCACCCATTGGGCTGGGTGTGAGGCCGACATAAACTGGCATCATTGGTGCGTAAATCGGCATCATTGGTGCGCTGTGCCACTTATCTTGATATCAAGTTGGAACTCTGATTCCCTAATTTAAAAGAAAAAAGAAACAAAAACAAGACTTACAGAAAATGAATAAAGTTGGTAACTTTGACCTAAGATTTTACTGTGTGGCAAGTTACTCACCATCTATTTTTTCAATTACAATACATATTATCTGTGTAGTGTTATATGTGTTTATTGCTATCTATATTCTAAATGTCATGGTGGTATCCGCGACCAAAGTGTAAAAGGCTCTCCTTTAAATAACGGTCTCAAATGATCTACGCAGAAAGTAAACCCAAACAGAGCCTCACTTATATCTAAAATTTGCATTTCTTTTGCGGTGATTCAACCGTGTCAAAAGTAGGATTAATTGTGCACGAAATTTTCACGGCGATTAAACAGCGGCAAAACTAGGATTAACTACGGATGAAAAAATTAGCGACACGCAAGAATACTGCCGATAGCGCTATCCTACGGCAGGGCCTGAGTTATATGTGTAAGTTGCCGACTACTTTTCGCTGACTATAGTGCCACCTCCGAGAGTATCCCCGCACCGCTACGTGCGGAAGGGGCTAAACTAGATGGCTAGGACTCACTAGCAGCAGCTACCGCAGCTGATGCAGCTTCCTCCAATGTATTTGCTCGTGAGTCCTAGCCATCTAGTTTAGCCCCTTCCACGCCGCTACGCGGATACTCTCGGAGGTGGCACTATAGTCAGCGAAAAGCAGTCTACAAGTCTACAATTTACAGGAGCTACTTCTTCTGTCGGAAGTACCAATGTGATCGCATTCGCCACAGTCAAGGGGTGGTCGGGATAGTGGAGCGCCATCGTGGCGGCTGCTGGTTTGAAGTTGTCCCGAGGCGACATGCGTGTACATTAAACCGTGCATTACTGATCATGTCTCGCCCGGAACGAGAATCGCGGACAAGCTGTGCATTGGCGGACAGCGAGAAAAAACAGATATTTGCGCACTATTTGCAACTTCTGTGCCACAATTTTCACATACAAAGGATTTAATTTTCTGTAAGTAGTAGACTTTGCCCTTATCCTTACACTTGTCGTTCCTTATTTTTTTCCAAACTACACCTTTTAAATGTTTGTAGGGCAGGACGTAATGAGGCTCTGTTTAGGTTTACTTTCTGCGTAGATCATTTGGGACCATTATTTAAAGGAGAGCCGTGTAAAAATATCCCTGCTGAGATTTTCTCACTTACAGAACAGAACAGGCTTCACTGAGGAAGGACAGTTGAATATCTGTCCAGCTGTGTTTGTTTTATGAGTGAACATCCAATATATAAAACCTGACTGTCATACATACTCAGATACTGTCTACTGTCTTGCCGAGAAAAGTGAAACAGTGAAGTCTAGAGAGAGATTCTACTTCATTTAGCATTTTTATCAAAAAAGAGAAACTTATACTATTAACTGTACAATTAGTGTGCAAGAATATACTACAAATAAGAACTTACATGAAACCTGCAGTACTAAACAAGTCCACTCACAGTCAGTGAGTTTGTTATGGTAAACAGTAAACACAAACGACGAGGGGGTAGTAACACAGACATTCAGAAAAGAGGCTAACAGAATGGATCTGTTTGCTGAGTGAAAGTCGTACTTTACTCCAAAACGTACTTTAGTTTGTTTTCATTCAGCGAACTTTATTTTATTAATGATATTCTGCCCCGAAATTAATCAGTAGCCCCTAAAAATGTAACAATATTTAGGGAGCAAATTCACAGATATTATTTGTCAAAACATCAGTTTCGGGAAGTTCGGCTTCCACTTCAGTAAGACATAAGAAAATCACAAGCGTTTTTCCAGTGTATCTCTATTACAGTCCCCCCCCCCAAATAGCTCTCTGTTAGTGCAATGAGCAAATCGCTTTAAACACACCATCACCGACACACACACGGATAATTTAACTTTACAACACATTAACTTTTTGCACTTCCATTCAGAACAGGGAGAAAAAGAGAATAAATGACATTTTTTTTTTAACCACCGTCACATTATAGTATGTCACCACACGCAAACGATTTGCATCAACAGCATATAAATACAATATGACCAGAAACATCTCAGATACATTCATGAAAATTCTGAAACTGTTCAGGTCTGGAAGAAATATTCCATATGCCTATATATCAAAGTCCTTACGTCCTTTTTAGGACGTAATTTTTTGTTATTTGAAGCCCCACTCTGGCTTTTGCCAGGGGCCGCAATATAGGCAGGCCATAAAAATGGCCAAATGTCTGAACGCGGTTTCTGGGACCTCTCCACGGTGATCCTCATCCGCATGGTGGCACTTTGTGTCATCGGGTGTTTATCGTTTGTGTGATGTCCTGGTGGGGTAGAAAGTCACTCACTCATTCCGTATGCCTATATTTATATAAAATGCTTTAAAAGAAACCTATAACCAGGAATGATCTCAGTACTTTTACTGAATGTACCAGTTAACCTGTCTCTCTTTCCACAGATCTTTCCAGTGGTCACGTATTCCATTTGCCTCTTTTCATGGCAACAACAAAAAAAAAAAAAAAAAAAAAATTACTGTCTGTGTCTGATGTTTGGGATAAGTTGTCTTTGAGCACTCGCCTCTTTCAAAACATCTGCGCTGCTCTTCTTAACTGTTCAAGGAAATTATGATTCCTCTGTAAAACCACATCTCCGTAACCTCAAGATGTTAATCTGCTTGTTTACTAACTATTTGTAGGTTAAGAAGTGTTAATTGTTTAATATACACGGTGTCGATTTTGCTTTGACTTATTTAATTTGCAAATCACCCATTCTGGTTTGAAAAACATCATAGGTGTTTTTAAAATCATCCAGTTTGATTTTAAAAAAGCCCTTGATGGTTTGAAAATCGTCCAGTTTGGTTTGAAAAACGTTCAGTTTGGTTTGAAAAACACCCTAGATGGTTTGGAAAATGTCCTGTTTGATTTTTTTTAAATGCCCTAGTAGATGGTTTGAAAACCGCAAAGTTTGGTTGGAAAAATGTTCAGTTTGCATGATTATATCCCAACGGAGATTTTCATCAACTTTCAATCTTCTTTTCTTTATAGTTTTTGCAAGAATGTTGAGTCTGTTATTGTCATCGAAACATCTCAGTTGTTTCCTTTGTATTTCTTTTCGGCGCCTCCTTTTTTTAAATTTACTATTCCCCATACAAATGGGTGTAACTTTTACGGATGCTCTGTTTTTTTTTTTTTTAGCAGAGCGTAGTATAAGAATTTTTTTTAAAGGCAAAATTTGTAGAACTTCTGCAAAGTAATAGACATGTTGTGGTGTCTACGGTTACCTCTTTAAACACTGTGTTGAAAAGGTGGAGACAGGCATTATCCGTGCAGAGTGGCAAGCATCGCTTCAGAGGATCCCTGGTAGTTAGCATCCTTTGGATATTTTTTCCAGGTCACGTCGGTGTGTTGGGAAATGAGCAGACGGGTAGACTGGCCGGTTAAGCACCACTTGGTGGCAAACTGATATATGACAAGCTGGATGTTGTGAGGGCCTTTTTGGAGCGAGTGAAAAGAGCCGAGGAACAGATAGATCATTACGGTCTGAGGAGAATGGCACTGCGAGGAGTTACAAGGGTATCTGACTGGCGCTCGATAGAGGGGCGAGACGGATATACAATCAGACTGTTACTGGTACCATCGAAGTTTCAACTCTTCGCTTGCTCTTGAAGATAGGGACGGAGCGCTTATGGGAGTGTCCCGAGTGCTGTGATGTCGATTCCTAATTCAAAAACCGTCACATATGTATCGGGGTAAAAAAACCACAGAAAGCACTACTTATTTCTGTTCATTAACACGGTTGGTTGGCACCTTTCCGTTTTTCCAGGCGAAAGTGGTGCCATGCAGTTGCTACGAGGAGGAATAGGACTCGCAGTCTATGGCGATGACGAGTGTAATTAGGAAGACCTGCCCGCGTTCAGAAAAGTCTTCCACCATTTATAGCATTTGATTTCAGGATCGTTGTTGCCATGGAATGTATTTAGTGTATTTCTTTTCAGATGGTCTGCTCTCATCCTTTCTGCTATATTTTCTTCCGTCATTCTCATTCCTTCCCTGATTTGCTCCTTCCACGCAACATGATTCATTGAATTATCAAACAAACAACGCCAAAGAAGGGAATACCATATCCAGGCGAAATTTATAAATAACGAGGTGGATAGTGCAAGCTATTTCCGGTCAGTGTTGCCATATTGGCATTTTTAATGCCAGATTTCACAAATCTGGCATTTTTGAAATTGAACTAGCATAAGATAATGAACTGGCATATTCTGGCATATTTGGGTTTTTCCTGGCATTTCTTATCAAGATGTGCTCACATTTTCTTCATGGTTCCTCTGTTATAAACACGCAAATTTACTAAAAGCAATGTAGACCTACAGTTAAAATCTTTTTTTCAGTTTGACTTTGATGTCCTGGTACGGACTAACTGAGATTCGCGCCATTTCTTATTGTTTTGTTGTCTTTTTAAACGGATCATGACTGCTATAAACCTCTGTAATTTATGTTAATTTGTTAGAATATATGCGAGATAAAAAAAAAAAACGAAAACCCACCACTGATACCAAGTGATTCAGACTGTTCAGAAACTACTTTAGGACAGAAAATAGATAGGATATAGACCTAGTTCTATCTGTGACTTATTTTTACCAATGGCCACGTCATCCAAAAAATGGAAAGCATCTTATAACAGCAATCGCAAGTATAATAATTGGGAGAAAACATACTCATGGCTCAAAAGATCTTCAGGCGGATCAGAGGCAGCATATTGTAAACTTTGTCAGTGCACTGTTGAACCAAGAATCATGAAAAATCTGAAAAACACAGGATGAAAACTCCGTCAAAAAGCCAGCCACCGCTTATTAGTATTACAACAATGACTTCTAGGCAAAGTAATGATACAGTTAAAGCAGCAGAGTTGCAACTTGCTGTAAGCATGACCTGCCATTGTACAATGCGCACAATTGATCATTTAAGTGAAATCACGAGAGCGCATGGTCAGGGGGAGTACACTGGAGCACATACAGTTGCATAGAAGTACATCATTACAGAAATATTATATCGCCTGCTCTTAAGGATGACCTTATTGAGGATTTTCGGAACAAGAAATATGCCATAATAATAGATGTACTTGTGCATTATAGTTAGCTTTTTCAGTGACAGGAAAAATTAAATATTTACTGGATTTCTTGTTTTAATTTCCTTGCAAGTGGCTACAGGAAAAAACTTATTTAATTTGATTTATAAGGAAATCAAAAGGTGTGGTCAGAGTCTTACAAATTGCATTGGGTTTGCGTCAGATGGCGCTGCAAACATGGTCGGGTGCAAGAACTCTATATGGTCAAGAATTAAAGATGTGTCTCCTTCGCCATCAAATATTGGTTCCTTACTGTCAGAAATACCTCAGTGGTTTTGTTATAGTGATTTAAGATGAGGAGCCTATAAAGAACTGTTTAGAGAGATGAACACATCTACGGAGTTTGAATCAGAACGAACTGCTCCTCTTCCATTTGAGAAACTGTCATCTATTAGGTGGCTTGTGCGTGGGAAGATTATGTTCAATATGTTGGTGAGCTGGAAAGAATTGAAAGCTTATTTCACATGTGCTGAATTAGCACATACAACGTTTGACACAAAATATAAAGTAAGATCGTTAAAGGAAATGCTGTTATACCATAATAACTATTTGTACTTTGTGTTTGCGACACCAATTGTACAATAATTTGAAAGAGTGATTAGTCTTTTTCAACAAACAAAAGCTGATCCTCTTGAACTACACCAAGTATTGTCCATGCACGAGAAAAGTCTTAAGAACAGACTGTGAGACGTTAATAAGTCGGAATTTAATGCGTTCCTACAGAAGAATAACAGGACTGAAGTTCAGATAGAAATAAACAATGTTAATGAAACATGCATGTCTGTGCTAGAGGAAGCTCTCAATCAAATTACTTGTAGACTTCCCACCGAGAATATATTTCAAAATCTGTCAAAATTGGGCCCTTTTGGCAGTTTTATATCAAATATCAAGGACACAGTTTTCAGAGCTACCGTTTTTACACCTGACAGAAAACAACATCAGTATTATAGAAGAACAGTACAGAAAATTGATTCTTGTCAACTGGAAAGAAGAAGTTACATTTAAGAAGGATGGACTACCTACAAACAGGGAAGATTTTTGGATAGGCGTACTTCGACACCAGGTATTTAAAGAGTTGGCCCTTTCGTTCTTACTTGCTTAATAATGCCCGTTAGCAATGCTGTAGTTGGGAAAATATTCTCTCTTGTTACTTCAACTAAATCAAAAGCAAGAAACAAAATACAACTGGATTTTCTTAATGCAGTCTTCACAATTAGAGCAGAACTATTGATATCAAAGAAATGTTGCAAAGACTTCATTCCATCTGAGAAAATGCTTAAAGATTTTACATCTGAAAAAAGTTTTTTCTACATCTTCCACTGGCTCCAGTGAGGAATTCAATCTAGAGCTTTTAATGTGAAGTGAGTACAATGTTTTACTTTATTTGGCAATTTTCTGGCATATTTTGGGTGATGGTTTGGCATAAAACGACGTTTTTTATCTGGCAACCCTGTTTCCGGTGTTTGGGTGTGTTTTACTGTACCACGCGTGTGGCTTCAGTTCTGTATGTCCCTGATAAATCGACGATTCTCTCTCTCCCGGGACATTTGGCGTAATTGCGTCTGTTTTAGTATATAAATTATTATTCAACTGAGTATCGCATACAGCATCATCCAGTGCAATGGTAAATCTTACTTGCTTTCAATTTATTGTTGTGTGTGAGTCAAGAATTGACATCGCAGCACTCTCGGGGTATTCCCATGCGTGCTCCGTCCTCATCTTCAGCAGTGATAACTTATGATGTGATTGACTGATTGTTGTTGTCTTGACGTTAAGGGTCAGTAATCTACCACTTTAGGCAGTTTGAGTTGGGTTGTACTTTTTTTAAATTGTTGTTCACTGGTTCTAAGGCTGATGCCTCTTCTGTCTCGTTTACCAGTCACTGATAAATGTTCCCTCTTGTCAGATGTCTTCATCATAATCTTCATCTGCCTCACTTTCCCTTTAACTTTAACTTGTCCGTTGTAACCCTTCCCCAACACCTGCTATGTCATGCACAATTAACCGAACCAAACGATTGTTTAATTGTTATTATATTCATATCAGTTCGTTTGTTAACCCTCTGGAGACTGAGCCTTTTTTTAGGTTCATTTTCAGTGCCAAAAAGACTAAGCTTCAGGATAATGGGATTCTTACAGTTTATAAACAAAAAAATATAATAAAAAATGGTGGCTATCTTCCGAATAACAGTCCCAAATTATCGAGTCAGAACAATATACTATATACCCTAACTGGGCCTCAGTCACTTGTCAATTGCCACTTCCGGCGACTTGAACTGCACACGTGTATGCCACCGCCGAGAGTATCCCCCACGCCGCTCACGCGGCGTGGATTGGGGCTAAACAAACTAGATGGCTGAGACTCAGAGCAGCAGCTACTGCATTTCCTGCAGCTGCCTTGATTTTATTTGCTCATGAGTCCCAGCCATCTAATTTACCCAATCCACGCTGCATGAGCGGCGTGGGGGATACTCTCGGTGGTGGCGGTATAGTCCCCGGAAGTGCGCAATTGACACGTGACTGAGGCCCTGTTAGGGTACATTGTCTGCCTCGATAATTTGGGACCATTATTTGGAAGATAGCCCACTAAACCGGTGCCAGAAATCTCCACAACACCGGCCATGCACATTGACACGATACTGGGTAGGCTGCGACTTTCAGAGCAGCATTAGTGAACTGTATCACTGACAGTCTTGGTGAACTTGATATTCTAGAACTGGCATTGCAGCGTACAGTAAACAGTGCCCAAGCTCGTAGAACACAATCCATAGTCCAGGTATACCTCATTGAATTTAGAATTATTTATAGGTACACCTGTTTATTTACTTTGCAGCTGCGACGACAAGCACGTTTACGAAGGGAATACATTTATAGAAAAACTATTGAAGAACGAGAGAGGACTATTCAAGAGAAAAAGGACAAACTCAAGAATGCAATTGACGGTCAGTTTGCTATTTGTGTCACTCAATATGCTGATATATGAACTAGGTTATGAATGCCATTACATTTGTCTTTCTTGAGTCACACAACAGTCTGTGTTTCTGTTCTATATTCAAGTGATGTTGGAACCAGCTTGTTCCTGTTATGTTATACTTCAACCAGCTGGTTCCTGTTTACTGTTATGTTATACTTGAACCAGCCGGTTCCTGTTATGTTATACTTAAACCAGCTGGTTCCTGTTGTGTTATCTTTTGCTATTTCTTGTCAGCTTACTCATTAACTTATGGTTGTGTTTTCTTCAAGTGTTTTATTTAAAAAACAAATGTATATTATGGGCATTTTACAATAATAATAAAAAAAACACAAATGTTTTTATGACTTTTAAATTGTTTAATCCCTGTTTCAAAATAATTTCGTTGAAATTATGTTATGCTTTATAATTGTGAAAAACATTGTCTGTAAGTAGCATCTGTGAGATGGTTTAGTCATCTTGTGTGTGTGTTCACCAGATGTGACCTTTAGTGGAAATTTCTAGTTCTTCATCTATCTTTTTAGCCATCTGATGAGAACGCCCTGGTACCATCTGCCAAAGAGAGCTGTGCTGGAGAAGTATAATTAACACAGAGGAAGACCATGCACAAAAAATTAAATAACAATGTCAAAAAGCAGTTTTTGAGAAAAAAAAAAGATCAACTTTTGTTGCAGCACATTAAAAAGAGCAGACATTAGTCCCTACCCACAATGCTTTTTGCTGGGGGTGACTGGTGCAAGAAGATTGAATTTTAATTAGTCATGTTTAGCATAAAAACGTGTTTTTTTTGGGGTGTGGTTTTTGTGTGTGTGTGAACATAATTTGTATGCATAGAATTGAACTCTGGTCTTGTTTACATAATTTTATTTACAGAAAACAAACAGATCCCAACAGCCCTTAAAGCTGATGCTATATCTTTACAGAAGACATTGAATTGGGAGGATGAAGGTGCAGACGGTATGTACTGTTGATAGGGTAGCCTGCATATATGTTGTGTAAGGGTCTGATATTGTTTGTAATTTCATATGTGATTATTATTATTTTGGTAATTGTCGGTGAGTATGTTCCATCTCTTTTTACTCACGATGCCATAGTCTTAGGTCTGATCTATATTCTATTTGCTGAATTGCCTGTTTGTTACATTTTGTGCTGTTTGAACTTGGTTAATTTGATAGTAGTAACTATCGATGCTATAATAACAACATGTATTAATTTTATATTACCTGGTTGTATGAGCGGCTGAACCCATCAGTGGGTATTTTACACATGCCTTACTGCTCCCACGGTAGGAAGTGTTTTGCTGACTGTTCCAGAGACATGCTACCAAGAGTGCTTGTGCCAAGTGGAGAAATAAATATCCAATGAATACGACAGTCTAGGTCACAGTCAAATAGCTACCCTGTATCACAATATGCAGGCCGTAACAATGTGCAGAAGGATATATCTACAGAAAGTTACAGACAGATATATCTACGGAAAGTTCCAGACGGATATATCTGCAGAAAGTAACCGGTCGATATATACACAGAAACTTACTGGTCGATATATCTACAGAAAGTTACAGGTGGATATGTTTACAGAAAGTTACAAACCGATTTATCCACTTATCAGTGGTGTGCATCAAGTTTGATCCATGCTGGTGACACAGCGTTTGAAATGTGTTTGGACTTTTCCATGGATTGCTCAGCCTCTCCATTAGATCTCAAATGTATACATGGGAATGTGACGACTGTTGGTGTCAGTCTGGCCATGCTGTTCTGGGTGTGTTCTTTGTTCCTGGAAGACATGGACAAGCTTGGCACCATAAACATGGTATGTCTTGCTAAACTTGAGGACATCACTTTACACCCCACACTGTCTACAAAGAGGCTTGACGCTGGTTCTGTTGAGCTAGTAGATTCACAATCAGAAAGCTTGTTTTTCAATTGTAAACAAATTAACACTAGATGCAATTTGGGAAAAAAATGACCGGATATTTCAAATGAATGACAAAGGCTAGGTTGCTTTTCTTCTCTCTGATCAGAATTATGTGAGTTGATTTTTAGTCTCAACTCAGCAACAGTCTTCCTGTCATGTGTGCAATATTTGGTTCCGATACTCTGTATGGTGAATTAAATGTTCTCATTCTTTCTCTGGTTCAGGTCTGACCACAAGTATTGATGATGAGTACCGCTGGGCAGGAGTAGAGGACCCTAAGATAATGATAACCACATCTCGAGACCCCAGCTCCAAGCTGAAGCAGTTTGCCAAGGTAGACCTCTCATTTGTTACATGGGAATACTGTGGTTGCTAGATCAGCATCATCTGTTATAGAAACAGAATTCAGCTTCTGGTAGAGGGTATGGTCATGATTACAGCAAAATTTGATACAAATACAGTAACATCACAAAAAGCTAAGAGAATGACATAAGCAACATTCATGTGGGGGAACAAAATATCAAGAGAAGGAAGTAAATTTCTTGGCACTTTTCTGGATGATGGTGTTCCGTTGTGCTTAAAGAAGTATATGACGATGATGTTCTGTTGTGTTTGGCGAAGCATATGATGATGGTGTTCTGTTGTGCTTGGGGAAGCAAATGATGATGGTGTTCTGTTGTGCTTGGGGAAGCATATGATAATGATGTTCTGTTGTGCTTGGGGAAGCAAATGATGATGGTGTTCTGTTGTGCTTGGGGAAGCAAATGATGATGGTGTTCTGTTGTGCTTGGGGAAGCATATGATGATGGTGTTCTGTTGTGCTTGGCGAAGCATACGATGATGGTGTTCTGTTGTGCTTGGCGAAGCATACGATGATGGTGTTCTGTTGTGCTTGGGGGAGTATAAAAATCCCAGCCCGTGGTGATGGCAAGTAATTAGCAAGACCAGCCTGTGCTGAAAAGAATCTTGCATGATAATTGTGCACAATTTCAGGATTTTGTTGCAATCACCTGCAGCATTTGACATTGTTCTTCTCAGACACTCAGCTATTCAACAGATAATCCTTTTCTCCTTGTCAGGATTCCCTTTCTTATTTCCCCCTCTGTGCAATGCGATCTATAGCAGCCTTTTCCAATCAATCCACCCCAGTTAATATCCTTTATGTCCATCTTGCACACATCTTTGAACCGACACCATCTTTTAGCCATCTGTATTTCACCATAGAATGAAATAAATGATATTCAGTAAACAGTCACCTCACAAAGGAGGAGGCTGAGACATTGTTTAGTGTTCTGTCACCTGATAACATGGTTTGTTGCAGTGTCCACTAGTCGTTGATTGTCTCTGATTGAACCTAGGAGTGCCTAGAACTGTCTGAATACACAAAAGGCATAGTTTTTTGTGCAAGCCGCACACTGCCTATTTTGTACAGAGCAGTGCATGATAAATATAATAGCATTTTTTTAGTTTTATTTTAAACTAGCTTAGCATGCCATATAATATCACATATTCTCTTTAGTACTGCTGTCCTCGGAATAAAAAGCATCCCCCGCCCCCCCCCCCCCCTTTTTTTTTTTTGAATGTTTTTTTTTCCCTGCTATTAAATGTTTTGTATGTTTATTTTTGTTCGACATTTATGCAGAAGTAAAGGTTCTGTTTTAACTCTGTAATATGACTATTATTATCTGAAACACCACAGGTCGACCCAGCCTAAAATGGGTACCAGGATGGCTGCCCTGGGGACCACATTACCTACCTAGTGTCAATTGGTCTGTAAAAACATGGATGCTCTTCGTATATGCTTGATGCGTGAAAAGGGATCTTTACTTTTATACTATCTGTAGGCATTGAATCACTTGTCTATTGCTGTTATATATTGTTGTACTTGTCTGTTTGACCAGGAGATGAAGCTGGTATTTCCCAACTCCCAGAGAATTAACAGAGGCAACTACAGGATGGAGCAGCTGATGGATGCCTGTAGGGCTAATGACATCACAGATGTCATCATGGTTCAGGAGCACCGAGGTGTTCCAGGTGTGTTTTCTTATTTTTCATATTCTCAAATGGATGACATGACACTGTTTTGCTTCATTGTGTTCAGTGTTTACTGTAGTCTGCACCCAATGAATGACAGCCAAATAGGTTTGTGTCTTCTTTGTTTAAATTGTCACATTGTGCCAAGCCCGTGACCAGATGTGTCTTATTGTGACAAGCCCGTGACCAGATGTGTCTTATTGTGACAAGCCTGTGACCAGATGTGTCTTATTGTGCCAAGCCCGTGACCAGATGTGTCTTTTTGTGACAAGCCTGTGACCAGATGTGTCTTATTGTGACAAGCTTTTCTTTTGGGCTCACCTTCAGTAGTTCTTGTCCTGTCTGCCTGCAAGACAGTAACTTATGTCACTCTCTCTCTCTCTCTCTCTGCCTGCAAGACAGTAACTTATGTCTCTTACAAGCAAGCCCTGAAAGAAAGATTACCTCACTGAACAAACAGCGAGTTAGGCTAAACACACCAAAGATCACGACAAAGAAAACGTCTAAAGAATCATCACACTTTAGAACACTGTAGGAAAACTCTTGAAGAAAGTTGACCCAACCAGTCTTTTGTTATCCACACAAGGTAGGTACTGCCTGGGCAACAATACCTGATGCATTGCTGCAGTATTTGCTCATAATGAGTGCTTCTAAGCAGTAATGGAAACTGCCACAGCTGCCACACGTACAGCAGCGTTCCATACAACGTGCACATCAGACTGATGATGTATGCGCACATAGAGACGAAATGGGTCAACTGGATTGCAGCGGCGCTCTTCGATAGAACAGTGTCGATGAGATGCGGTCCATGGGCATCGACACCTTAACGTATCTTAAAGGTCTGGCCCCATGGATTACCCATTCTTTTTATTGTGTACACATCATTAGTCACCAGTGCACAGATAGTAGGTCTGTGCAGAAAAATCCCATTCACAGACGATATCCTTGTGTATTAATGAGGAGACAACAGGGATGAAATTACAACAATGCTACAGCATGAATTAGATCAACTCAATGAGTGGTACCAGGAATCAAGTGCACAGGTAAACCCGGCAAAGGCTTCTTTAACATGGCTTTCCTTAAATACCCACATTATTAATACACCTACATCAGTCGTGAGCATGTGAGGTATAGACATCGATAGATAGAACAAACACAATAAGATGCCTTGGCATAACTTTAGACAGATGCTTGTCATACAAGAATCACACAGAGATTGTCATAGTTAGAGCCAAGAAAGGTTTGACAGCTCTGAAGGAAATGGCATACGCCAACATTATACAACGGCTACTTTTCCTGGTATATCAAGGACTTGTATTAAGTGTTATAGACTATGGTCCGGGCCTCCTCACTGTCAGCAGAACCCAGCTAGAATGTCTGGACCGGGTACAAAATGAGGCCATGAGACTCATACTCTGCAGCATAAAAGACACCTCATGCCACGCCATGCAGAATGTCCTGGGTTTACCGACGATGGCCACCAGACATAGAGTGGCACAGTTGAATGCGAACATTAAGATATCAGCAGACATCAACCACCCGCTGCACAAAGCTATCAAAGATAAAAAAGAGATGCGTCTCGAAAGAGACTCCTTGGATGGCTGAGGCAGAAAATCTAATCAGACAAGTGTGTGACCTAGACGAAATCAGTCACGGAAAAGAATGGACGAAAACACCAGCCTGCCATAGAGGCAAAGATTAGGGCACTGATTGATCAGCATTCATGCCCAGAAGTTGTCATTTTCACAGATGGCTCTAAAGCGTCGGTCAATATCGGCATAGACATACACAGCACAAAGGATGGGGGGGACAATAAAAAAGGATAGTGGTACTTACCAGACAACTACGTAAAGCATGACCATGGATTTAACTGCTACTTCAAGAGCACGCTCATGGGAAGCAGAACAAGTGACCACACTTGCGCTAATTGTTTCAGAATCTATGAATATGCTCAAGAAAATTTCTACAGGTAGTCTACGCTTCGAATGGGTAGAAAGTATCCAGAAGTAGCAGTTAACCGTCATCATCTGGATCTACATACCTGGGCACGCAGAAGTAAATGGTAATGAAAGAGCTGGCAAGTAATGCACCAATGAGAAGAAGCATGGACAGAGCTGACATCAACGCTGTACAGACTGAGGGGGGGGGATAATGGCAAATCTCTTACGCTAACAATACTACGTGACTGCGGAGTTGAGCTTAGTGAAACACGTCTGTGCCATCTTCAAGGTAAAGGCAGGAGATACTATAACCAACTTCTCATGGGAACAACCTGTAGAGATACCTTGGAGTGGCTGCTGCATCAAAGGACTGAGCACGCATGAGTTGCCCAATGTGCAAAGATGTCGATTGTGTTAACATAACATCAGTCTGGTCCTTTAATGTCTTGAGAGGCTTTTCTGGTGGCTACACCCCAGGGAGCTGAACAGAGGTGTTCTGATAAATAAACAACCAAAAGATCTTATTCCCTGATCCCACTGTTGGGGATTGGAGGACCAATATTCGAATAAGGTCAAATATTCAGAGCTTTGCTGAAATGGAACGCAATCTGCTGTGTGTAGTGTAGTTCCAGATCTCATACACACAGATTATCTTCACAAGACTCTGGGCGCATGCATAGCTGCTCAAATTTCCCCCTTCAACGTATACATCATTTATGAATGATGGTAGATTTGATGTTAGATGAAACAACTTGTGCAAGATTATATGAATTTCTAATTAAGTGTAGATTCAGTCAGAAGGGTTTAAAAGAGGAGAAGTATTTACAACCAGTATGCAACTGGAACAGTCAGCATCTCTATGTTAAGGCATTTGCTGCTCTTTAGTGAATTGTATGACAGTTGTCTTCTTATTTTCTTCTCATCTCATGTTGATCCTCTGCTACCTGTTGTTGTTGCTTCTGCAGCTTTTCTAAAGACATTTTATATGGGTACATTGGTCAGAATAGTTACACTTCAGCCTTTTACAAGTTTCCCAAGCAGCTAAATCAATTTGTACATTGTGAACCATCATATGCATGACCTGTCCTTTCTTCCTCCAGATGGCCTTGTTGTCTGCCATTTACCATATGGCCCGACAGCGTTCTTCACACTGGCAAATGTTGTGATGCGACATGATATCCCAGACGTGGGCACCATGTCTGAGGCCTACCCTCATCTCATCTTCAGAAACTTCACATCTAAGTTGGGTTTGAGGGTCAAGGACATCTTGCGGTACCTATTTCCTGTCCCTAAAGAAGACTCTAGGAGAGTGATGACGTTTGGAGTTGAAGATGATTATATTTCCTTTCGGTGAGTGAAAGTTTGCTTATTCTTCTCCTTACTTAAAGTGCATTAAAATACTGTTGAGATAGTCCTGAGTACAGTTTGCAATAGGCACGTTAAGCTAGACCAGGTAAGTAATGGGTTCTTTTTACGCTAGTGGTGCATTACACTTGTAAAGCTAGACTCATATCTCTATAGTTCAGTTATCACTCATTAGTGGTGTGGTCAAGATAACGCTGGTCGCTCTTACTGTACATGACATTAGCTGGTACCTGTTTTAGGCTGAGTTGACCTAAGAGTCAAATTGAATTTTGAAGGGAAAGTCTGCATCAATGTGAATTCAAACCCAGTATTTGTGGGCTGGCAGGCAAGCAGCTATTCACTGTGCAGCTGCAGCTTTGCCATATAATGTTAGTGTAACGTTGAGATACACTTCTCAACTGTATGGTACAAAATATGTGAGGTGTGTTGTTGTTGTTGAAACATAACTGATAGCAATACCTCTCCCCAGACTCTTGTATATGGGGAGAGGTGTCCATGTCAGCGAGTGAATCACCTAAAACCCTTGAAGTCCGAGACACATGGCCTCAATGTTTGTTGACTATACATTTCTGTGTTTGATATTTTGTCTCCCAGGCACCACATCTACAAGTTTGAAGAGAGGCAGGTGCAGCTGAAAGAAGTGGGGCCGAGATTTGAAATGAAATGTAAGTATTGTCCTCCATCCTTACATCCATTCCAACAAACTTGTTACTGCTCTTCTTATTGATCTTTTGTGTTTGGTTGTCTCTGGCAGTTGAGTTTTGTTCAGTTGAAGAAAACAATATCCAGACAACATGAAGGGACATGATCAGAAATGCTGATATCAAGAAACAAGTTAGGATAGAACTAATGCTAAATTACAGCAAGAGACAAGCAGTGGGTAGATGTAACATCCCTTGAATGCCAACATTTGCAAGCACACATCAGATGACTGACTCTTCAAAACCTAACGCTGAAAGGTAGAACAATATCCAAGGAAAAAAAACACAAAGATTGTTCAGATGAAACTCTTTTTCCACTTCAGGTTTCTGGTTAACTTGAAAAAAAAAATGCACTCTTATGAGTCTTTATGTCATCAGCTTAGTTGGTCCAGGGCCTGGAATTATAGCCATCTGATCGTTTTACTTTCTTCTGTTCCTTGTTCTCAGAAATTCTTTTCAATAAATGTAATCTTTGCAAGTTGATGTGTTTCTCTTTTACATCCACATGGTTAGTTTTAGTTTTTGAGATTTAGCGGACATATTAAAATATTTCTGGGTGAAACCGTTTGTAAACAATGTCATTATTAACAGATTGCACTGTTACCAGTTATTTATACAGATGTATGGCCAGGTGTGAACACACTTCTCAAATGTGAAACAGGTTATTGTCATTTTCACAGCTGTTATTAAAAGATGCTGACTAATTTTCTTGTGTCCATCACCAGTGTACAAGATAGTCCGAGGAACCGCAGACAAACTAAACATTGCTGATGATGAGTGGGTGCACAGACCATACATGAACACCGCCCGCAAGAGAAAGTTTTTGTCTGCAGAATAGTTTTGTTATGAAAATAAATCAATAACTGCTCCATTATCAATGTGTGTCACAGTGACGTGTTCAGGCAAGCTCCTTCACTTGCCATCCATGGGTCTGCAAGCCCAGTTTTTACCTTTTTTTCCTCTGTCTGCCCAGTGTTCTCTCTGTGGAATATTTTTCACACTAAGTTAAGATCTTACGGCTCTCCTGTAAACTACGGCCGGTAGACAACAGTTGACGGCCGGTTAGTCAGAGTTCTGTCCCCTGGCTGCAGTGCAATTACGGACTGGAGAAGGCACGAATCAAAAAACAAAGTGAGGTCGAAATGCCAGGCAGAACCCGCGCTGCGACTCAAGTTAGCGGCCGCGTTCAATTACCGCTTCTTGCGACGCATTGCGGAGTGGATTAGAGGGAAGGAAACAAGTGACATAATTACTGTGTGTTGGCGATAGACAGCGTGCAGTGTCCTACTGTCATCATACGGGTTAGGGTTTGGGTTGCTACGTTAAGTTTCTGCGAAGACGAGATGCGGTGACACTAAACGCTAACCCAAACCGTAACGGTATGATTATAGCAGGGCAGTGCACGCTGTCTATCGCCAACACACAGTAATTGTGTCAATTGTTTCGTTCCCTCCTTTTCCACTCCGTAATTGCACTGTAGCCAAGGGACAGTACTCCGACTAACCGGCCGTAGTTGACAGGAGAGCCCACCTTGTTCCAGCCTTAAATGGGTATTTTTTTTTTAAGTATCCAGAAACTATGTGTTGTAAACCCTTTGGCTCGGTACTATGGATATCGCAACCCTTCAGCCTTGATTCCATTATAGGTACCGTTAATCTGGGAGAAAATGTGGCTTTTCTGCCTACCCCCAGGAGTGAACCCAGACCACAAGCAAGGAGTTCGTCACCCGGCCGCAGCGAAAGTCAAGTTTAACCAACTACACTAGAGAGCCGGGCAAAATGGGTACAGGTAATGTCCTGGAAAGTAAAGGTATCTGAACTGTTTTTTTTTTTAATGAAAGTTTAAATCTGGCATCATATGCCTGGTGTTGTACTACTGAAAAAATGGGTCCTTTGTAAGTTGACACCTACTTCTGACCTATGTCCAAGACATCAGCATGTCTGTACCTGTACACACTCTTGACAACATCAACAGAAACAGATGATGTGCTTTGCTTTGAATGTGAACCCACTGACAAATATTTTGTGGAATGGCTTGCTCAAAATGATTGAAATTTGTAAGAAATAGGCTGCATTTTGTTGATTTGTGATTGCCTCCATCAGGAGTGGGTTGTAAATAATGTTTTTCTGACTTGTTAGTTTGCTGATAATTTGCATGTATATATGTTTGTTGATAATAAATATTATTTTGAAACACTGATCTCGTTACATTTATTTAATGTTCCTGCAAATGTTGCTGAGTTAAAAGTCATTGAACGAGGTTTTACCCCCACATGATTGGCTTGGTCTCTGCCGAGCAATGCACAGACTGCACCCCAGAGGTTTCCTAAAGATTGTATTTGTGAGCTGAATGATGCTATCCATGAAATGAACCCATAACTTTCAGAACAGTGGTAAATGGGTTGACAATGGCTTGAAACATTTGAAGGTATCGCATTAACTTCTGACATCCTGCATAAAAATTTACAAGACCCGTTACTTTTGTTAAGGTGCATTCACATATAAGGGGTTACTTGGAAAACCAGATTTCTGAATATTGTAGAGTCTGATGTGATTGTGCAGTACCAGAGCTAATGTATGTTTGTTCTGCACCAGAAACTAGTATACAATATACCTATCTTTATTTAATGAAAGTAATATTTAAAAAAAAATTTTTTTTAATAATTCTATTGCAAGTCATTGGATATGTGTGTGGGTGCCAAATACTTACTGGGGAGGGGGTGGAAATAAATACACCCGCGTCCCTGCAAGCATGTCATATGTTGACTAATTAGCGGCATTTTCTTTAAAGTCTGGGGGCGATGAACCAAGTGTCTGCATACAAATGAGCCTGATCTGTAAAACTGATGTGCATGTATAGTTCATGTTCTGGAACAGAAGTGGACAACCAGAACTTTCTGCTCTGATGGAGTTCCCAGAAATGAAAGAGCTGATAAACTAAGGAAGGTGCAACTAAACAGCCTGACGTAACAGTCTCTCATCAGCAGATGAAGCAAATAGTCAAATCAATACGAAAGCCACCAAAAACCAGCAAAAGATGACTACCAGATTATGGACAGTTCAGAGCAAGTCATTTTACTACGCCTTAGAATAGGGCACAATCGACTTCGCAGTCACATGTACACAAAATTTAAGACTGGCGTATCAGCCATCTGTAGATTTCCACCTGAGACAAACATATCACCCCCCCCCCCCCCCCCCCCCCCCCAGGACTCAAATACGTATTTACAGGCAGAAAAAATTGAAGACTGGCGTATCAGCCATCTGTAGATTTCCACCTGAGACAACATATCACGTCCCCCCAGGACTCAAAAACGTATTTACAGGCAGAAAAAATTGAAGACTGGCGTATCAGCCATCTGTAGATTTCCACCTGAGACAACATATCAGGTCCCCCCGGGACTCAAAAACGTTTTTACAGGCAGAAATTGTGGCCAAGAAAAACACGGGTGCAAGCCAAACTTTACGTGTCGCTGAGGGGGTTTATAATAGAGACAACATTGCAGATATCCTTTACAGGACGTTGCAGCCCGGCTCTCTAGCGGAATTGGCTAAACCGGATTTCGCGGAGACCGGGTGACGTACTCCTTGTGGTCCGGGTTTCAATCCCGGGGGTAGGCAGGAAAGCCACATTTTCTCCCAGATTTACGGTATTTACAATGGAATCAAGGCCGAAAGGTTGCGATATCCATAATACCGAGCCTAAGGGTTAACAACTCAAGGCTTCTGGATACTAAAACAAACAAACAAACAGGACGTTGCAGAGGCAACCCCAATAGCCCCTGGCTGTTATGTGGTTTTTCTAGGCAAATTTACGTCCAGTAGTTTGCAATTTCTCCTGGACGGTCGGCTTTCTTGATACCACTGTCGAAACCAACGCAAGGCGCATGGCCCGCACCTGGGATCGAACTCAGCATTACGAAGCTTTCGCATCGACTTAGCCACAGAGCCGACTATTGCAGATATAGATATTCTATTTCCAGCAAACGAAAGAAGTCTTCGGCTGGTCACACACAAAATGACAATGGAGATGGAATAAACTGAGAACTTGGTAAGTGGCAGTCAAGTATAGCCAGATTCTGTTTACTTCTGACAGTCCGGATAACCCTTTTCTTCTTAAAGTATGTTATTGCATTCTCTTCCTGTTTGCATTCTGCCCTTTCCTTAGCAAGTTCCTTGGTGGTTTCGTTTCCTGGTATACCACAGTGGGGTGGCACCCACTGGAGTACAGTACGCTTTTTGGCAACCAAGTTCAGATCTCAGGTGAGGAGTTTACCACTCTTGAGGGCTTGTAGCACCGATAGCCCAACTGTGAAGATGACCACTTGGGGGCAGTCAGAACTGGTGTTGTGTAACATGTCAGCAGCCTGCTCTAGTGCTAGGATCTCTACTGTGTTGTGTAACATGTGCCTGCTCAGTGCAGCCTGCTCAGCAGCCCAGTGCTAGGATCTCTACTGTGTTGTGTAACATGTCAGCAGCCTGCTCTAGTGCTAGGATCTCTACTGTGTTGTGTAACATGTCAGCAGCCTGCTCTAGTGCTAGGATCTCTACTGTGTTGTGTAACATGTCAGCAGCCTGCTCTAGTGCTAGGATCTCTACTGTGTTGTGTAACATGTCAGCAGCCTGCTCTAGTGCTAGGATCTCTACTGTGTTGTGTAACATGTCAGCAGCCTGCTCTCAGTGCTAGGATCTCTGCTGTGTTGTGTAACATGTCGGCAGCCTGCTCTAGTGCTAGGATCTCTGCTGTGTTGTGTAACATGTCAGCAGCCTGCTCCAGTGCTAGGATCTCTGCTGTGTTGTGTAACATGTCGGCAGCCTGCTCCAGTTGCTAGGATCTCTGCTGTGTTTGTGTAACATGTCGGCAGCCTGCTCTAGTTGCTAGGATCTCTGCTGTGTTGTGTAACATGTCGGCAGCCTGCTCTAGTGCTAGGATCTCTGCTGTGTTGTGTAACATGTCGGCAGCCTGCTCTAGTGCTAGGATCTCTGCTGTGTTGTGTAACATGTCAGCAGCCTGCTCTAGTGCTAGGATCTCTGCTGTGTTGTGTAACATGTCAGCAGCCTGCTCTAGTCTAGATCTCTGCTAGTGATCTCTGCTAGGATCTGTGTGTTGTGTAACATGTCAGCAGCCTGCTCTAGTGCTAGGATCTCTGCTGTGTTGTGTAACATGTCAGCTATAGTGCTAGATCTCCTGTGTAACATGTCGGCGGCCTGCTCTAGTGCTAGGATCTCTGCTGTGTTGTGTAACATGTCGGCGGCCTGCTCCAGTGCTAGGATCTCTACTGTGTTGTGTAACATGTCAGCGGCCTGCTCCAGTGCTAGGATCTCTGCTGTGTTGTGTAACATGTCGGCGGCCTGCTATAGTGCTAGGATCTCTACTGTGTTGTGTAACATGTCGGCAGCCTGCTCCAGTGCTAGGATCTCTGCTGTGTTGTGTAACATGTCGGCAGCCTGCTCCAGTGCTAGGATCTCTGCTGTGTTGTGTAACATGTCAGCGGCCTGCTCCAGTGCTAGGATCTCTACTGTGTTGTGTAACATGTCAGCAGCCTGCTCCAGTGCTAGGATCTCTGCTGTGTTGTGTAACATGTCGGCAGCCTGCTCTAGTGCTAGGATCTCTGCTGTGTTGTGTAACATGTCGTAACTGCTCTAGTGCTAGGTCTCCTGCTTGTGTAACATGTCGGCAGCCTGCTAGGATCTCTGCTGTGTTGTGTAACATGTCGGCAGCCTGCTCTAGTGCTAGGATCTCTGCTGTGTTGTGTAACATGTCCAGCCTGCTCCAGTGCTAGGATCTCTGCTGTGTTGTGTAACATGTCGGCAGCCCTGCTCCAGTGCGTGCTAGGATCTCTGCTGTGTTGTGTAACATGTCAGCGGCCTGCTCCAGTGCTAGGATCTCTACTGTGTTGTGTAACATGTCGGCGGCCTGCTCCAGTGCTAGGATCTCTGCTGTGTTTGTGTAACATGTCAGGCAGCCTGCTCTAGTGCTAGGATCTCTGCTGTGTTGTGTCTGCCTGCTCCAGTGTAACATGTGTCATGTCGGCGGCCTGCTCTAGTGCTAGGATCTCTACTGTGTTGTGTAACATGTCAGCAGCCTGCTCCAGTGCTAGGATCTCTGCTGTGTTGTGTAACATGTCGGCAGCCTGCTCTAGTGCTAGGATCTCTGCTGTGTTGTGTAACATGTCGGCAGCCTGCTCTAGTGCTAGGATCTCTGCTATGTTGTGTAACATGTCAGCAGCCTTCTCCAGTGCTAGGATCTCTGCTATGTTGTGTAACATGTCAGCAGCCTGCTCCAGTGCTAGGATCTCTGCTGTGTTGTGTAACATGTCAGCAGCCTGCTCTAGTGCTAGGATCTCTGCTGTGTTGTGTAACATGTCGGCGGCCTGCTCTAGTGCTCTCTACTGTGTTGTGTAACATGTCAGCAGCCTGCTCCAGTGTTGATCTCTGCTCTGCTGTGTTGTAACATGTCGGCGGCCTGCTATAGTGCTAGGATCTCTGCTGTGTTGTGTAACATGTCGGCAGCCTGCTCCTAGTGCTAGGATCTCTACTGTGTTGTGTAACATGTCGGCAGCCTGCTCTAGTGCTAGGATCTCTACTGTGTTGTGTAACATGTCGGCAGGCCTGCTCTAGTGCTAGGATCTCTACTGTGCCTTTGTGTAACATGTCGGCAGCCTGCTCTAGTGCTAGGATCTCTACTGTGTTGTGTAACATGTCGGCAGCCTGCTCTAGTGCTAGGATCTCTACTGTGTTGTTGTAACATGTCAGCAGCCTGCTCTAGTGCTAGGATCTCTACTGTGTTGTGTAACATGTCGGCAGCCTGCTATAGTGCTAGGATCTCTACTGTGTTGTGTAACATGTCGGCAGCCTGCTCTAGTGCTAGGATCTCTACTGTGTTGTGTAACATGTCGGCAGCCTGCTCTAGTGCTAGGATCCTGTAACTGTCGGCAGCCTGCTATAGTGCTAGGATCTCTACTGTGTTGTGTAACATGTCAGCAGCCTGCTCCAGTGCTAGGATCTCTACTGTGTTGTGTAACATGTCGGCAGCCTGCTCTGTGTTGTGTAGTGCTAGGATCTCTACTGTGTTGTGTAACATGTCGGCAGCCTGCTCCAGTGCTAGGATCTCTACTGTGTTGTGTAACATGTCAGCAGCCTGCTCCAGTGCTAGGATCTCTGCTGTGTTGTGTAACATGTCGGCAGCTGCTCTAGTGCTAGGATCTCTACTGTGTTGTGTAACATGTCAGCAGCCTGCTAGTGTTAGGATCTCTACTGTGTTGTGTAACATGTCAGCAGCCTGCTATAGTGCTAGGATCTCTACTGTGTTGTGTAACATGTCAGCAGCCTGCTCTAGTGCTAGGATCTCTGCTGTGTTGTGTAACATGTCAGCAGCCTGCTCCAGTGCTAGGATCTCTGCTGTGTTGTGTAACATGTCGGCAGCCTGCTATAGTGCTAGGATCTCTCTACATGTCGGCAGCCTGCTATAAGTGCTAGGATCTCTACTGTGTTGTGTAACATGTCAGCGGCTGCTCCAGGCTAGGATCTCTGCTGTGTTGTGTAACATGTCGGCAGCCTGCTCTAGTGCTCTGCTGTGTTGTGTAACATGTCAGCGGCCTGCTCTCAGTGCTAGGATCTCTACTGTGTTGTGTAACATGTCGGCAGCCTGCTGTAGTGCTAGGATCTCTACATGTGATCTCTGCTGTGTTGTGTAACATGTGCGGCGGCCTGCTCTAGTGCTAGGATCTCTACTGTGTTGTGTAACATGTCGGCAGCCTGCTCTAGTGCTAGGATCTCTACTGTGTTGTGTAACATGTCGGCAGCCTGCTCTAGTGCTAGGATCTCTACTGTGTTGTGTAACATGTCAGCAGCCTGCTCTAGTGCTAGGATCTCTGCTGTGTTGTGTAACATGTCGGCAGCCTGCTCTAGTGCTAGGATCTCTGCTGTGTTGTGTAACATGTCGGCAGCCTGCTCTAGTGCTAGGATCTCTACTGTGTTGTGTAACATGTCAGCAGCCTGCTCTAGTGCTAGGATCTCTACTGTGTTGTGTAACATGTCGGCGGCCTGCTCTAGTGCTAGGATCTCTACTGTGTTGTGTAACATGTCGGCAGCCTGCTCCAGTGCTAGGATCTCTGCTGTGTTGTGTAACATGTCGGCAGCCTGCTCCAGTGCTAGGATCTCTGCTGTGTTGTGTAACATGTCGGCAGCCTGCTCCAGTGCTAGGATCTCTGCTGTGTTGTGTAACATGTCGGCAGCCTGCTATAGTGCTAGGATCTCTACTGTGTTGTGTAACATGTCGGCAGCCTGCTATAGTGCTAGGATCTCTACTGTGTTGTGTAACATGTCGGCAGCCTGCTCCAGTGCTAGGATCTCTGCTGTGTTGTGTAACATGTCGGCGGCCTGCTATAGTGCTAGGATCTCTGCTGTGTTGTGTAACATGTCGGCAGCCTGCTCTAGTGCTAGGATCTCTGCTGTGTTGTGTAACATGTCGGCAGCCTGCTCCAGTGCTAGGATCTCTGCTGTGTTGTGTAACATGTCGGCGGCCTGCTATAGTGCTAGGATCTCTGCTGTGTTGTGTAACATGTCAGCAGCCTGCTCTAGTGCTAGGATCTCTACTGTGTTGTGTAACATGTCGGCAGCCTGCTCCAGTGCTAGGATCTCTGCTGTGTTGTGTAACATGTCGGCGGCCTGCTATAGTGCTAGGATCTCTGCTGTGTTGTGTAACATGTCAGCAGCCTGCTCTAGTGCTAGGATCTCTGCTGTGTTGTGTAACATGTCAGCAGCCTTCTCCAGTGTTAGGATCTCTGCTGTGTTGTGTAACATGTCAGCAGCCTGCTCTAGTGCTAGGATCTCTGCTGTGTTGTGTAACATGTCAGCAGCCTGCTCCAGTGTTAAGATCTCTGCTGTGTTGTGTAACATGTCGGCGGCCTGCTCTAGTGCTAGGATCTCTGCTGTGTTGTGTAACATGTCGGCGGCCTGCTCTAGTGCTAGGATCTCTGCTGTGTTGTGTAACATGTCGGCGGCCTGCTCTAGTGCTAGGATCTCTGCTGTGTTGTGTAACATGTCGGCGGCCTGCTCCAGTGTTAGGATCTCTGCTGTGTTGTGTAACATGTCGGCGGCCTGCTATAGTGCTAGGATCTCTGCTGTGTTGTGTAACATGTCGGCAGCCTGCTCTAGTGCTAGGATCTCTACTGTGTTGTGTAACATGTCAGCAGCCTGCTCCAGTGTTAGGATCTCTGCTGTGTTGTGTAACATGTCGGCGGCCTGCTCCAGTGTTAGGATCTCTGCTGTGTTGTGTAACATGTCAGCAGCCTGCTCCAGTGCTAGAATCTCTACTGTGTTGTGTAACATGTCGGCAGCCTGCTCTAGTGCTAGGATCTCTACTGTGTTGTGTAACATGTCAGCAGCCTGCTCCAGTGCTAGGATCTCTACTGTGTTGTGTAACATGTCGGCAGCCTGCTCTAGTGCTAGGATCTCTACTGTGTTGTGTAACATGTCGGCAGCCTGCTCTAGTGCTAGGATCTCTACTGTGTTGTGTAACATGTCGGCAGCCTGCTCTAGTGCTAGGATCTCTGCTGTGTTGTGTAACATGTCGGCGGCCTTCTATAGTGCTAGGATCTCTACTGTGTTGTGTAACATGTCGGCAGCCTGCTATAGTGCTAGGATCTCTGCTGTGTTGTGTAACATGTCGGCAGCCTGCTCCAGTGCTAGGATCTCTGCTGTGTTGTGTAACATGTCAGCAGCCTGCTCTAGTGCTAGGATCTCTACTGTGTTGTGTAACATGTCGGCAGCCTGCTCTAGTGCTAGGATCTCTACTGTGTTGTGTAACATGTCAGCAGCCTGCTCCAGTGCTAGGATCTCTACTGTGTTGTGTAACATGTCGGCAGCCTGCTCTAGTGCTAGGATCTCTACTGTGTTGTGTAACATGTCAGCAGCCTGCTCCAATGTTAGGATCTCTACTGTGTTGTGTAACATGTCAGCAGCCTGCTATAGTGCTAGGATCTCTACTGTGTTGTGTAACATGTCGGCGGCCTGCTCCAGTGCTAGGATCTCTGCTGTGTTGTGTAACATGTCAGCAGCCTGCTCTAGTGCTAGGATCTCTACTGTGTTGTGTAACATGTCGGCAGCCTGCTCTAGTGCTAGGATCTCTACTGTGTTGTGTAACATGTCAGCAGCCTGCTCCAGTGCTAGGATCTCTACTGTGTTGTGTAACATGTCGGCAGCCTGCTCTAGTGCTAGGATCTCTACTGTGTTGTGTAACATGTCAGCAGCCTGCTCCAATGTTAGGATCTCTACTGTGTTGTGTAACATGTCAGCAGCCTGCTATAGTGCTAGGATCTCTACTGTGTTGTGTAACATGTCGGCGGCCTGCTCCAGTGCTAGGATCTCTGCTGTGTTGTGTAACATGTCAGCGGCCTGCTCCAGTGTTAGGATCTCTGCTGTGTTGTGTAACATGTCAGCAGCCTGCTATAGTGCTAGGATCTCTACTGTGTTGTGTAACATGTCAGCAGCCTGCTCCAGTGCTAGGATCTCTACTGTGTTGTGTAACATGTCGGCAGCCTGCTCTAGTGCTAGGATCTCTACTTTGTAGTTGGAGATTAAAACATCAGCCATGATAATCCTCTATATACACATCTCTGTAAGCTTCTTGGGCCATACACCCCCCACCATTTTTCCCTCTTGACGGTTACAAAGCGACCTGAGGTAATGGTGTATTGCAGGTCTCTGCATCCCTTTTTGTTTATGTTTCAGAATGCAGTCGTGGAGTAGTAGTACATTTTAGCCCCGATAGGACATCACACAAGCGATAAACACCCGATGACACAAAGTGCCACCAAACGAATGGGGATCACCGGTGGAGAGGTCCCGGAAACCGCGTTCAGCCATTAGACCATATTTATGGCCGGGCTATATTGCAACCCCTGGAAAGAGCGAGGTTGTGGCTTCAAAATAACGAAAAATTGCATCCCACAAGGGGAAGACTGGATAGAGTGAGTCGTCTGGCTTGGCTTTTTATACCCCACTAGGACATCACACAAGCGATAAACACCCGATGACACAAAGTGCCACCATGCGGATGAGGATCACCGTGGAGAGGTCCCAGAAACCGCGTTCAGACAATTGGCCATATTTATGGCCTGCCTATATTGCGGCCCCTGGCAAATGCCAGAGTAGGGCTTCAAATGACAAAAAAATTTCGTCCTGAAAAGGACGAAACTGGATAATCTCTCAGAGAGAGTCGTGGAGTGGGAAAACTATTAATTAAACAACAAAGCCATAGCTTTGCATTAATAATTCTGTCATACCGTTCAATTCCCTCCACTCTAGCTCAAGCAGTACTTGAATGTTTGTAAACTGTTTATCATTGTTTTAGTTTGTCTTCATGTTTCTGAGTTCCTGAGCCACAGAACAGCATTGCAAATTTTTCTTACAAGTAAGTTAAAATAAATATGTAAGAACTGAATGCGTGTACTCCTTGGCAGGAGTTTCTTCCCTTGGAGAGGACGGGCAGGAGAAAGTAGTCGATACTACTCGATACAGACTGGACAAGGTCGCCAAGATGTCTTGGGTGAGCAACTTGTGGAAAACTTATAAACACAACAACGGACTTATTGGATCATATCTGAAACTGTTTCGGTTTGTGAAACTCTTGTTATTCATCTCTATAGTGTAGAATATGTGGGAATACGTATTTTGCAAGGAAATAACTGAGCTGAAGAATAGAAAACATCCAGTTTACTACTGAAGTGACCGATCATTTTGTCAAGTCTTCGTCTGAATTGAAAAATTCAAGTTTTAATTATGGGGGGGGGGGGGGGATACTCGGAATAGTAATTCTACTTGATAGGAGAGGAACCAACAACAGACGTATAAACCACATCCTTAAAACTGACGTACACACATAACTCAAGTTCTCAGTCTAGAAATTGTACGAAGACCAAGAACTTTCCTCTGGGGTTTACACTGATAAACACACTCATACACACACACACAAAGGGAAAAAGAAGAATTTTGGGCTATCCTCCGAACTTCGGGCACTAAAGATGGCGGCCGCAAAATATCCTTTCGAGCTACAGTCACGTGACATAATTTGCGGTTTTCCGGCGACTACCGCCATGAGTCCCCCACGCCGCTCATGTGGCGTGGATTTGGGCTAAACTAGAGGCTAGGACTCACGAGCAAAGCTTCAGGAGATGCGGAAGCTGCTGCTCGTGGGTCCTAGCCATCTAGTTAAGCCCCAATCCACAAGGCATGGGGGACTCGTGGCGGTTGTAGTAGTCGCAGGAGGACCGCAAATTAAGTCGCCGGAAGTGCGCAATTGACACGTGACTGTGGCTCGAAAGGATATTTTGCGGCCGCTATCTTTAGCGCCCGAAGTTCGGAGGATAGCTGAATTTTGTTTTTAAGTTAGATTAAAATTAAAAATGTAATAATGTGAATTCCCCCCAGTTAAATAGATACATTTGATTAGCAAAAATAAGATGGTATCATATTGATCGTAATAAAATGTATTAAATTTTATTAATTTATGAATAAAAGTAAGCTGGATGTAGTCCACAGTTTTAATATATTTATGCATCAAAAGTGCACAACTCAATGCTGAAACATTACCAAATCATTACTAATTGGAGGTTGTCCATCACTTTTTAGATATTGGGTTACTATGTCTGTCGGCAGGAGGAACTTGGCAACTTTGTCATGCCAGTGCCTCCTCCTTTTCTGCAAATTTGACCCAACACTCTTCTGGTTCATCAGGGATTCAACCCTTCCTGATATGGCTCTTTAGAATTTTCAGTCGTTTCCCAAGCTTAGAATGTTGATGAAAGAGAACCATTTCTTCTTCTTCGTGTGTACTGGCTGTGAGCGCCAGCTTAAAGTTCTGGTTGTTTGTCCACTTCTGGACTTTAGTCTTGCTCCAGAACTTGAATTTTGTTTGTACATCCATTTTACAGATCTGGCTCATTTGCTTGCAGACTTTTCGTTCCTTGCCACTCAGGCAGATGCCCTTCGACTTTGAAGGAAGCACCCAATTAGTTGACTCTTATGACATACTTATTAGGAAGGCAGTGGGTCTATTCTTGTTCTCTTACAATGGGGCCCCAGAACCCACACAATTTGATTCTGAGATATGCAACATGTTTAATAAACTATTTCTTCCCCAAAGAGGCTTCCTAAAAAGCCTCCAAAGTGGGAAGAGTGTGTTCAGCCCCAAGGAAAGTAAAGGGGATTATGGTTATGGTTGCAGCCACCCATGTTAGCCACTCTATTTTGCCAAGCCACACTTTGTAAACATACTTTAAAAAAAATTCACTTAGATGTTACTATTTAATGCTGACTGTTGTGTTGTGAAATTTCCAGAACTGATGACTTGAAATGGGGCACTCTGATTGGAGAAGATAAATTCGGCAACAAGTATTACCAGAATACATATTTCTTCTTGGGTTGGTACCATTTTAATTTTATTCATGAATTAGTACATGACCATCCCTGTGTGGGTTCCAGGGCCCTGTTATGGAGGAAACAAGAATGGACCCACTCAAAAGCATGTCGTAAAAGTCGACTAATTGGGAGCTTCCTTTGACATTGGAGAATCTGCCTGAGAGACAAGAACAAACAGTCTGCACACAAATTAGTCAGATCTGTCAAACTGATGCACAAGCAACATTCAGCTTATGAAACAGGACTGCAGTCCAGAAGTGGACAAACAACAAGAACTTTCTGCTGGAGTTTACATCTGGTGAACGCAAAGAAGAAGAAGTATATTACCACCCCTCCCCACATGTGGCCTTTTGCAAGCACAAAAAGGAAATATTCTATAATAATTTTTCTTGCAATTAGTTGTCCTATATGGCTCTTATGACGTCATTTGACCAATATGGCTCTAGGGGGACACTCAGATTGACATGTCTTCTGCTCCATATCGGCGTAAAGAGGCCCCGGCTATCTTCCAAATAACAGTCCCAAATTATCGAAGCAGAAAATATACCCTAACAGGGCCTCAGTCATGTGTCAATTGTGCACTTCCGCCACCGCCTAGAGTATCGCACACGCGGCGTGGATTGAGGCTAAACTAGATGGCTGGGGGTGCGTAATTGACACGTGACTGAGGTTCTGTTAGGGTATATTTTCTGCCTCGATAATTTGGGACCGTTGTTCGGAAGATAGCTCCTTTTGTGGGGAAAACAAGAATAGACCCACTGCCTCCCCATCAAGCATGTTATATAAGTCGACTAACTGGGAGCTTCTTTCAAAGTTAGAATGCATATGCCTTAGAGGCAAGAACCAACAAAATGCATACACTTAAGTCAGGTCAGTTAAACGGATGTGTAGGCAATAATCAGAGGTTCTGGAAAAAGACTAAAGTCCAGAAGTTGACAAACAACCAGAACTTTCTCCTGGAGTTTACAGCCAGTGAACGCAAAGATAAAGCAAAGGTTACACAACTATTTACTCAATTTATGTGTTAGTTAAGTTTTGTATTTACATTAATTTTTGTGTTTAAATGCTTTCTTTTATGCTACGATTGCTTACATTTTCACAGTGAGTAATATAATCTGTGACCTACCGAAAAGATAATAAGTAATAAATGTGCATGGATCCTGGTAAAAAGGTCCATTCCCAGTTCATTTGCCATGAATCTTTGTGATATGATGCCAGGCCTGAATCTGTGGGGTATGAGGCCAGGCCTGAATCTGTGGGGTATGATGACAGGTCTGAATCTGTGGGGTATGATGCCAGGCCTGAATCTGTGGGGTATGATGCCAGGCCTGAATCTGTGGGGTATGATGACAGGTCTGAATCTGATGCCAGGTGTATGAATCTGTGGGGTATGTTGACAGGCCTGTGGGGTATGATGCCTGAATCTGTGGGTATGATGCCAGGCCTGAATGATGCCTGAATCCAGGTCTGAATCTGTGGGGTATGATGAATCAGGTAGGCCTGAATCTGTGGGGTATGATGCCAGGCTTGAATCTGACATCTGAATCTTGGGGTATAGGCCATGCCAGGGTATGAGGCCATCTCTGTGGGTATGATGCCAGGTCTGAATCTGTGGGGTATGAGGCCAGGCCTGAATCTGTGGGGTGTGATGCCAGGCCTGAATCTGTGGGGTATGATGCCAGGTCTGAATCTGTGGGGTGTGATGCCAGGTGTCTGAATCTGTGGGTATATTCATCGAATCTGTGGGGTCAAATGATGCCAGGTTTATGGAAGTGTATGATGCCAGGTGTATGCTGTGGGGTATGATGCAAGGGTGTCTGAATCTGTGGGTATGATTATAGGTCTGAATCTGTGGGGTATGATGCCAGGTGTCTGAATCTGTGGGGTATGATGCCAGGTGTCTGAATCTGTGGGGTATGATGCCAGGTGTCTGAATCTGTGGGGTATGATGCCAGGTGTCTGAATCTGTGGGGTATGATGCCAGGTGTCTGAATCTGTGGGGTGTGATGCCAGGTGTCTGAATCTGTGGGGTGTGATGCCAGGCCTGAATCTGTGGGGTATGATGCCAGGTGTCTGAATTTTTGTCAGGCCTTTGTCAGTCTCATTCATTCTTTTCAAACAGCCCAAGTGAGTGAAGCGGTTGGCCTAATACCAACTGGCTTGATTCCCCTAATAGTCTCTGGTACCTGTTTTATGTGATTGATGTGATCCTGCTACTAAATTGTCTTACTTACTTAGTCGCCCCTCTTCCACCTTGTGGTGTAGAGGTTTGCCAGACTTCTCTGTCAGCAGTTTTCTTTTTGGCTTTGTTCTATTCCAGTCTTCTGTCAGGCAGGATCATGTAATAAAGGTTAGAAAGTTATATCACATATTTATTTTATCTTTCAATTGTTAAAATGTGTAAATAACAATTGTCTTCTTGTCAAAAATGACAAGGCCGCAGTCGATGGATGGAATATTCCTTACAGTTTGGCCATGACTATGATGCTAGCCAGATTCTTCCAGAGTGGTGAGTCATTACAGAATATTAATGCATTGTTTCCCCATTGTAAATGTTGACATAGAAGACACAAACAATAGATTGTACATTTATTTCCAGAAATATTTCGCTGTATCTCATCAGACGCATACAGGAATCTGATCCCATTGCTCAGAATATCAGGGGAATGAAGCATTTTGTATCACTAGCAAATGATGGGTCTTGTTTGAAGTTAAAATAGACATTTCCCAAAATGTAATACTGGACACATTACCAGTTTTTTTAGCTTGGCCATTAGAATATAAACCTAATTCTGCATCATTTATATCTGGCAGTCTGCATAGAAATTCTTCTTTGGCTACTGGATGAGCATGTGTGGAAATGTCTGAGGGTGTTGGTATAATTTCTTGACTATTTAAATAGTTCAGTCAAGTTTTAATTCAGTCACATCCCTAATTGCATGTGAAATATTTTACTTTACTTATGACAACAGATTCCACATTGTAGTTCAAACATGACCTCTATCTTGGATATATATTTATTTACTGTATATTCCCTCTGCTGTTGCAACTGAAGATTTCACACCCACTGACTCAAAGAGCAACTTTTTGGATGCCAATCCAATATGAACAAATTCCAGATACCCTGCTCTGCCATATAAACGCATTTATTTTGGGACACTCTCTAAAGCTGTAAAAAAAATAACTTGCTGTCCTGAACGGGTAGTGTTCTTCTTAATAATTGTAAGTGAATTTAGGAAACAAATAATGTCTAAGAAGGTTTTTATTTTTGGTTTGAGTTGAGATCTATCAGCAACATACTGAGTTCAATTACATAAGTGCACCATTATTAGCAGCTGGTGAAGAGTTCCAGTGCCGATGGTACTGGTAGCAGTGTGATTGAATATCTGTCTTGCCTGTCCTCTTGAGTATGAGTAGATGAGTATACTTGTCATTTCATATTATGAACTTATTCACAGGCATCGCTGGATGAGCTACATGACGGATGACCCACCAACCACTCATCCACTGCCACGTAGAGAATGGATGATGGAACACACAGAAAACCTGAGTGGCACCCGAAGAGAATATGTTCCTTATAGCACAGTTCGTCCGAAGATTGAAGCCTGGGTCCCACCAAGTAGTCAGAAATAGCTCATCTGGCCTCAGTTATAATATCAGCTAGCATGATAACAGGAGAATGTTCAGTGTGTGTCTAACTGAAGAATCAGAGCAACATTTGTGAATTTGTTTATTCTGTTGGTACTTAGCTGTTCTTTTATGCTGTAAATAGGCATCAACATATAATAACTTGTGGTTGAAACTAGTAACAGTCCAGTAAATAGTCTTATGTTTATGAACTGTGCCCACTAGAAACTTGTGGACATATGTTTGTCTCGGGGCCTCGGCAGTTTTGGTTGCGCTGATTGCATGTCTTCTAATTACTTGCAATAAACAGATGGGAAATAAAATTATTCAAATGATTGTTTGTTGTATTCATTGACTCCTAAGTTAATGATCAGTGAATGTTCATTGTATGATATGGTCTTTTTATGGCTTTTTGTTCGTTAATATTTATAACTTGAAACAGTTCTCAGTCCATATTGTTGAATAGCAGTGAATTTGTCTTGTGATCGCTCCCTGTGTTATGCCGACAGACAAGTTCTTGTGATATAATTTCCTGTTTTTAGGAGTTTCCTTTAAGTTCCATACAGCTTTGACTCAGTGGACCAGTTTTCACTTCTTAATGGGCTGTACATGAGACATTCTTGCAGGACATGTTCGGCAGGTTGCACACACAGCCCACAATTGCACAGTGGTGAACTACTTAGGCGAGGCCTGTGCATATGCTGGTTAAGTTTGTTATGTCCTATTATAAGGAATAGAAGGATGACCTGCTAATGCCGGTCAAGTAAGTAGTGGGCAGGACTGCATGAAACTGTCTTCAGAGTCTTTTGCCTTGATGAACAAAGCTGCTACAATTTGAGTTGTGGTTTTTTTTAAGGGGGGGGGGGGGGGGGGGGCATCTTCTACAACTTGTGACAGGTAGGTGACTAGGTCTTCTGCTGTAACATTCTTAAATATGGCTTGCTCTGGCACCAAGATGTGCTAAGATTCTAAGTGCTGTTTCAATTTTGACATTTCCTTCCAGTTTCTTTCCTACACAGCTTGTGAGACTGATTAGTGAGTAGCATGAAACCTGGGTCTTAATTTTTCAGTTTTATTTATTTTAAGTTTTTATGGTTATTGTTATGCATAGAGAAATGTGTGTCCTTTGTTTTGAGTCTTCTGTTGACTTTTGTGTAACCAAAGTTTGAGCAACTTGTGACCTGTTTTATTCCTTTGTTTTGTAACAATTAGTCCCCCCCCCCCCCACACACACACACACACAGTTTTGTATAGACACATGTGCGAGCACACAGAGAAAGAGAGAGAGAAATCGATTAGGTTTAAGTTAGTCTCCCCAAACAAAGTAGATCACGTTTCATTCACAAGTTTGTTGCACTGGTCTACTTTCCTAGAGGTTACGCATGTGTCGCTCTGTTGTTTGCTTTCTGGGTTGTCTTGCATTTATGTTTTTATTCTGAGAAAGAGAATGCCCGTGACATAGGTTGCAGCACTTTCTAGGTGGGTTGTGTTGTACCCAGTTTGTCCATGTATTTAGAGTGTTAAAAGCGCTGGCGTGCTGAAATATACAAAACTCCCTTAATCTTGTGCTAAGATTACGTGGCTCAAGGTCTACAAATCAGAAGTGAGCTAGTGTGTATGTTGACGAGATCTGGGGAGCTAAACGTTACTTTTACAGAGAAATCTTTCAAAATGATACAGAGTATATTTAAAATGAGGTCAAGATTCCACTTGTATGCTGGTCGACTGGTGCTGACCTGATTGTTGTATAGGCCAGTTTGTACTCTCTGGGTGATGTGGTCAGTATTGGGTTGGCTGCCTTTACTTCAGAGAACATTTCCTGATATCTATTTTAGGCTGTGTTGACTAGGTAGTCCAAGTCAATTTTATAAATAATATACATATTTCTTTTAGTCTATGTCTTGATGTTGTCTTCCTCTTGCATCCTTCACCCTTATTTTCCCATCCACACACGCTCCATCAATACATGATTGTGCGAGAGACTGGTTACTGGCTGCCGACCTGCCTGGTTTCGGAGAGTACCCAGAGTCAATCCAAAAGACTGGCCTGAGACAAGAGATGGTCGAACACTCCGCGGAAAAACGCCAGCTCATCCTGATATAGCTGACCGTGCCGCGCGAGTTGCGGATGTTGGAATGTCACTTAAACAAGATCGAAAAGCATGGTGGCCGGCCTGAGGAGAGACGAAGCATACTCAGTTTAAATCTTCGCTGTCGAGGTAGGCACAAGAGGTCTTATCTCCACTTCCACATACAATGTGCTAAAGCAGCTGGGCTTGCGAGGGAACAAGTGCAAACGGTCTCTGAAACAACGGTGAAGCTGCTGAAAGAGCTTCAAGCTAGCTCTGGACGCAATGAAACGTCGGGGGGGGGGGGGGGGCCTCGGTAGACTGGTCTGAGTCCCCTAGTGGAGAGGAAATGTTCATCCCTAAAAAGCCAGTGCCCGACAAATGTCTGCCAGTGTCTCTCTGACAATTGCAAACCTAAGCTTGTCAATCTGGTCGTGAAGGTAGGCGGCAAATTTGTTACCGCAGCGACACACACACACACACATATATATGTGTGTGTGTCACATTTCCTGTTGCAAAGTAACTTTTTCATTTTGTCCCTGTCCGATTAAATGCAGCAGGGGAACAAGGATCTGGCATCATGAAACGGGCCGCCCGCCTTCCAAAATTGCGTAGGACAGTGTTTCCCAAACATTTCTTAGTCGCTGCGCATTTTTTCAATTACAAATTTTTCCACGGCGCCCCGACCTAAGTAAAAGTATGACTATTCGTATTTAAGATAATGAAAAAAATCGTGTATTTTCGAATATTTCACAGCGCCCCTGTGAAGAGGTCCCGTGGCGTACGGTTTGGGAATCACTGGTCTAGGATATCGGCCCGAAAAAAAATTGAGACAAGGGACCACTCTACTGGTGATCAGTAGCCGCTCCTGCGATTGCTCCCATCTGGACTGTCTGTCTTCTTTTACCCCACCAGGACATCACACAAGCGATAAACACCCGATGACACAAAGTGCCACCATGAGGGTCACCCATGGAGAGGTCCCAGAAACCGCGTTCAGCTATTAGACCATATTTATGACCGTGCTATATTGCGGCCCCTGGCAAGAGCCAGAGTAGTGCTTTAAATAACTAAAAATTGCATCTCACAAGGAGATAACTAGATATGTATCCCATTTGGAGTTTGTCCTGTTTATTTAACAAGAAAAATTGTCTCTTTATGAACACTAATAATGTTGGCTCTCCTTCGAATCAGCCCCCAAAATGGCGGCTTTAATATGATGGCGTTCGAAAGAGAGCTAAATTGGCCAATGTCTTGTCATAAAATATCCGAATGCGGTTCAGTTCTATTAAAAAATATATGTGCCGGTTCTGGATAACGAAACAAATGCTCTGACAGGGTCTCGGCGACCTGCTTCTGCGAGTGTGCCTCACCGCCGCATCTCCTGCAACTTCCTCCAATTACTGTACTCGTGAGTCCCCCATCCGCGCCGCACGTAGCGGCCCGGGGAATACATTCGGCGATGAGTTTAATCGCGTTTGGCGCATGCCGACAAGTCTGACATGCTAAATCCTCCAATCGGAAGAACGCAGTATTGCTAATCGGCTTTCATCGTCTGTAATGTCTCGAAATTGGTCAACGGTCGCTAATATCGTTTGCTAGTATCGTCTGCAGAAACGCTCGAAATTGTTGTCAACGGTCGGTGTTTATCGTCTGCTACTACCGTGTGCAATGCTGATATTGATTGCATAAATCACCGCGCCACATTGTCAAGTAATCCTAGTTTTACCGCGATTTGTTCCTTGGCAGAAAGTCCGTATTTTAAATATACGCGAACACCGTCGTTCGGATATTTTTGGATATTTTATGGCCAGAATGCGGCATGCCGCCATTTTAGGGGTTGATTCAAAGGAGAGCCATAATGTTAATTGGTCAGCTTCAGACGTGTGCTAGTTCTGGTGCACTTATGATCGGCGGCAACCTAGTTCCGGAACTTCGCTACGCAGATGACAGTTCTCATTTTGAACAGTGTAAAAGGAATAGAAAATTTAATCCCGTCTCTCCCAAAACCTAGTGAAGATCAAACCCCCCCCCCCCCTTTTTTTTCCCCACAAAAAATAATTATTATTATTATGTTCACAGACACACACACACACATTGAAAATCACAAACTGAGTTTCTAGGCCCCATAATAAACAGCACAATATAATTCAAAAGGAAGAGGGCCGTAGCAATGTAAAGACTAAACAGCGTAAACAATCTTTGGCCAAACCCGGACAAGCAAATCAAACTCAATATTTTGGGAGCTGCATCTTTCCTGTAACAACATACAGATGTTAGTCATGGACTTTTTTTACAATCATTATGAAGGAGTAAAAAAAGGAGCTTTAAAGCTTAAATACTATAGAAAGATTCTCATAATACTAATAGCCAAGAATAGATTCTAAAATATCTGAATTTTGAAAAAATTTGGCTCAAACCCAGAATTTTGTCTCAGAAACTGAATTATTTTGGTGGTTTGGGAACAACAGTAATTGATGGCATGGTGCTGGATTAGGTGGGCAGAAGCTGTGAAGATGAATACAGGACGTAAGAGACACATTGGGCAGAAAAGTGCATACGGTGGGAGAGCTGGTGAGGGACAAAGTTTTTATCAGACGGAAAGAGCCTTAATACTCGTGGTCTTCTTAATCGTTCGCCCGAATGGGGTAAATGTGTTGTGCCTGTTTACAGCATAGTTGCGATATTTTCGCTTTCGACTGACGTGAGCAGGCATTTGTTAACCTTCTCGTTTAGTTTCGCTGGACATTGAGCCTCAAGTGTGTGATGATTTCGTCATTCCCTAATCCTCATATGTTGTCCCCAGAGGACTCACCCAGGGCAGCCGCGGGCAGATTGGTCGACCTTCAAGGGAGGGCGGGAGCAGACTAGTGATGGAGGTTTCCATCAAATCTTATCGGAGACATAGTGCTCTGGTGCTGGGCTCACCCAAGAAGTGTCACGCTCAGCACATGACTGCTTGACCTCACATCCATATACTGGGTCGTCCATCCATTACAGGCAATGCCCTTGAGAGATTGTTGGGAAGCAGCCTACAGACATGAGACACCAATTCCATGCATAAATAGGCAAAACACTTTCTCAGCAAAGCTCATGTTTTTTTTTTTCGGGGGGCTTATTTACAAGTAGACTGCACTTTCGCTTTGCAGATCTGGCTTATTTACAAGTAGACTGCACATCCGCTTTACAGATCTGGCTTATTGACAAGTAAACTTGGTTCCTCGCCTTTCAGGTAGATGCCTCCCGACTTCAAAGGAAACATCCCTAATTAGTTGCCGTATACGACAGGCTCGTTAAGAGGCAACGGCTCTATCTCCTTACCCCCCCCCCCTCCTCCTATCCCCAATGGGAACACAGGAAGACATGATATCCGAGTGCGTTGGTTGCTCTCCGACGAGTGTAGTCATTGTTAGCGGACGTTTGAATCTTTTGTGTCATAGAGTATGATCTTTGAGGGCGGCACATCTGAACCTTTGCTGTCATACAGTGGGCACTCCACAAACAGATATCTGTAGCTTATCACCCACGCAAACTAAAATACCCATCCAACTGATTTATTTAATTTTATTTGAAACACACCCTCTTCCTCGTGTGTGTGTCTTCTTATGTTATAGATCCTCTCTGCCGTTTAACATTTTCTGCCTTGTCGTATCTCTCCCCCTCTCTCTCTCTCTCTCTCTCTCTCGCTTCACCCCCCCCCCCTCCTAAACTCCCCAATATGCATTAGTCCTATGAAAGGACTATATTATCTTGGATAAAAACAAGAACAAATTAGCCTCGCATAAAAAAAAAAAACGGAAGCAGATTATCAAGGGTGGCTACTCACAAAGTTGCCATACGAACTTAAACAGACGATCAGAAAGTTGATGTCAGCGATCAGTCTTCCTGGACACAAAATTGTGCCTTCCTTTGCACAATCTCGGTTCTGGTTTGTTCTCTTAAATCACATGCACAGGCTTATTGGTAAATCTAGAAGAAAACTTTTTCAGTTTTCTATCAAATCTGATAAATTGGAACTCGGCTGGATTATCATGATAGCATTGATTGATAGTTCTTGAGGCTAGGGTCGAAGGACGAAGGATAGCGGTTCAGTCAAAATCTGTTCCAGATATTGAGATATATTGCCATTGCCTATGTAAGTTAGACGACGGACGTTACAATTACCTATTCCAGCCTAGCGGTAAATTTTCGCCATGCTAAAACTTTAAACAGAACCCTTTTATTTAGAACCGAGGATATAGCAAAAAAGCAGACAATACAGTTTTTGGCTATCCTCCGAATAACGGGCACAAAAGATGGTGGCCGCAAAAAACCCTAACAGAGCCTCATTCACATGTCACTTGCCCACTTCCGGCGTGGATTGGGGCTAAACTAGATTTCTGCGACTCACGAGCAGCAGCTTCCGCATCTCCTGAAGCTTTGCCCGTGAGTCCTAGCCATCTAGTTTAGCCCTAATCCATGCCGCATGAGCGGCATGGGGATACACTCGGCGGTGGTGGTAGTCACCGGAAAACCGCAAATTAGGTCGCCGGAAGTGTGCAATTGACACGTGACTGAGGCCCTGTTTTTGGCCGCCATCTTTTGTGCCTGTTATTTAGAGGACAGCCTGGGTATCTTATTGAAGCTTTTCTGTCAATCATAGAATGGGTGATTAATTTTAGGGGAATTATAATTAGATCTGTGATTTGTACAAAAGACAGTTGTATAAAACGACGCTTGCCAGCGTGTTTCCACTGGTACTTTATAAAACAATCCTCAGTGGAGCTGTAGCACTGATATAAGCTACAGTTAATGTCTGAGTTTGATATTGCAGCGGCCACCAGACTGGTTTCTGAAAGATGAAGATATTGTATAATACCCCACCCCCACACAGTGAGAGAAAGTTGATTTTTATATTTCAAAGACACTGCAGAAAGACTGAAATATAAAAGAAGTTTTTACCTCTCAAAGCAGAATGGAGAAAGAATAAACAAGCTATTTCTGCACTTAATCATACCACACAAAGAAGAGACCACATTGAATAATTGATTGTAATTCACCCGTACATTCCAGGTTCAAAGGTTAAAGAAGACATTAAAGTAGGTGTACATCCCAGGGTAAAAGGTTAAAGAAGACAGTAAAGTACCTGTACATCCCAGGGTAAAAGGTTAAAGAAGACATTATAGTAGGTGTACATCCCAGAGTAAAAGGTTTAAGAAGACAATAAATTAGGTGTACATTACAGGGTGAAAAGTTAAAGAAGACAAATACATGTACATACCCGGGTAAAAGGTTTAAGAAGACTAAAATACCTGTATATCCCAGGGTGAAAGGTTAAAGAAGACAATAAAGTACCTGTGCATCCTAGGGTGAAAGGTTATAGAAGACAATAAAGTACCTGTGCATCCCAGGGTAAAAGGTTAAAGAAGACAATCAAATACCTGTACGTCCCAGGGTGAAAGGTTAAAGAAGGCAATAAAGTACTTGTACATCCCAGGGTGAAAGGTTAAAGAAGACAATAAAGTTCTTGTACATCCCAGGGTGAAAGGTTAAAGAAGACAATAAAGTACCTGTACATCCCAGGGGGAAAGGTTAAAGGAGACAATAAAGTACCTGTACATCCCAGGGGGAAAGGTTAAAGGAGACAATAAAGTTCTTGTACATCCCAGGGGGAAAGGTTAAAGAAGACAATAAAGTTCTTGTACATCCCAGGGGGAAAGGTTAAAGAAGACAATAAAGTTCTTGTACATCCCAGTGGGAAAGGTTAAAGAAGACAATAAAGTTCTTGTACATCCCAGGGGGAAAGGTTAAAGAAGACAATAAAGTTCTTGTACATCCCAGTGGGAAAGGTTAAAGAAAACAATAAAGTTCTTGTACATCCCAGGGTGAAAGGTTAAAGAAGACAATAAAGTACCTGTACATCCCAGGGTTAAAGGTTTAAGAAGACAATAAAGTACCTGTACATCCCAGGGGGAAAGGTTGAAGAAGACAATAAAGTACATGTACATCCCAGGGGGAAAGGTTGAAGAAGACTAAAATTCCTATATATATCATGTGAGGAAAACATTTATTTTTACATCTCATGATAGAAGAGAAATAGGTTAAATAAGACAATAGGTCATTTTTACATTCCATTGTGAAGAGAGGAAAACCTACCTAAAAAGACTTAACATATTTTTACATCCAGGATATTTGTTAAACAGCATGTGAAGAAGATAGAAGACCTCCACGTGCTGGCCTAGAGAACTGATGGGAGATCACCAACTACTGAGACAGTCAACTGGTGGAAGAGCTTCAACTGCAGGGATAGGGAACTGATTTCTTAGAAATGGCCTGGTCCTGGAGAAAAGCTGTTCCTGGTGGTGGCGATGACCCAGCTTGGAGCCAGGATCAGCCTGACAGTAAACGGAGGAAGGTGGATGTGCCACAGGTGGAACAGGCAGAGAAGCAGGATGTCACAGATGATGAATGGGGCGATGATGATTACACACAGGATCAGTTGGAGGAGCTAGCTTTACTGGATTCTCAAGCGGTCATGCAGGTACAGTGTTGATGTTGTTAAATTCGTTGAGGTTTGGCAATGTCTTATTGTGTTGGAAGTGGTGATTTATCGGTTCGTATGCATGTTTCTCAACACAGAGGCACACACATGTTAGGATTGTAACAGACTCTAAAAGCTTGCTGAGAAAGGTGAGCAATCACATGTCAGAGGTCAGGAGTAGTTAGCACGGTTGGATCATTTCTCTACAGCATGCTGGTGTGTTGAACACCCTGAAACATCTGTACAGTCAGGAAGGCTTGATTGGTCACCAAACAGAAAGATGTTGTTATCACAGTTTCTAAAAATTTAAAGTCCACCATGACCACACCACTGTCTTTCATTACACTGTCTGCTGCAGCTAACACTTCTAGGAAAATGATTGAACATTTATTACTCTGCATATTTGTCTAGACTTGATGCTCCTAATATTTATCTCTAGTTGATCAGCTGTACTTGTGTCCATCATTGGTGCTCTGTGAGGAACCTACTACTGTAATGAGCACCAGGAGGAGTACGTTGTCTGCATCAAAACCTTGATCCTGGAGAAAATAACAGCACGTTGTGTGAGAGAAAGCTGTTGAAATCATCTGAAGGAATCAGATAGATCTTTGAGAGAAAGTCAAGAGACCCGGTAAATCTACAAACTGCAGCCTAAACAGGTGCAGTTTGTGATGAATGGCAGGCCTAGTATATGTAAATGAAACTGAGGGTTAGCAGTCATGTGCAGGATGCAACTCTTGGGTGAGCCTAGAACCAGAGCGTGGCTCAGCTTTGCTTTGAATAAAAGCTTCTTTGCATTGGTGTTGTCCTTGTCTTTTCTTGAGGGTAGAAGGGCATACAAATGGTTATGGATGGGCTTGGTTGGTTTCTTTTTTCCATAGACACATTGGATGCAGATAATGAGACCACATTGAGTTTGTGGAATGTCCCTTGAAACTACCCAGTTAAGTAAATCCGGTCAACACTACTGGAAAGAAGTTTCAAGTGTCTACTAAAATGCTACAAGTGACACATTTATGTTGTAATGAGATGTAAAACAAAGATACTGTTTAACAGTAGGGATCCCCTCCCTCCCCCTGTCCCCCATTTCTGAAGGTATATTCTAGATATTCTTATTTTCTCTAGCCCCAGGAAGCTGTTGCAGCATTGAGAGTTGAACAGCCCAGTGTGTCCAGAGCTGACCAGTTCAGTGCGCCCAGAGCTGACCAGCCCAGTGCGCCCAGAGCTGACCAGTCCAGTGGTTCTTTTGTTATACCTGTTGGTGCTGCAAGAAGGTCAACATCTTCCAGCTCCAACAGCTCGGCTGTTTCACAGTCTCTGTTCTCCAGGTGATTGTTTGGTGTAGCTTCACTGTTTCCATGTTGTACTCTACACACTTGACTGTATTGTAATATTTATTGGAGTTTTGTGTGTGTGTGTCTCAAGTGGTACACTGAAGGGCATTTCTTGTTATCTTCGCTGCACAGGAACGGAACAATTCTGGAGTAACCATTTTCCAGTGAAGATAAAAACATTGACTCCTGTAGCTGCTGCCACATGGGAACACACACACACACACACACAGAGTACACAACCACAGTTATAACCATGGCTGTGCTCAGCAGGTTGAACATGGTGACTTATTTTCTTTAATAGTTTAAAAAAAAAAATCTGGTTACCAAAGCTGATAATACAGTAAAACAATACTTGAGGTGCCATAAGCCAAGTCCAGGTAATGCTGTTAATGAAATCTCTAAGGGACATTCACAGCAGCTTAATAAGAGATGTTTTCTTCTGTATTTGTTGATTTAAGCCGGTCAGCTCATGAAACCAGTACATCTCTGTCCTCCCATTCATCAAGCAACGGTAAACTGGACACATCTCTAGAGCTGGTACATACTTTACAGGCCAGACTGGATGAGGAGGTGAGTCACCTTATATATGCTTCTTTTTTTCTTTTAAAGTTTGAATTTATTGTTTAACTTGGAAGCTATTATCATTTTTCAGTTAGACGCTGCTGCTTCTCAGTTCACCCTTAAAAGGTTCCTTGGCACATTGTGTTTTACAGCTAGGCTGTGCCATCTACACCTTTCTGGTGACCTCATCAGATTTCAGCAAAACCTTAATTAGTCAGCTTTTATTACATGCTTAAAGGGCAGAGGGTCTTTATTTTCTCCCAAACTGGGTCAGAAACCCACACATTTGAAGCCCCCACTCAAAAAGACCAAGTTTTCCTGTTCTGAATTCTTTTATTAGGAAAAGAGATTCTGGTATTTCAAGTCCAGAGTTGTGCCTGTTAGGTAATAATATTGCAAATATTCTCAATAATGAGAACTCTTCTTTTGCTGTTTTCATTATTTCAGAAACGCAAGGCGCAAGAAGCGAAGAATTGTTCTGACGGACAGGTCAAAACTCTGCGCGAGAAACTACATAAGCAAGAAGAGGAGCTGGAGAAACTGAGGGCTTTGAGAGATGAAAGTTATGAGCAGCAGAAGCAGACGCTGACTGAGGAGATTCACAAACTGAAGTCACAGTTGGGCAACTTGACCACACAGTCATGCTTTAAGGTACACTGTGTTTCACAGTTAGCCCATATGGGAGAATGTGCTGGGGATTGTGTGTGTGTGTGTGTGCAGTCAGTTTTATTATTAAAGGTTGGATAAGAATCCATGCATGTTAAACAAATCAATTCAATTTTGACAGGGTACATAGACTTATTTATTTGTGTGTGTATATTTGAGAGAGAGAGAATAAACACACTTTATTTTTAAAGGGTCACGAGAGAGAGAGAGAATGAATAAACATACTTTATTTTCAAAGGGTCATGAGAGAGAGAATGCTGTGGCTATACTTTTTTAGACACAGGCGAAAAACGGAGCATCTTGGATTAAAGCATATTAGAGTGGGTTACTGGAATTGTTGTAGTGCAAAGCATAGAGGACCTGTACTGGAGAGACTGATTTATTTGTGGGGATTTCAGTGCACGGAACAGAGCCTGGGACAGTAGTGGGGGAAAAAAGGCAAGGAAAGGCTTTAGCAGCGGCTATAGTGGATGCAGATGTAGTCTGTTAAAAAAAAATGACGTTAGACCAACAAAATGGCAATGAGACCTGGTGATGCAGACACTGCCATTGATTTGGCATTTTTTACCCAGTCAGCAGTGCTAGACACAAAATGGAGTGTCCATGGGAGTGACCATATTCCATGCTCAGTCTTGATTTCTAAAGCTAGCAAGATCAGGGCTGTGAGAATGCGCAGGACTTTTAAGTATGAGAGGGACAGTACCCTTCTTGGACACCTTCGACAGAAGGTATGTAGCAGAACCACCATCACTGCCTTTGTGCAGTCCCCATGGTTGACCCAAGAAGTAGAAAAGGCATGAAGAGCAAAACGAGCAGTAGTTAAGAAATTACAGAAAGTGCGAAAGGCACCTCACAGGTTACAAGAGAATATAGAGAGGCTAGAAAGAATTAGAAAAAAAAAGTAGAAGATTTCAAGCATTGTGCAGCAGGTACAAAAAAGGCTAAATGGTAGGTTTTGGAGACTTCACAGATGCAAAGGAAGGATCGGCCTATTACAATGATATACCAGTGACAACAGACAAAGAGAGAGGGGAAGCATTTTTGAAGAGATTTATAGCCCAAACTGATCATAATGATAGCGAGCTTAGAAATTTAGTTAGAGATAAACTGTATTATACAATAAATGATAATTATTTTAAGGATATTATTAGGGTGGAGGATATAAAACATATATTGCAAAAAGTAAAGAACACAGCACCAGGGCCAGACGGAGTCAGGTTTGCCCACAGAAAGAGTATGAGTGATGAAAACTTGAGGGAGATGTCTTTTTACTTCAACTAGAGCATCAGAACAGCTTCAGTTCCCCAGGAATAGGTACACAGTTACCTAATTCCCATTCCAAAACCAGGCAAAGATATTCCAAACTCGGCGGTTTCAGGATTATCACCCTACAAAATACTTTTGGAAAGGTGCTAGAGAAGATTATTGTTGTTAAACTCACATTTTTTTGGAAAGGGAAGAGCTTCTGCCAAAAGGTTTGGGAAGTTACAGGTCATGGAAAGATACCTGATCAAATGCAGCTGCTTTTGCTTTTGATGTTTATCAGGGCCTCCAGGGCAGACAGGAGATGGTTGTGGCAGCACTTGATCTTGAGGATGCCTACGATAGAGTCAGATAGGATATTTTGATTTCTTGCACTCATGTAGAAGGGGGTTTTCTGTAGTTTGTGAACTGGATTGCAGCTGTCCTGCATTCACGTATGGTTGCCCTTTGCCTGGGTATATGGACCTCAGAACCATTTAATATTGCTCCGGGACTACCTAGGGTTCTGCATTTTCACCAGTGCTCCTTTAATGTGTATACAAGCAAGATTGCAGAACTTGAATCACCAGGTGTTGGAAGAATATTGACATTTGTCGATGATGTTCTTGCATTTAGGCAGGGGAGAGATAGGCGACAGATAGCTCAGGAGCTACAGGCAACTGTAGACAAAGTGACTGACTGTTGTGCAGAAATGGGTGCTGTCATCAACTCAGAAAAGGCAGCTGTTTTGTGTTGCTCCCTCGACATTAGAATTGTAAAAGTCAACGTTCCAAACATTCACACTTACATCAAAAGAGAAAGCAAACTGAGGTCCCCAGGTATCACTTTTGATAGAAGCGTGTCTTTCAGGGACATGTGGATGCAGTTGCAGTGAAATGCCAAAAAAGGCACAGTTCCAGATGACATTAGCGAATTGTGTTTGTAGCTGGGACATACTTTACATATCAACAGGAACAACACATTGCTGAGCTTACTGGCTCCATGTAGAGCTTGAGTCAGTGTTAACGTTACCATCAGAGCTTGCATGAACACTTGGACAAATGGAATGATGGCCAAACTGTATTGATTCAGTATCTTGAAAAGATATCAAGCAGGCAAAAAGTAGAACCACTAAGCTTCACATGATCACAAACACAAACAACAATTGAACGTTGCGGTGAGAGAGCCCTCATCAGTAAGTTACATAGATCAACAAAACCACAAGCACAAACAAGAATACACACAATCTGTTATCTGAGGTTATTCCCAAAAAGAGTCACATTGCTGTCTGGTCAGTGACATGAATGGAAAACAAGAATAGACCCACTGCCTCCCTCAAAAGCATGTTGTAAGAGTCCACTAATTAGGGGCTTCCTTTAAAGTTGGAGTATATCTGCCTGAGTGGCAAGGAACAAGCAGCTGCATACAAATAAGCCTGTAAAATGGATGTACACACAAAACTCAGGCCCTGGCACGAAGCCAAAGTCCAAGGGAACAAACAAACGAGGATATTCTGCCGGAGCTTACAGCTGGTGAACAAAGAAGAAGAAAGAATGAATGACACGTGAAGCCACTGAGAATAAATACTGACCTGACATCTCCAAGGGCTGTGACTCAAGGATATTAGATAAAATGTTGTGAGTAAAGTCCCCTAGGTGAACCATAATAAAGATAAGGCTGTTCTCAAGAGACTTACAGACTCTATTTTTGTGTGTGTTGATGTACCAAGCAAAACTAAAGGTAGCATCAGTGGTTGAACTTAACACCTAATATTTACAAGTGGTATAGGGCTTTTTCTTCTGCATTCTCCCTTCAAAGGGTTTTTGGCACGTTGTTTACAGCTAGGCTACAATATCTGTGCCTCTTGACCCAACACTTTCTTTTAAACAAAATCCTAATTACCTGCCTTAAACAGTATTCTTTTTTTTTTTTAAAGGAAACAGTGGAAATAACCTTCTCTCCTACCCCAAAATGGGGCCCTGGAACCCAAACACTGGGGCCCTGGAACTAAAACACTCAGGCTCTGGAACCCAAACACTGGGGCTCTGGAACTAAAACACTCGGGCTCTGGAACCCAAACATTGGGGTCCTGGAACCCAAACACTGGGGCCCTGGAACCCAAACACTGGGGCCCTGGAACCCAAACACTGGGGCCCTGGAACCCAAACACTGGGGCCCTGGAACCCAAACACTGGGGCCCTGGAACCCAAACACTGGGGCCCTGGAACCCAAACACTGGGGCTCTGGAACCCAAACACTGGGGCCCTGGAACCCAAACACTGGCCCTGGCACTGGGGCCTGGAACCCAAACACTGGGGCCCTGGAAACCCAAACACTGGGGCCCTGGAACCCAAACACTGGGCCCTG
>CAJHNH020000718.1:132971-163434 GCA_905116865.2 Candidula unifasciata | reverse complement strand
ACTCACGGTCGTTGGGTCGTAGGGCTAGTAGAGCGTCAGACTGGCCGTTGTTACTGGAGCTTGTGCGAAACACGAGATGCGGCGACATTGGAGAGATCATAACAGATCACGTCCTGCCGGGAACGACTATCGTGACTGACGCTTGGCGAGGCTACAGCAACGTGGCAAACTTAACGGCAGGGCATCTATCTTGCCACGAGGTAGTAGTCCACCAGACCAACTTCGTCGACGCCGTACACAGTCACATACACACACAAACAATTGAGGCCTCTGGATGCTGGTGAACGCACCATTCGCCAACAATTGGGCACCAGCCGCACACTATTGGCGTCATATTTTTTCGCAGGAATTCCAGTGGCGCCACGCCCACAAACATCAGATTGTCGGCCACTATTCCAAACCCTACGTCAAAATTTTAACATCTAACCCTAACCCTAACCCTACCCCTAACCCTAAACCCCTAACCCCTAACCCTAACTCTAACCCAACAACCGCATGATGATGACTACACAACCATCACAATGCTCACGAAACCGTACGCAGCCCTACACGCAACCGCAGGATGATAGGTAAGTGTGTTCGTTTATTCGTTTGTTTTTCCGATTACTGTTCGGAGTGCGGCCAAGGGAGAGAACTCTGACTAACTCGTCCACGGCTGTTTATTCTTCGTCCGGATTTGACAGGAGAGCCCGTACATAGTCTGCCTTCCCTCTCATGTCCTGTTTTGGTTGCTGAAGTCCTAAGGGTGAATACAGAAGAAGAAGATTGACTAGAGTGACTAGAAAAGAAAATAAACAAGTTGCTGCAAACAGCAGCAACATTGAGTGTTTTTGCATGTGGTCCAACAGGTGAGCGTCAAACCCAGTCCCCCAAGTAAACTCAAGCAGCAGGAAGCAAGAGACTTGGCCAGCTCCAGGAAGACACATTTCCCGACCACACAGACCTTCATGGAGCAGGTGAGAGACAACACATAAACACCCATCACTGTTGTAGTGATCTGTTTTGATTATGATATATTCAGTTTACTGATGTTTTTCCTATCTCAACCTTTTTATATATTATCCTGCTCTGGGTAGGCCTGGGTTCAGATTCCTCAGTAAGTTCGGAGATTTGTTCTGCTGGGGACAAAAATAAAACCGTTACCTGAAGAAGTATTGTGTCTGATTCTCAGTCGGCATTGATGAAGGTTCAAAAGGACTAATGTAGCATGAGTAGATACTATGCATCAGTATGCCAACATTGCAGGGAATCACGTGGATATACTGTCCTGGGTATGCAGGAGTGCGAGGGAATGAAAGCGGATTTTATGGCTACAGAAGTAAAAACTATGGGAACACTCATATGGGACAAGGAGAACCATATATGAATGACTGTTGGCAGAAGACACAAGATTAGGTGAAATAAAATGGGCAAGAATGTGTGAACGAGGAAATAAGTGAGGATCCGGCAAGGAGAGATGGATTAGAGGAAGAGATCGGCGTGTGTATAATCAGTGTGCTACCGAAATAGTTAGCAACTACACCTTACATCATTTGCTGCGGGAGACGGAGCATCTATGGGTTTGCCCGTGTTCTGTGATGATGATTGTTAAATCAGTAAAAGAATCAGTAATCAGTGTCAATGGACAGATTTGTTTAACTTGCTGTCATTTATTGTTACATTTTACAAAGTCCTGGTACAAACAGTCATTACTGTCAGGAAACAACTTCTGATGCAGCTAATCACTGTATGTGAAGAATTTCCTATGCCAGCAATTATTGATGTATTATACTTGTACGTTAAAATTTAGAGACAGCAGGTATGTAAGTGTTTGATGAAAGTATCCTCAAACAGCACTGATGTTCAGAGACAGCAGGTGTGTGAGTGTTTGATGGAAGTATCCTCAAACAGCACTGATGTTCAGAGACAGCAGGTGTGTGAGTGTTTGATGGAAGTATCCTCAAACAGCACTGATGTTCAGAGACAGCAGGTGTGTGAGTGTTTGATGGAAGTATCCTCACACAGTATTGATGTTCAGAGACAGCAAGTCTGTCAGTGTTTGATGGAAGTATTCTCAAACAGCCCTGATGCTCAGAGACAGCAGGCATGTGAGTGTTTGATGGAAGTATCCTCAAACAGCACTGCTGTTCAGAGACAGCAGGTCTGTCAGTGTTTGATGGAAGTATCCTCAAACAGCACTGATGTTCAGAGACAGCAGGTGTGTGAGTGTTTGATGGAAGTATCCTCAAACAGTATTGATGTTCAGAGACAATGGGTATGTGAGTGTTTGAAGGAAGTATCCTTAAACAGCCTTGATGTTCAGAGACAGCAGGTCTGTGAGTGTTTGATGGAAGTATTCTCAAACAGCACTGATGTTCAGCTCCCTGTGTTGGCGCTGGGACCTCACTGCTTTCATCAGTCATGTGAGAAAAAGTTGACTTATTAGGGATAATTCTTTTAAAGTCAGAGGTGAGGAACCAAAAGTCTGCATAGAAAAACCAGATTTGTTACACAGATGAGCACACAGAGCTCAAGATCTCTTCCTGTCATCTTTCTGTGCATTTATCAGCTGCAAACTCCACCAGAAAGTTCTGGTTGATTGTCCGTTTCTGGACTCCTGGCCTGCTCCAGAATCTGAGTTTTGTATGCACATCCGTTTTACAGATCTGACTTATTTGTAAGCTCACTGTTGGTTCCTTGCCTCTGAGGCAGATGCACTCTGATTTTGAAGGAAGCTCCCAGTTAGTCAACTCCTACAACATGCTAGTCGGGGAAGCAGTGGGTATATTTTTGTTTTTCCCCACAGTGGGACCCACACGGGGAGTTCAAGTTGTGGGAAAAGACCAGAGAGCACAAGTGGACTGGCCATCAAAACATTTTGCCAGAGTTTACAGCTGGTCAGTGCCAAGAAGAAGGAGAGGGGGATACAGTGGAAACAGGGACAGAGCCAGCAGTTAGTGGGTTAGTAACACCACAGCAGGAAGACAAACACAAGCATCCTTTAAATACTGGCCCTTGGTTCAGTTAAAGAATGTTGTGAAAACTTTCCCGCAGGCTTCACCTGACTGCCATGTGTCACCAACCAAGTCAGTGTCCAGTGTCTGCTGTCAGACCTCAGGTAAGTACTGTCTGGGAGTTGTGTCACATGTATGGGAAAACACAAGCCAGAGGGTCACATGATCTTGTATATGTGTGTATAGTGGCTGGCTGGCTGTGAAACTTCTGGAAGTGAAAATAGGTGCGTATCGTTGCAGAGCCAACCCTAGTATTTTTTTTGCTGTTGTGGTTTTTCTAGGCAAATTTACGTGCAATAGTTTGCCCTTGCTTTCTGGATGGTCGGCTCTCAATACTGCTGTCAAAACCAACACTTGGCGGTCTGCTGCCAAATCACCTGCAGCTGGGATCAAACATGGCACCCCAGCATTACAAAACATGTTCGCAGTGCAAAGACTGAATGCTAAATCTGTAGTTTGATGGGTTGGGGCACACATGTCCAGAAAAGTGCTTGTATCAGTCAGACTTCTGTTGTTGTTAAGACTGACTTCCACCCCAGTAGTTTGATGAACTTTCATCCCAAACCCAGTAAAAACATTATCATGGTTTGATGAAATTTCACCCCCAAGCTCAGGGAATCAGTGAATCTGCAGAACCTGTACTGGAAGGTGTCATCTGCAGACAGGCACATCAAGATTTGACCAGGTGATGATGCCATGTAGCACATACATTTTTGACACTCTCTGTCTCTCCAGTCGATGTTATGAGGCAAGGGAATGACATTCCATGGCAGTGTTCAGTTAAGAGTAGTGATGAAGTTTCTCCTCTTCATAACCCAAAGCCTGAGCAGTACTGTAGAGTCCATGTGTTGCCAGTGCAGCATGACCCCTTTCTCTGACCTGCCTTGTTAATTCAGAGGAAAGGTAGCATCAAAACTTTTAGTAGAAAGCATGATGCAGAAGCTGCTGAATCAGAAGAGTGGTATTCTGTCTCTCAGTCTGTTGGGGCTTTCCCTCCTAGACCAGCTGTCAACCAAAACTTCTTTAACGGCTACAAACTTTGATGGAAAGTTCTGGTTGTTCATCAGCAGTTGGACATTTGGCTTATTTGTGTGCAGACTGTTGATTGCTCACCTCTCAGGCAGATGCCCTCCAGCTTCAAAGAAATTAGCCAAGACAGAGTGCCAGATCTGCCCTGTGATACCATGAAGTTTTCCAGTTGCATCTCCTATTCCCAGGATAAGGCAAGTATCTTTCCCACTGTTCTGCTCCGCCAAAAACCATGGCACAGTATGGGATCTCAGGTTTGCTATACACCACAACAGCAACAGAGACTGGATGAGAATAGGCCTGATCTATTCATATATGCTCCATGATAAAATAACATGTTTGTTCCATAGTTTTTTTTTTGGATTGAGTTTTATTTTTATTTTTTTTTATTTTGTAAAATTTCTCTCCCCCTGGATTGCAGTCCAAAAGATTGATACCAAAGGAGACAGAGATCCAATATTTGGATGTGAATGCAGAGAATATCCCAGAAATCCCTTTTAGCAACATACGATAGTTATATGGTGGAACCCGACAGTTACGAAGTAGTTTTTGTATTTGATTGTCAGCAGACTTGAACCTGATAACCAGAGTGAGTATTTGACAGAACATTGGCATACTGTCAGCAACTGGAGTACAGCAGGCATCAGGACAAGCTTGTTAGTTCAGGTCTTAGGGATACTCAATATATAAGTGAAATTGAAATATATATTCTGTGAGCATGTTTTCATGGACTTTTTTGTCCTTGACCTTCTCTAGGAACAGGGAGCGGAAACAAGCCAGTCCAGCGCAGATTACATCTGAACACAGGATCCTCTCAAGGTTAGGTTGTGTTGGTTATCACTTGTGCCTGAAGTCTGGGCTGTATGTGTTCATTTACATCCTACTTATCTGATTGTTACACTATGTTTCTTCATACTGTCTGCTACCCTGGACTGAAAGCCATACTTTTTGTGTTACCTTTCTCCTTGTCCCTTCTCTTTATTTCTCTCTCTCTGACTTCCATTTTCTCTACACCTCTCTCTCTCTCTCTCTCTCTGCCACTTTGACTCCTTCTGCCTCCTCTAATCTTCTCCTTCTTTCTCAAACCACCCCTCCCCTTCTTCTAGCCATCGATGCATCACCTGCAATCATTAAGTGTCAGAAAATACATTCATTTACCCATACATCCTGTATGTTCGTGTTATTGCTTTGATTGAGTGCATGTTAGAAACACAGTGCTGTTACTTTTGTTTATCCAAATACCCACCACAGAAGTTTGGTTTTAATTTGTAATTCAACCCCCCCCCCCCCCCCCCCCCCGCTCCCACTAGCACCACCACCACAGTGACATTGAATGAATGGTTGAGTAGTTAGAGCACAATTATGTAGTTATTGAAGATGCAGACCTAACAGCATATCCCTTGTATGTTCTGTGATCAGTGGAAAACATGTACATCATTGTGTCTCCATTGTATATACTGTACCCTGTGGCATAAGAGTGTTACCCTCATGTCATACGAGTATAATCTGTCCTGATGATCACCTTTGATTTTGTTAACAATTAAACAGCTTTTGGAGAAATGTCTGGGCCGCAAGTGGTGCGCCACCTTCTGCGGTTGAGTGAACTTGAAGCATCGTCTGAAGAGAGGGTCCCTTGGGATACAGGCCTGGCTGGTCTCCTGCAGGACATGTCCACTTCACTGAAGATTGCAGGTCTGACCTACAGCAGAGAGAAGGACTCCCAGTTTCTGCTGCCTCACAGACCCAAGAAGTAGGTCACATTTATCAGATTTTTCAAAAACAGATCTATCACAAATCTCTCAGGCAGTGTTACATTTCTGTGCTTGGGAACACATTCTGCTGCCTGCGAATGTTTCAGAGATTGATCACAGTTCTTGTTGTCTGTCCTCCATCTTCCTTGTGTGGGTTTCAGGCTCCATTTTGGGGCAACAAGAATGGACCCGCTGCACTCCTAACAAGCAAGCCATAAAAGGCAACCTTTCAAGGGTTTTCCTGAAATTGGATGTGTTTGTTTGAAAGGCACAGATACTGCAGCCTAGCTGTAAACTGCAACAGAGCATGCCAACCATGCACAGAAGAAAATATTCCCCCACCAAGCATGGAATGTTTTGTGTGTGTGTGTGTGTGAGCGCCTGCGTGTTTGTGTTGATCATGAGCTGTTAGAGAAAGACATGAGGCAGTCCTGGAGACAGATAACAATTGTAAACTGTTTCAAGATATTAAACATAAACAGAAATTTGTGTGTGCGTATGTATGTGTGTTTATCTGTCTGTATGAACGAGTACATGTTATGAAAAGACATTAGGAAAACAAACTTGCTGACAACTGGCAAGCTTGCTGGGAAAATAGAAAGTGGAAGACAGAGATAAATATATAAAGGGCTGTGCTAGGTAGCTTGGGCAGGCAAGAACACAGACCTGATCTGTGTGTCTGGTGAAGTGTAAGATGTTGAACTCATCAAAGCTTGTTGGCATGGCACATGATGATAAAATGTTTATTTAGTCAGTTTTAGCAAACCCTTAATTTGTCACCTTTTAGAGCATGTCTATTTCCTTCTTTACAATCATTTTCATGTTAATATCTCTCATGAAAACAGTAGTTGGAATTCTTTGATTTTTTCCTTTGTGGGTTCCGGGTCCCCCTTGTGGGTAAAACAAGAATAGACCCACTGCCTCCCCAACAAGCATGTAGGAGTGGGTGCTTCCTTCAAAGTCCGAGTGCATCTGCTTTAGAGGTGAGGAACCAACAGTTTGCATTTGCACACCTATAAGTCAGATCTGTAAAACGGATGTTGACCCAACACTCAGGTTCAAGTGGTGGATGAAGAACCAGAAATTTCCGCTGGAGTTTACAGCCGGTGAATGTAAAGAAGAAGAAAAAAATCTGTCTGCTATATGTTATCAGGGTTATTGACTGTTGTTACAGGACTGTATGTAGCAGTATGTGCGTAGTGTTTACACAAGTGTGACATACTTACAGGCACACACCAGGCATCAGATCAGCCAGTTCAGACACCAGTGATGTCATGGTCCAGATCGTCACCCGTCAGAGCCTGCAGCTGGCCATCGAAGGAATCACACAGCTGCTACAGGACAGCAACGGTCACACAGGAAAAGGTCAGGGCTCATTGTTGCTTCTGCTGTAGCTAGATGATTTACCTGATGCATTGAAAGTAAATTTGTCAGTGCTTGGCACCAGGATACTGTTTTGTTTGAGAGATGCTAAAAATCAAATAATGAGAGAGAGGAACTGAAAGAGATAATAAAGAAAGAGAAAGAATCAAAATTGAGAGGGATTCCATCCCAAATATTAAAATAGTATATTTTATTGAATGATGTTGTATAAGAATATATATATTTATATCATGGTTTAGGTTTTTTGATGATATTATTTAAATATATATGTTTATCGTTGTGTATGTTATTTGATGATATCGTATAGATATATGTGTTTGTTGTGGTATATGTTCTTTGGCATGTGAAGTAAAACTTTGTAAAATATGAATGAATGAGATCAAGAGCAAACAAATTATGCCATTTTCAGAATCAATTTATGAATGTTCTTCTTTCAGGTGGCCTTGATTCTGAAATCAACAGTATTTCTGACGGGAGTATAAAAATAAACAATCCAGCTGAAGCAGAAATAGTTGCAGGTAATCCAGGTACAATAGAACCCAGCAGAGACACTACACAGGTTAAAATGAGGTCTGCTGCGGGCTCAGTTCAACATTCAGAGGACTCTACAGGTTGTCTTGACGCTAGCAAAAGAAGAGAAACTTCAAGAAATGCTGGGGCTGTTTTGATCCTGCCCTTGTTAACAAATTACATTCAGCATTATGTTGATCTGGTTCAGTCGTCTTCTGGAAGAGTAGTTAGGACATTAAACACTAGTGGAACAGAAGGGATCCCCTCACCACAAAGTCTAGACTCCAGCACTGCCTCAAGTTTTGAAACTCTCAGCAGTCACCTGGGGTTGCTGCTGCAGGAAGGGAGGGTGTATGCCAGCAACATCGAGGGGTGTGCTGTTACAGCTCTGCGCTGTTTGGCTAGACTCGTCTACTTGTGTCCGGCTGTGAGGCATGCCCTGGTCATGGCAACACACCCTGGTGTGACACCAATTTTGAGCATGGTGAAGATCGGTGGCAACAGATCAAGCAGTTCATCGACTACGGAGACTGAAACTGATCAGAGCAAAGTATGTTTTTGTTTTATGTTTAATTCATTTACAAATGATCTTAACAGTTTCATTATGTTTGTAGAGACATAGTGGGTTCATACTGTCACAATGACATTGATAAATGGGCTTTGCTGAGAGAGTTTTCCCACCCGTATTCTAATACTTAGACACAAACCTTCATATAAACTTGGTCACAAACTTAGACACAAACCTAAAAATAATCTTAGTCACAAACCTAATACACAATTAGACGCAAATCTACATGTGAACTTAGACATAAACCTGTGTATGAACTTAGCCACAAACATACGTTACAAACTTGCACACAGAACCACATATGAACTCAGACACAGACATAGACACACACCTACATATGAACTTAGACGCAAAGAAGAAATCTAAACCACATCTGAACACAGTGGTGTCACTTGAAATGTTCATATTCAAACCCAGAATAGGCAGCATGGTAAGGTGTATTACCCTGATGTCTGACTGATGTATTTCTCTTTAGAGCCTGGGATGTGAGTGGGACAGCTCTTCAATGCCATTACTTCTTCTTCTTCCTTTTCTCTTCTTGTACAATCACACGTAGGAGCATAGGTCCTGACCAAATCATCCAATTTGTTGTTGTCTCCTGCAGATCACTTCTGTCTCCCTCCTCCACCCCCCCCCCCCTTTTTCCAAATTATTCATTTGTCTTGATATGTTTTAAATATCTTTATTTCAAATTTTCTTCTTATCACATTAAAGTTGTCTAGAAGAACAACTTCTTTCTATCTATATATTACTCTTCCCAGTAGGCTGACTTTTGTGGCATAAATATTTTTATTGAATTGAATGGGATGGAATGTCCAACTCTAAGACCAGCCATTTTTTTATGTCTGTTAGGCTACAGTGTTAGGATCCTCTAAGGGGAAAGGAGGTTGCATGGGGGGGGGGGGGGGGGGGGGGGGGGGGTCATATTTCTTTGTGGCTCTGTAACCCAGCACTTTTGGTTTTTTTGAGTCTGTATTTCTTTCACTCTTTCTGTCAGTTGAATGATAAAAATCTTTCTCTCTTTCTGCCTGTCTCTATTTTTTTTTTCTTTCGTTCTTTTTTTTCCCTTTCTTTCTTTCTTTTTTTCTTTCTTTTTCTTTCTTTTCTTTCTTTCTTTCTTTCTTTCTCTCTTTCTTTCTTTCTTTCTTTCTTTCTTTCTTTCCTTTCTTTCTTTCTTTCTTTCTTTCTTTCTTTCTTTCTTTCTTTCTTTCTTTCTTTCTTTCTTTCTTTCTTTCTTTCTTTCTTTCTTTCTTTCTTTCTTCCTTTCTTTCTTTCTTTCTTTCTTTCTTTCTTTCTTTCTTTCTTTCTTCTTTCTTTCTTCTTTCTTTCTTTCTTTCTTTCTTTCTTTCTTTCTTTCTTTCTTTCTTTCTTTCTTTCTTTCTTTCTTTCTTTCACATACTGTCCGTGCTATGATTACAGTGCTATATTTGTTTCCCTCACAAATGTGAACAGAAAAGCTCCTCAAGTGCAGACGCAGATGATGAAAGTAGCTCCACTTCTTCGGAGATCAGAATAATTAAAACTGACGGCAACCAGTCCAATCAGTCTATGAACTCTGGCAGCCACCAGCTGGACACCCGGGTCAACTGTTCCTTATTCCACCTGGTCTTGACATTGGCAGGTCAGGATGTGCAGGTGATTAGTCTCTCTCAGCATTTTTTACTTGGTGGTAAATTCCAGCCGGGGGAGGGGGGTAAATTTCATTATGAAAGTTTCCTCTACTACTCATTGTTGTTATTAACTAGTATCCTTGAATGGTTGTGTATTCCCAGCACTAACATTGTTGTTATTAACTAGTATCCTTGAATGGTTGTGTATTCCCAGCACTGACATTGTTGTTATTAACTAGTATCCTTGAATGATTGCATCCTCCCAGCACTGACATTGTTGTTATTAACTAGTATCCTTGAATGGTTGCATCCTCCCAGCACTGACATTGTTGTTATTAACTAGTATCCTTGAAAGGTTGCATCCTCCCAGCACTGACATTGTTGTTATTAACTAGTATCCTTGAATGGTTGCATCCTCCCAGCACTGACATTGTTGTTATTAACTAGTATCCTTGAATGGTTGCATCCTCCCAGCACTGACATTGTTGTTATTAACTGGTATCCTTGAATGGTTGCATCCTCCCAGCACTTACATTGTTGTTATTAACTAGTATCCTTGAATGGTTGCATCCTCCCAGCACTGACATTGTTGTTATTAACTAGTATCCTTGAATGGTTGCATCCTCCCAGCACTGACATTGTTGTTATTAACTAGTATCCTTGAATGGTTGTGTATTCCCAGCACTGACATTGTTGTTATTAACTAGTATCCTTGAATGGTTGCATCCTCCCAGCACTGACATTGTTGTTATTAACTAGTATCCTTGAATGGTTGTGTATTCCCAGCACTGACATTGTTGTTATTAACTAGTATCCTTGAATGGTTGTGTATTCCCAGCACTGACATTGTTGTTATTAACTAGTATCCTTGAATGGTTGCATCCTCCCAGCACTGACATTGTTGTTATTAACTAGTATCCTTGAATGGTTGCATCCTCCCAGCACTGACATTGTTGTTATTAACTAGTATCCTTGAATGGTTGCATCCTCCCAGCACTGACATTGTTGTTATTAACTAGTATCCTTGAATGGTTGCATCCTCCCAGCACTTACATTGTTGTTATTAACTGGTATCCTTGAATGGTTGCATCCTCCCAGCACTTACATTGTTGTTATTAACTGGTATCCTTGAATGGTTGCATCCTCCCAGCACTAACATTGTTGTTATTAACTAGTATCCTTGAATGGTTGCATCCTCCCAGCACTAACATTGTTGTTATTAACTGGTATCCTTGAATGGTTGCATCCTCCCAGCACTGACATTGTTGTTATTAACTAGTATCCTTGAATGGTTGCATCCTCCCAGCACTAACATTGTTGTTATTAACTAGTATCCTTGAATGGTTGCATCCTCCCAGCACTGACATTGTTGTTATTAACTAGTATCCTTGAATGGTTGCATCCTCCCAGCACTTACATTGTTGTTGTTAACTAGTATCCTTGAAAGGTTGCCTCCTCCCAGCACTTACATTGTTGTTATTAACTAGTATCCTTGAATGGTTGCATCCTCCCAGCACTTACATTGTTGTTATTAACTAGTATCCTTGAATGGTTGCATCCTCCCAGCACTTACATTGTTGTTATTAACTAGTATCCTTGAATGGTTGCATCCTCCCAGCACTTACATTGTTGTTATTAACTAGTATCCTTGAAAGGTTGCATCCTCCCAGCACTTACATTGTTGTTATTAACTAGTATCCTTGAAAGGTTGCATCCTCCCAGCACTTACATTGTTGTTATTAACTAGTATCCTTGAATGGTTGCATCCTCCCAGCACTAACATTGTTGTTATTAACTAGTATCCTTGAATGGTTGCATCCTCCCAGCACTTACATTGTTGTTATTAACTAGTATCCTTGAAAGGTTGCATCCTCCCAGCACTTACATTGTTGTTATTAACTGGTATCCTTAAAAGGTTGCATCCTCCCAGCACTTACATTGTTGTTATTAACTAGTATCCTTGAATGGTTGCATCCTCCCAGCACTAACATTGTTGTTATTAACTAGTATCCTTGAATGGTTGCATCCTCCCAGCACTTACATTGTTGTTATTAACTAGTATCCTTGAAAGGTTGCATCCTCCCAGCACTTACATTGTTGTTATTAACTGGTATCCTTAAAAGGTTGCATCCTTCCAGCACTTACATTGTTGTTATTAACTGGTATCCTTGAATGGTTGCATCCTCCCAGCACTTACATTGTTGTTATTAACTGGTATCCTTGAATGGTTGCATCCTCCCAGCACTTACATTGTTGTTATTAACTGGTATCCTTGAATGGTTGTGTATTCCCAGCACTTACATTGTTGTTATTAACTAGTATCCTTGAATGGTTGTGTATTCCCAGCACTTACATTGTTGTTATTAACTAGTATCTTTGAATGGTTGTGTATTCCCAGCACTTACATTGTTGTTATTAACTGGTATCCTTGAATGGTTGTGTATTCCCAGCACTAACATTGTTGTTATTAACTAGTATCTTTGAATGGTTGTGTATTCCCAGCACTAACATTGTTGTTATTAACTAGTATCTTTGAATGGTTGTGTATTCCCAGCACTAACATTGTTGTTATTAACTAGTATCTTTGAATGGTTGTGTATTCCCAGCACTAACATTGTTGTTATTAACTAGTATCTTTGAATGGTTGTGTATTCCCAGCACTAACATTGTTGTTATTAACTAGTATCCTTGAAAGGTTGCATCCTCCCAGCACTTACATTGTTGTTATTAACTAGTATCCTTGAATGGTTGTGTATTCCCAGCACTAACATTGTTGTTATTAACTAGTATCCTTGAACGGTTGTGTATTCCCAGCACTTACATTGTTGTTATTAACTAGTATCTTTGAATGGTTGTGTATTCCCAGCACTAACATTGTTGTTATTAACTAGTATCCTTGAAAGGTTGCATCCTCCCAGCACTTACATTGTTGTTATTAACTAGTATCCTTGAATGGTTGTGTATTCCCATCACTAACATTGTTGTTATTAACTAGTATCCTTAAAAGGTTGCATCCTCCCAGCACTTACATTGTTGTTATTAACTAGTATCCTTGAAAGGTTGCATCCTCCCAGCACTTACATTGTTGTTATTAACTAGTATCCTTAAAAGGTTGCATCCTCCCAGCACTTACATTGTTGTTATTAACTGGTATCCTTAAAAGGTTGCATCCTTCCAGCACTTACATTGTTGTAATTAACTGGTATCCTTAAAAGGTTGCATCCTTCCAGCACTTACATTGTTGTTATTAACTGGTATCCTTAAAAGGTTGCATCCTCCCAGCACTTACATTGTTGTTATTAACTAGTATCCTTGAAAGGTTGCATCCTCCCAGCACTAACATTGTTGTTATTAACTGGTATCCTTAAAAGGTTGCATCCTTCCAGCACTTACATTGTTGTAATTAACTGGTATCCTTAAAAGGTTGCATCCTTCCAGCACTTACATTGTTGTTATTAACTGGTATCCTTGAATGATTGCATCCTTCCAGCACTTACATTGTTGTTTTTAACTGGTATCCTTGAATGGTTGTGTATTCCCAGCACTTACATTGTCCCCTCACCTCTGATTGGCTGTAAGTTGCTCTCACTTTTGATCAGCCAAAAGCTGATTATCATTTTTTTTTCATGGCTTCCACATGAATAATTTTGCCATACAATTGAAGTACATCTGTTTTATGCAAGTACGCGCGCATGCTAAATTTTAATTATAAAATGCCTTACAGGTCTGCCTCAGATTGGAACTAGGCTCCTTCCCTTTGAGTGGCTCCACCCTTCGAGTGGCTCCAGTATTTGAGATTTGCAGCTCCTGGTGACATCAGATAAATGGGGCACATAGTTATTAAACCTTAGGTTACCATCACCAGCTATATCACAAAATGTTCTAAAATATGAGCGGATGACAAGCATTTTGTGACACGTGCACAGAGACTTCATGAATGTTTCTGTTTGTTCTTCAGAAATTCACAGCGACCCAGCAGTCATGCCATTTATATAATTCTGTTGTTTATTATTTTTTTGTTTCTTTTGTTTACGTAAATTCACATATGGGTTCTTTAGGTTCCTTCCATTCTTGGAGGGGTGGGTGGGGGGAAGGGGGGAATATACCCACTACTCCCTAACAAGCATGTTGTAAGAGGCGATTAATTAGGGATGTTTCCTGCAAAGTCAAAGTGCATCTGCCTGAGAGGCAAGGAACCAACAATCTGCACACAAATAATGCAGATCTGTAAAACAGATCTGCATGCAGAACTCAGTTCTGGATCAAGACTGAAGTCCAGAAGTGGATAAACAACCAGAACTTTCCACCACAGTTTGCAGCTGATCAATACACAGGAGAAGTGTTTATCATCAACATCATCATCAAGTGCCTTGCTGACTGGCATGGGTGATCATGCTTCTTCACCATCTACGATCTCCTGCAGCATGTATCAGTTTGTGTGCTGACACACCTCCATGCCATGCAACAAGACTGTCAAGAATCTTCTCTTATTGTCTTCCTCTATCCCTCCTTCCACAGATCTTTCCAGTGGTCACATGTTCCATTTTCCCTCTTCTCATAACATGGCCCAAAAATTATGACTGTCTCCGTCTGACGTATGTGATAAGTTGTCTTTGGGCTTCCACTTTTTTCAAAACCTCTAAGTTGCTCTTTTTGGCTGTCCAAGTATTTTAAGCATTCTTCTGTAAAACCACATCTCTGAGCCCTCAAGAAATTGTTTTGCCTGCCTACTGATTGTCCAGGATTCACAAAGCGTTTATGTCATATTTTAATACTGTAATGTAATCGTTTTAGAGTCAGTTCTTCATGTTATCTGTTGTCTTGTTTCTCATCATTGTTCTGCTGATGAAGGCTAATCCACTGCAACATCCTTTGTTTGCTGTAATTGTTCCTGTACAGCTGACATATACTTTATGATTTTTCCCGCAATCTATTCTGAGGTTGTCAGTGCTAGCCAGCTCATTCTGACACACACAGCCACATTGATTTGATTTCAGTTATTTAGTAGGTGGTCAGAAACTTGTGACCAGCATTTGTTACTGTGTCACCCAGATATTTCCTAGTTGTGGCAACATTTTTGCTGGCTCCTTCTGTTCTCTGGTAGACATTCCTGATGCCCTCAGATTGTGTTGGTTTTCTTTGAAATATTACCATGTACCTGGTTTTGTGTATGCATATACTTCTGACCAATAATTGGCTTCTCTCTTTTAGCATGGTCAGTCAAACCCAGAAGTGGTCAGCTTAGCCTTGAGGATTCTGACATGCCTGTGCCAGCGCAGCACCAAGGAACAGTTGCCCAGGTGAGAGTGTTCTGAATTCACTCCAAAAATGTGCTTTTTCAGCTTTTTTGCAAACACCAGATAAAAACACCTGTGGGTCTGTTACAGTGGCAGTCTTTTCCAGCTTTCTCCTGTAGTCATGTTTTCTTGTAGCGGTCATTGAGGCTGACACAAGCATGTGGGCGTTCTTATTTCTTCTTCTGAGTATTCACTAGCTGTGGACTCTAATGAACAATAGTTGTTTTTGCACTTTTGTTTTGCATGCACATCCATTTTACACATCTGGATTATTTGTATGCAGATGTTGGTTCCTCGCATTTTGGGAAATGCCCCTAGTTAGTTTACATTTAGAGAATGCATCTTAGAGGGTCACTAGGTCCCCTCGCTACAGTGGAGCACTGGAACCCCCACTGGGAATGTGGACATTTATGGGTCTTGTGACAGCAGACATTTAATAAATGTGTCTTGTGTCATAAATGTGTCTTGTTTCATAAATGTGTCTTGTGTCATAAATGTGTCTTGTGTCATAAATGTGTCTTGTGTCATAAATGTGTCTTGTGTCATAAATGTGTCTTGTGTCATAAATGTGTCTTGTGTCATAAATGTGTCTTGTGTCATAAATGTGTCTTGTGTCATAAATGTGTCTTGTGTCAGATGTGTCTTGTGTCATAAATGTGTCTTGTGTCATAAATGTGTCTTGTGTCATAAATGTGTCTTGTGTCATAAATGTGTCTTGTGTCATAAATGTGTCTTGTGTCATAAATGTGTCTTGTGTCATAAATGTGTCTTGTGTCCGCAGGTTGGAGCCAGTCATCACCAGAGAGATCTTGTCCAGATGTTTCCAACAGACAAAGCAGACCCCAGTTCTTGTGCATGCTGTGAGACTCCTGCTTTCATTGGCCAGGTGTAAAACTTTGCTGGTCAAGTTGTGCACACAGTCTGGTCAGTATTGTCAGCAAGCTGTGTAGGATAAAACATTAGATTTATTTGTGGATACCTGAGAGGTGCTCGCAGTGTTGGATGTCATCTTCAGGACTGTTGGTGACACAGAACACCCACGTGACTGAAACATGTCACTTTCTTCATCTTGTACCTTGCACTCTTTCTCTGTTACAGTCTCCCTAACACTTCCTTTGCTTTCTCTCAAACATCCTCTGCCTGACTGTTCTCTAACTCTTCGTCTACCACTTTCTCCTATTTGTCACACTTCTCTCTTACTCATATTTTTGTGCTTTCTTCCCACTGTCTCTTTCTCAGTCTTTTCCCTGTCCCTGTCTTTCTTTCTCTCTCAAAAAGAGAGAGAGAGAGACACATACACATATAAATATATACTATACAGAGGACCTGTAGGAATGTGTACAGTGTCAGAGCCCAACACAGAAATGTTTATAGCTCAATGGTATAGCTTGCATATTTCTACATATAGTTAACATTGTGATAGATGATTGCAGGAGCAACATCAGACTGTCAGCTTGTCTAATTCTCAACCATTTGAACATTACCTGTTGCTTCCACTCACCCCGGCTCCCCTCCTCCCTTATTTCTCCCTGTACACTGTTGCTCAGGCATCTGAGTTTAAATATCTGGGAACTACATTTACCGAAGATGGGAAATTGGATAAAGAAACTGACATTAGATGCAGTAAAGCAAACCAAGTATTGGGACAGCTAGCCCCCCTCTTACAGCATAAGACAATCCCAATCAGCACAAAGAGACATCTTATTCAAAGCATATTTATTCCAACTCTGTGCTACCAGTGCCAGACATGGTCACTCACAACAAACCATAAAAGAAAATTAGTAACCATGGAAATGAGATGTCTGAGAAGGGCTGTAGGAGTGACCATAAGAGATAAGATCAGGAATGAGATCATAAGAGAACAAGTCGGCACAGAACCAATTCTGGATTACATACAAAGACAGCAAGTGAAATGGTTTGCCCACTTAGAGAGAATGCCTTGTGACACCATACCATACAAAGCATACATGGAAAGAGAAGAAGGACGTAGAGCACGTGGTAGACCAAGAACAAGATGGAAGGATAACATCAGAGAAACTCTACAACAGCACGATGTGCCTATGGTCGAGGCAGCCAGAAGAGCTAGAAACAGAACCTTATATCTCCCTCGACACCCACAGCAGTAAAAGAGGAAGTGAAGAAGAAGACACTGTTGCTGTTTTAACTAAAAGTGCTTTTTGCAACATTGATCATGAATATTTACATCACATTTATTGTTGACAGTAATAATGGATGTTACTTAAGGTATCTGTGATAGAACAGAACACGTGTACATCAAATTTGTAAAACAGCTGCATTGTTCTATTTCTGACAGAAAGCTGCCCTTTCTATTTGATGCACAGAGCTTGTTCCTTGAAAGCTGAAGGCATGTTTGAGCTGCAGAGAGAGGTTAGCCTCCTTATCATATGGTTGTAGTGTCCACACTTATATCTATAATCTTCACACTTCTGGCTGTAGTGTCCACAAATCTGGCTTTGATAGTCCACACTTATGGCTGTAATGTCCATACATCTAGCTGTAATGTCCACACATCTAGCTGTAATGTCCAAACTTCTAGCTGTAATGTCCACACTTCTAGCTATAATGTCCACACTTCTAGCTATAATGTCCACACTTCTAGCTATAATGTCCACACTTCTAGCTATAATGTCCACACTTCTAGCTGTAATGTCCACACTTATGGCTGTAATGTACACACTTCTAGCTATAATGTCCACACTTCTAGCTGTAATGTACACACTTCTGGCTGTAATGTCCACACTTCTAGCTGTAATGTCCACACTTATGGCTATAATGTCCACTTTTCTAGCTGTAATATCCACACTTATGGCTATAATGTCCACATTTCTAGCTGTAATGTCCTTACTTATGGCTATAATGTCCACACTTCTAGCTGTAATGTCTACTCTTATGGCTGTAATGTCCACATTTCTAGCTGTAATGTCCTTACTTATGGCTATAATGTCCACACATCTAGCTATAATGTCCACACTTCTAGCTGTAATGTCCACACTTCTAGCTGTAATGTCCACACTTATGGCTGTAATGTCCACACTTCTGGCTGTAATGTCCACACATGTGACTATAAAGTCCACAATTAATTCACATACTTTGACTATAATAACCACATTTATGACCTTTTTTTCCATATTTATTGCTGTTTAATATGCAGTTGTCTGTAGACTAAGTAACTTGTTTATGGACAGGTAGGTTGTCTACAGACTTAAGTCAGTTGTCTGCAGACTGAGTCAGTTGTCTGCAGACTGAGTCAGTTTTCTACAGTCAGTTGTCTACAGACTGAGTCAGTTGTCTGCAGACTGAGTCAGTTGTCTACAGACTGAGTCAGTTGTCTACAGACTGAGTCAGTTGTCTACAGACTGAGTCAGTTTTCTACAGACTGAGTCAGTTTTCTACAGACTGAGTCTAGTTGCCTACAGACTGAGTTAGTTGCCTACAGACTGAGTCAGTTGCCTACAGACTGAGTCAGTTGTCTACAGACTGAGTCAGTTGTCTACAGACTGAGTCAGTTGTCTACAGACTGAGTCAGTTGTCTACAGACTGTCAGTTGTCTACAAACTGAGTCAGTTATCTACACACTGAGCCAGTTGTCTGTAGAGCGTTACTGTCAAACATATGACTGACTTGACACATTTCCCTTTTTCTCTTCATGTAAACTCTATACAATATTTTCCTCTATCCTGCAGTATGTGATGTGTCTGTCCAGCATTATCTCCCACCACAGGTCAGGATTACATTTCCTGCTGTCTAACTCCTGTCCGTGCAGAGACCAGGTGAGTCAGACCTCAGCTAGGTGTGTCTTGTCACCGTCACTGGTTTGTCACCTGACATTAGAGTAGATGGACTAAAGTGATTGTTCGTTTGTTTGGTTGGTTCATTGGGTGGTTGGTTGGTTGGTTTAGTAGTTGGTTGAGGGGCTTTCATGTTCACCTCTGGTTCAGAAATGTCCCAGCACCATCCTAATATAAGGCCATGAATGTTTTTACAAGAACCATTGCTTTTTGATGGAATCATGATTTTTAACATCTTGGTAGTGAGATTAGACGCCAAAGTTTTTGGGTAAGAGCAGACATCATGAGGTTCCCTGTGCATGTTAAAATCTCATACGGAAAAGTGACTCTGCAGCATTGGATGCAAGGGGAGATAATATTATAAACTGGAGGGGAGCTAACTCCAGCATTCTTGGCAAAGTATCTAGGTGGTACTGATTAACCTTCATGACACGAGGTGCAACACAAGTTAGCTCATAACGAAATAATACACTCTTCACTAGTTTTTAGACAGAACATTGGTGCCTACCAGCACGCACACACATATGGATGTAATTATGTAGATCACAAGATACAGCCTACAGCCTGCAAATGGCCTTGAAGAGCTTGCTTGACACAATGTGCTTCACATCTATAAAATTAGTTACAAGCGGCGCTTGTCCACTTTTGCTGCCGTTCCTGAATCCTTGAGCTATCACCGCCTCTGTGCCTACGACAACCGGCTAGACACTCATCTAGTGCTAGCAGTAGTACTGGACAATCTCAATTAAATCTACTCAGTATTGCCGCGAATAATACAATACATTAAACAGGTGCGTAATACGACTGACTTGAAATGTTACTCAATTCTCACATTTCAACGACATATAGTCGCGAGTTAGAATCATGAACTAACTAGAGACTCCCTTCCTGAGTCTCCAGAACCTGCACAGTCGTAAGTCAGAGAGTTAACAAGGAAATTTCACACAATAAACTGGCCAGAGAATCCCATCACTGAGTCTCCACAACATGCACAGTCGTAAGTCAAAGAGTTAACAAGGAATTTCACACAATAAACTGGCCAGAGAATCCCATTCTTTAGTCTCCAGAACCTGCGCCGTCTTAAGTCAGAGAGTTAACAAGGAATTTCACACAATAAACTGACCAGAGAATCCCATCACTGAGTCTCCACAACCTGCACAGTCGTAAGTCAGAGAGTTAACAAAGAATTTTACACAAGAAACTGACTAGAGAATCCCATCACTGAGTTTCCACAACATATAATTGAAAGCCAGAACATTGGCGAGGAACGATCAACTTCCCGCTGCAGAATGATTGCTTGCTCAATTAGCGAAGGACTTCACAGGTCTTTGCAGCAAGACAATTTCCTCTCAACTGACTTATCCTTGAGACCTGCCCAAGTTCATTCCATGAGTGAGTTCTCCGTGCTTTTACAGATTTGTGGATCCCATTGCGATTATTCACGGGACTTAGATCAACTCATGCTGACCCTAGCTTCCCCTTTGTGTGCTAGGCCTTGCCCGTCAATTCTTATGATGAGTGTTGACTCAGGTATTGTTGACCTTTCTCATGATTCCCTGGTCAACATACCTTTTATTTCAACACACAGCAGAAAATAGCTTGTCTCTAAAAGACACTACAGGACAAGGATTGTGGGTCCTAAATTTGCCAGATCTCTAAAAAACTGGGCCTAGTAATTGGGACTCTAAAACTTCAGGTGAACTAAAATAAGTGGCTGACATTTGATTGGTTCAGCTTCACATTACTATGACCAGTCATGACAGGCAGTTTACTGAGATAATGAGCTGATGACAAGCATGACTGTGTACAGTTACACGGGTTGACCAAAACAAGTGGAGTTGTTCCTGTGTGGGTTCCTGGGGCTTACTTTTGGGGAAAACAAGAATAGACCCAGTGCCTTCCCCACAAACCTGCCACAGGAGTGCACTAACTGGGAGCTTCCTTCGAAGTTGGATTGCACTAACTGAGAGCTTCCTTCCAAGTTGGAGTGCACTAGGAAGCTTTCTTTCAAGTTGGAGTGCACTAACTAGGGGCTTCCTTCCAAGTAGGAGTGCACTAACTGGGGGCTTTCTTGCAAGTTGGAGTGCACTAACTGGGAGCTTTCTTTCAAGTTGGAGTGCACTAACTAGGGCTTCCTTCCAAGTATGAGTGCACTAACTGGGGGCTTTCTTCGAAGTTGGAGTGCACTAACTGAGAGCTTCCTTCCAAGTTGGAGTGCACTAATTGAGAGCTTCCTTCCAAGTTGGAGTGCACTAACTGAGAGCTTCCTTCCAAGTTGGAGTGCACTAACTGAGAGCTTCCTTCCAAGTTGGAGTGCACTAACTAGGGGCTTCTTTTCAAGTTAGAGTTCACTAGCTAGGGGCTTCCTTCCAAGTTGGAGTGCACTAACTGGGAGCTTCTTTTCAAGTTAGAGTTCACTAGCTAGGGGCTTCCTTCCAAGTTGGAGTGCACTAACTAGGGGCTTCCTTCCAAGTTGGAGTGCACTAACTGGGGGCTTCCTTCCAAGTTGGAGTGCATCTGTCAGAGCAGCATGACAAACAGCTGCACACAAATAATTCATTAAAACAGAGGTACATGCAAAAGTCAGGCCTTAATGGATGAACAACCAGACATTGCCTCCAGAGCTTACAGATGGTGAACAAAGAAGAAGAGATTCAATGTTAGGAACTGTACAGAATCTGGTGAAATGAGACAGCTTCAGTAAGTATGGGGAGAAAGATCCCAGAGCAGCCAGAATGTATGGTTTCAGGCTAAACGCTCATAGCCAGCATCAAGTCCTTATTAGATGTCTAGTAGAGATGATTATATAGTTCTGTTATTTCTTCCTCATATTTCTGTTCTGTTATATTGTAACATGTACTTAATCTTTATTCTTTTCTCAGTTTGTCTCTCATCTCTGACAAGTGTTCAAAGTTTGTTTGATTCATGTGTCACTTTGTCCAGCTTGTGATTCAGCTACCTTATTTTGCTGTCAATTTGTCTTTTATACATTTGTGTCTGCTTTCATTTTCCATTATTAGCTTTTGCTTTGTCACTGCTATATTTTTCAGCTTGTCTTTTATGTATTTTATATTTTTAGCTGTACCCACCAGTTTGTCAACATATAAATTATTTATGTAATTTATTTCTAGCTTATCACCATCTCTGTTATTTCATCAGCTATTCTTAAACATAAAATGTTGTATGTATCCGCTATCTCTTTTTTGTTCCATCAAGTTCTCTGCCATGTCTACTGTCTTCTGTACTAGTTCTGTCTCCCTAATGCATTATTTACTGATCAATGCGTCTTTCATTGATGATTTTCTTGCAGCTTGTGGCAGCAGTCATCCTGTGCTTATACAATCTGCTGTCTACATACACGACTGCCAAGGTTGGTCACCAGCCACAGATACTGCAGACCTTGGCTCAAGGGATCTCCCTGGTGCAGACGCTGGCCCAGGCTGACCGCCTCTTTGCTCAGCATTGTGCGCCAGCTCATCACCAGTATGTCAGACTGATCACTGGCCTCTCGTCCCTGCTCAAGTCACAGCCAGAGACCTGGGAACACTACTGTAGGCACATTCTTCTTGCTTCTTGTCTCCTCTTTAATGGCATCGTTGTTTTAAAAAAAAAAAGTTCTCTTGTTAGTTGATGAAGTCTTTTGAGCGTGTATTTTGTATGTGTGTGTTTGTGCGTGCATGCGTTTGCGTGCAGGCATGTGCCTTTAAAGAATTTTATTTTTCTGTTGTTTTGAATTTTTTTCTTTCCCTGTGATGTTCAGATATTTTTTCTCTCCCCTCTGATGTTCAAATGTATCGTTTGCGTGAATGACCATTTTTGCTTTCCAGCCAAGTGTTCTTGTATTTGGTTGTTTGCATGTTGACAGACTTTCATCAGATCATTTTGTTTTTGCTTATGTCATTTGTTTATTGTGTTTCTCATCACCTGTGATGTTCAATCTCTGTTGATGTTACATTTCTCATCACATTTGATGTTCCTTCTCTGTTGTTGTTGTGTTTCTCATCACATTTGATATTCAATCTCTGTTGATATTGTGTTTTTCATCACATTTGATGTTCAATCTCTGTTGTTGTGTTCTCATCACATTTGATGTTCAATCTCTGTTGATGTTGTGTTTCTCATCACATTTGATGTTCCTTCTCTGTTGTTGTTATGTTTCTCATCACATTTGATGTTCAGTCTCTGTTGATGTTGTGTTTCTCATCACATTTGATGTTCCTTCTCTGTTGTTGTGTTTCTCATCACATTTGATGTTCAGCATCTGTTGATGTTGTGTTTCTCATCACATTTGATGTTCCTTCTCTGTTGTTGTTATGTTTCTCATCACATTTGATGTTCAGTCTCTGTTGATGTGTTTCTCATCACATTTGATGTTCAATCTCTGTTGTTGTTGGGTTTCTCATCACATTTGATGTTCAATCTCTGTTGATGTTGTGTTTCTCATCACATTTGATGTTCCTTCTCTGTTGTTGTGTTTCTCATCACATTTGATGTTCAGTCTCTGTTGATGTTGTGTTTCTCATCACATTTGATGTTCAATCTCTGTTGATGTTGTGTTTCTCATCACATTTGATGTTCCTTCTCTGTTGTTGTGTTTCTCATCACATTTGATGTTCAGTCTCTGTTGATGTTGTGTTTCTCATCACATTTGATGTTCCTTCTCTGTTGTTGTGTTTCTCATCACATTTGATGTTCAGTCTCTGTTGATGTTGTGTTTCTCATCACATTTGATGTTCAATCTCTGTTGATGTTGTGTTTCTCATCACATTTGATGTTCCTTCTCTGTTGTTGTGTTTCTCATCACATTTGATGTTCAGCATCTGTTGATGTTGACATTCACTGAGATTTCCATTGTCGCAACAATTATTATTGATACTAGTAACTGCAGTAAGGTGTAATCAATCATAGGTATCTTGAGTTCCACACCTAGATGTCTGAGTTCCACTCCTCTGTGTCTCAGTTTCACTCCTGCTTCTAGATGTGATGGCTCAGTTCATTTGTATTTGTCTCAGTTCTGCTCCCAGAGGTCTCAGTTCTGCTCCCAGATGTCTCAGTTCCTATCCTGTGTGTCTCAGTTCTGCTCCCGGAGGTCTCAGTTCCACTGCTGTATGTCTCAGTTCTGCTCCCAGAGGTCTTAGTTCTGCTCCCAGATGTCTCAGTTCCTATCCTGTATGTCTCAGTTCTGCTCCCAGAGGTCTCAGTTCTGCTCCCAGATGTCTCAGTTCCTATCGTGTATGTCTCAGTTCTGCTCCCAGAGGTCTCAGTTCTGCTCCCAGAGGTCTCAGTTCTGCTCCCAGATGTCTCAGTTCCTATCCTGTATGTCTTAGTTCTGCTCCCAGAGGTCTCAGTTCTGCTCCCAGATGTCTCAGTTCCTATCCTGTATGTCTCAGTTCTGCTCCCAGAACGAACGAACGAACGAACAAACTTTATTTTTAAAGGGTTAAGAATTGGGGACGCAGGCCCGTCTAACATTCTGCCCTTCGAGGTCTCCCTCCATTCTTACATCATTTCATTCACACATCAAGTAATATTAAAAGTTAGCAATAGCATCAAAATAACCAATACAAGCACTGGAATGTGGACATTTTTAACTACAGTAAAACGTATTAGTTGTAACAAATCTAAGGAAAATGGGCGCTATTTTTCACAGAGGTCTCAGTTCTGCTCCTAGATGTCTCAGTTCCTATCCTGTGTGTCTCAGTTCTGCTCCCAGAGGTCTCAGTTCTGCTCCCAGATGTCTCAGTTCCTATCGTGTATGTCTCAGTTCTGCTCCCAGATGTCTCAGTTCCACTCCTGTATGTCTCAGTTCTGCTCTGCATGTCTCAGTTCTGCTCCCAGAGGTCTTAGTTCTGCTCTGCATGTCTCATTTCTGCTCCCAGGTCTGAGTTCCCCTCCTGTATGTCTCAATTCTGCTCCTGTATGTCTCAGTTTCACTCCTGTATGTCTCAGTTCCACTCCTGTATGTCTCAGTTCTTCTCCCAGATGTCTCATTTCCACTCCTGTATGTCTCTGTTCCACTCCTGTATGTCTCTGTTCCACTCCTGTATGTCTCTGTTCCACTCCTGTGTGTCTCACTTCCACTCCTGTATGTCTCAGTTCCACCCCTCTATGTCTCAGTTCTGCTCCCAGATGTTTCAGTTTCACTCCTGTATGTCTCAGTTCCACTCCTGTATGTCTCAATTCTGCTCCCAGATGTCTGAGTTCCACTCCTGTATGTCTCAGTCCCACTCCTATATGTCTCAGTTCCAACTCCTATATGTCTCAGTTCAACTTCCAGATGTCTCAATTCCACTCCTAAATGTCTCATTTCCACTCTTAGATTTCTCAGTTCCACTCCTTTATGCCAGTTCCACTCCTAGATGTCTGAGTTCCACTCCTACTCTGTGTCTCAGTTCCACTCCTAGATGATTGATTTGTTTACAAACTGTCTACAGCTGTGCATTTTTAATCCAGCCATTTTTCTGGGTTTGGAAAGGTGATGAGGAGGAGAGCTAGTCACCAAACATAATGACATAATACGTTTTCAGTTTTGTCGAATCGCTCCATTAAAGGATCTCTGTGTTTTATTATAACCCCTGATTTCATGGCCCAAGCATGGGAGGCCAAGTACCAGAGAACCAGATCATTAGGATGGCCCAGGGTTTGCTGGGAAGACAACAGTCCCTGACTGACAGAGGACTGGAATAAAACAAAGCCCAAAAGAAAACTGCACATTGAGAAACCTGGCGATCTCTCTGGAAAACCATTACACCCCAGGATAGAAGAGTATCCACTCAGTCAGTAATGAAGTCAGATTTCATGGCAATGAATTAACTTTTTTTCTGTTTTTCAAATCTCCAGTGCAGTTGATCGATGAACTCAATGAATTCGAGACAGACAGTTCTGATAGCTCCCAGGAGAGTGCGGATGATGACAGAATGGACCAGTCTTGAAAATGTTATTGTATAGCAGCATTGCACTCCTTCGCTGGCACACACATGGAGGGAATTCAAGTCCCTGTCAGCGCCAAGGAATTTTATTAGAGGGGACATTTGAAAACTGCTCTTCCTGTTGACCACTGGGACTTGTTTCCTTGGCTCTCATGACCTCTCTGCCAGAATGTGGCGGCAACAGTATTATAGGCCGCACGGTCTTGTTGTGAAAACTATGATCTTAGGACAGATGATCAGTTACCAAACCCATGGAACTGTCTCAAGCCCGGTGAAACGTTTAGCAGTCATGCAGCCAAGTACAAGAGGTTTTATATGCAAGCTGTAACCTGCTGCCTAGGGAAGCCACCAGTTACAGGCAGAACCTTCTAGAAGTGTTGCTGTCTTGATAAATAATGATATTGTATTGTAGATATGATCAAGTTCTCTGTAAATGTGATCATTTTTATCAAATGATGTATTTTTTTTTTTTTTTTGGGGTAGTCATTGTCTGTTGCTGAACACTGAACCATTTCGTAAATTTGTAAATGTCCGAAGTATCCTCCTTAAGGTCAGTTGCGCCAAAAAACCACACTGTGTTAATTCTAATAAAACAATTTAGGACACATTTTCTTGGGGGAAACACTGTCATTCACAGTCCGGCTCAACAGTTGCTGGACACAGAGAATTGAACTATTGATTAGGGACAGAAAGCAATTCAGTTTTGTTTCATTGACAAGAAAAATATCCCTCTAGGAGACATCCCAACTGGCCTGTGGTATTCATTGACAAGAAAAATATCCCTCTAGGAGACATCCCAACTGGCCTGTGATATTCATTGACAAGAAAAATATCCCTCTAGGAGACATCCCAACTGGCCTGTGGTATTCATTGACAAGAAAAATATCCCTCTAGGAGACATCCCATCTGGCCTGTGGTATTCATTTACAAAATGTCCCTCTATGCGACATCCCAACTGGCCTGTGGTATTCATTGACAAGATAAATGTCCCTCTAGGAGACATCCCAGCTGGCTTGTGGTATTCATTGACAAGATAAATGTCCCTCCAAGAGAAATCCCAACTGGCCTGATTTATTCATTGACAAGATAAATGTCTCTGTTGGAGACATCCCAACTGGCCTGTGCTAAGCATTGACAAGATAAATGTCCCTGTTGGAGACATCCCAACTGGCCTGTGGTATTTTTAGCTTTCAGCCTGTTCTACTGTAAGTGAGGGAACAGAGAGCATCCTGGGTACATTTCTAAACTTTGTGATGTGAGACGATTGACAGCTCAGACAAAACAGACTGTTGGGGAAAGCTGCCACTGATAAAGGCTACCTGCCTCCTGATATACGTTTTGTGACAGAATGAGAAGGAGAAGACCAGTCAGATTTGGAGCTTAGCCAGGGGACCAGGATGAGGGTAGCCGTACCGTAGGGTCGACAGTGGCATGATTGTCTAGAGATAGGAGGGTAGCTGTACTGTAGGGTCAACAGTGGCATGATTATCTAAAGATAATTGGCGGATGAGATACAAATCTTTGTAAGGGGTCAGATAATTATCTGTAGAAACAGTGTTTAAATAGGTGTTAATGTGGTTGGCTATTTATTGCTTTAGAATGTATGTCTCTAGGTGCGTAAGTGTGTGTGTGTGTCTCTCTCTATATATATATATTTGTATGTTTTTTATATCAAACAAAACAACATACCAATTGTATATTTTTAGGAGTGTTCAGAAAACACGTTTGGCTAGATACAAGGAATGAGTTTAGAATGGTTCCTTGTTCTTCTTTCTCTGACTGGCTACCTGTTGTAAAATTATAAGCTTTTGTTTCTCTGACTGGCCTTTTTCTAACTATTCAGTTTTTGATTTTCCTGGAGAAAAATCTGGCATCCTGTGTCTGGTACCTCTTGTGTGTCTGGGACCTCTTGTGTGTCTGGTACCTCTTGTGTGTCTGGGACCTCTTGTGTGTCTGGGACCTCTTGTGTGTCTGGGACCTCTTGTGTGTCTGGGACCTCTTGTGTGTCTGGGACCTCTTGTGTGTCTGGGACCTCTTGTGTGTATGGGACCTCTTGTGTGTATGGGACCTCTTGTGTGTCCGGGACCTCTTGTGTGTCCGGGACCTCTTGTGTGTCCGGGACCTCTTGTGTGTATGGGACCTCTTGTGTGTATGGGACCTCTTGTGTGTCTGAGACCTCTTGCGTGTCTGGTAGCTCTTGCGTGTCTGGTACCTCTTGTGTGTCTGGGACCTCTTGTGTGTCTGGTACCTCTTGTGTGTCCGAGACCTCTTGTGTGTCCAAGACCTCTTGTGTGTCCAAGACCTCTTGTGTGTCTGAGACCTCTTGCGTGTCCAGGACCTAGTTCACTGACTGCAAAGCATGCTTAGTTAGGCACATACAGAAACATAAATCACTTTACAATTTTTTTTTTTTCAACATAAGTCAGTAAACACAGGATTGCATGTCAGTAAACAGAATTGTCCCTGTATTTTCTTTGAATTATCCGGTGGAATCTGTAACGTGTCAGTGCGGCACTGCACTGAGAGCCTCTACACAAACTTTCAGTTGGCCTTCAAGCAGAGTTCTAGTATACAAGGATAACATCAGGGGACAGAGTCTTAGACCTTGACATATTCTAGACTGTCCCTGGGAACTGCCTGTGACCTCTTTTATAAGTTTTTTAACATCTCTGATCCATGTTGGTCAGAAAAACCCTGCCAGTAGCAGAGGTTGAACCCAAACCACTGTCTGTCAGGCAAGCCCACTAGCACTGTGGCAGAGATTGAACTCAACCACTAACTGACAGGCAAGCCCACGAGCACTATGCCAGTGGCAGAGATTGAACTCAACCACTAACTGACAGACAAGCCCACAAGCACTATGCCAGTGTGCTAGAGACATCTTAGTGCCTTGAATTGCACATTTTTAACATAGTCTGTTTAAATGCTCAGTCATGTTTTGACCTGTTCTAATAAAATCAAACATTGATGAGAATTGAAAGATAGTTGAAGTTTGTCATTGTGTCCCTCACTCGTTCCCTGCCCTGAGAAATGCTGCTGTTGGCTGTAAGGACAGATCTTCTCAATGTCCCGGATGTGATGTTGTGCTGTGGTGTTGTGTTAACATTCCAGACTACCAGATGGATGGCATGGGTTTGACTCCAAGCATAAACAGTTTGGACAAATCACAATTATACATCTAAGGATTAATCATCATCCTGCAAAAGTTTGTTCTGTAGAGGCCTTTGCCTCCCTCGACAAATTCTCCAAGTGTCTGACATCAACCACAGCTCCTGCCTCTGTTGCTTTCATTCTCTATGTGTGTGTATATATATATATAGATATATGTCTCTGTTATATATATATATATATATATATATGTATCTGTATATAATATATATATATAAGAGAGAATGTCCTCTGTTTCTGTCATTCTGTATTTGTCTATATAAAATAAGATAGAAGGTCACGTCTCTGTTTCTGTCTTTCTTTATGTGTTTGTTATAAACCAGACCTCCTGTCTATTTTTGTCATTCTTTGGTGGGCCTAGGTGTTTTTTTAATGTTATGGATGTTGTTTGTGTGTGTGCGTGCGCATGCATGTGCATGTGTGCGTGAATGACCCTTTTCCATGCCTTTCCTTCATGTGTGTGTGTATATATAGAGAGAGATGTATTAACACATTGGTATATTTAAAGAAGAAGTAAGATGCTAAAGTTGCTAGGCTGAGGTATTTCTTTAGGAACTGAAGAAAACACACATACACAGGCATTTATGTGCACGCGCGTGCGCACACACAGACATTTTGAGAAAACCAACTGAATATCAATGATGTTGTCACTATGTGCCATGTATATTTTATTGGGAAATGATAATCCATGCAGAAATATACATAATTCATTAATGAGTGATGATAATCCATGTGGATAAATAGATATTTCACTCGTGGTCATCATGTGTACACCCAGGCCCACTTCATGTCTGTCAACTTCGGTAGTTATCATGTGAACACCTGGGCAAGTCTTGTGTACATCAGCTTCTGTAGTTATCATGTGAACACCTGGAAAAGTCTTGTGTACATCAGCTTCTGTAGTTATCATGTGAACACCCGGAAAAGTCTTGTGTACATCAGCTTCTGTAGTTATCATGTGAACAATCAGGCAAGTTTTGTGTACATCAACTTCTGTAGTTATCATGTGAACACCTGGGCAAGTTTTGTGTACATCAGCTTCTGTAGTTATCATGTGAACACTGGGGCATGTTTCGTGTACATTAGCTTCTGTGTTCATCATGTGAATATCCGGCAAGTCTCATGTGCAACAACTTCTCTAGTTATCATGTGAACATCTGGGCAAGTCTCGTGTACATCAACTTCTGTGGTCATCCTGTGAACGTCCGGCAATGTGGTAAACATGGTGGTGTAAGCTGGTATCATGTTAAAAGCCGTGCTGTTAAAGGCATCCTGGTACCAAACTGTGTCTCATCCACCCAAAAGTGTTATCGTATCGCTGCTGATCTCTAGACAGTCAAATTCTTCAAGTGTAGTTATCATCAACCACACCCTGCCTCTGTTGCTTTCAAAATCTCTATGTGTGTGTGTATACAT